>OX451219.1:30937754-31447064 GCA_949628195.1 Phasia obesa | reverse complement strand
AAAGCTATCATTCTTAAATAGGTTTCATACAAAGGACCAATATGCGAGGAATCAAGTGAGCTGCATATATTCAGCTGTCTGCTTAAACCTCAATCGTTTTGATAGACTAATTAATTAAGAATTAATTTGATTTCAAACCTCTTGAGGTCGAACTTGTGTGTTTGCTTGGTATGATGTATATAAGCGTGTATGATGACATGTTGCGACATTTTGAAATTTATATATATATATATATATATATATATATATATATATATTATATATATATATATATATATATATATATATATATTTTTTTTTTTTTGTTTTTTTTTGATCTAAGAGATAGATAAAAAAGAAGTTAAAAAGAGTATAAAAACTTTTGTAATTTTTCTGCTTCGGTATTAGCAAAAACAAATCAATAAATAACAAAATCTAATCTAATTTTGAATTTTTCTGCTTCGGTATTAGCAAAAACAAATCAATAAATAACAAAATCTAATCAATTACAGTTGTTCCTTTTAGTATTTTCCATTGCAAATATAACTGCAAGTTCAATAAAAAAAAACAAACTGATTAATATAAATTGAAACTTACACACTTATGCATTACATACATATATATGTATATTCAAGAGTATTTTTTTTAACTAAATAGTGACCACTTGACCCTGCTAAAAGAGTAAAAGTAACGACCGTCGGCTACTACCTGTAAACAAATTTTTTTGATCATGTGCAAGGAAAAACAGCTTTTCCACATGGTTTTATTTTCAAGGTATGAGTATACCTACACAATGTAAGAAATAAGTATACTTAGTTATCAGTACAAAGTAGGTGATACAATAGTGGGGCAAGTTCAATATTTATATGACCTTGGCAGTAACCCCTTAGCTAAAACAAAAACTAAATTAAATTACGTTTTTTAACAACTAAAAATAAATATATACTTAAAAATACAATTTATTAGTAACACCTGATTTAAATTCCAACATTGTAAATGCTTTACTTAGTACGTGTGTAAAAAACCGGTACACTACTACTTATTTATTGTGGGTGTAGGGGGAAGACTTTTGTAGAAAATGTATATGTTTTCATATGTACATACCTGAATTTATTAAAACGTTCAGCATCTTGGGAAAACAAATCCTTAATAATGATTTTTTCTCCATTTGTTTGGTAGTAATCTTGTAATTTTTTGTAAACTGCTTCCGTGGTTAATAAAGGTAGGGGGCCAGCCATAGTTTTGTTTAATGCTAAATTATTTGTCAATATAAGTACACAAAAATTGTAGGAAAAATATTAAAACGGATATAACTTTTCAGCGTACGTTTAAATTATGATTGAAAATATAATTAATTGTTTTATTTTGTATTTAAAATACGAAATACTCCAGCGACTTTAAACGTACCAACTCAATGTCAAATGAAAAACAAAAGTAATAGGTGTTACCAACCTATTGGAGCAAATGAAACGAGGGTTGCAATTTATTAAAAAGCTTCAACAAACACAATCTCTTTTCAAATACACCACGTCTTATCATATATAAAGCCCAGTACGCAGCTCTACGGAATTTCGGGTTTGATTTGATTGTCTTTATTTCTACAAAACTAAAATTCATCATGTGGACGTTTGTAGAAATAAAAATCATGTAGTCGTGTTTTTAAAATTTTATTGAAATGAAAACAAAAAAAGTATTTTACCGTTACTAAACAATTGCCTGAACATTAATTTTTGTTTCAGTTGAAAGAGAAAAGTCTACACTTTTTGTTTTAACATCCCTGTAAAAGTAAAAAATTCTGTTAGATTTCTTTTTAGCTGCGTACTGTCAAACGGAAAGTTGCCTGAACATTTTCAAAACTGAATTTCAGGCAGTTTTTTATACACATATTTTTACGGCTAACTGAAATTCAGTCGAGCTGCGTACTGGCCTTAATTATACAATAATAAAAAGAGCAGCTAGTTATATTGGACTGACTTTAAAGTCAGGTAAGTAAGACATATTTTGTATTGGGTTAACGCTTTATTTATGTAAATTTAGTGCTACTTATATTACCTTTTAATTTAAAGTAAAATATATGTACTTTACCTATTAATTATATTAACTTTTAATTTAAAGTAAAATATATGTACTTTAATTTTGCTATTAATAGTTGCGGGTGACGGCTCATTAACTTTTTGATAAATTTTATTAAAATTAAACAAGAGAAAGTGAGTAAAATATCTTTTTTGTCAACCATTATTTATTTTTTTGTAATGAAATTACCTGTGGTCAAAAAAACTATTAGCGCTATTTTTGATAAAGTTTAAATAAAAATCATTTTTCATATATATATTTTTTCGATCAAATGGTGGAACATAAACATAGATACATACTTATCGTTGGTCTTATATAGAAAGGCCCTAAGTCAAATAATTGCAACTTTACTGGAGAAGGAACATAAGGAAAACTGTAATATTCTCAATGTAATTTGTGGTGTAAAAAACTGCTTGTGAAGTGTTATTTCTTACAATATGCAATTTATTTTCTTGACAGGGTATATTTGTCTGAAATGTATTGGAATCAATGAAAAACTAAATTTCGAAAAATATGGTGTGCCTTAATACTTGAGACCCTCGATATACAAGTTCCAAATTTGATGTGAAATTAACAGGTAAATTACGTCAAGTAAATAGAGCTTGTTAAAATATTATTATGACTGTTTAAATCATTTTTTATCAGTACAGTTTTTGTCTTCTGCTCTGTGGAATATGTACTTGATATATTACTTCAAAAATACTGGTTGGATTGGACTAAAACTCAGAACAATCATAGAGATAGAGGTGTTGTTTAAGAATATTATCTGCGGATATGTTTATTTAAATACAAATAATTTTACCTGTTTGAGCACAATGCGTGTAAAAAACTTTTCGGCTTCTGAAACTGCCATAACTTCGAACGAATTTTAAAAACTTTGATTCTGTTAAAATGCAAAGTTTTTTGAAAGTACGAGTTTTACTTAGTTAAAAAAAACTTGAGAAGACTCTACATATTTGTTAAGTAGAGTGAACTTCTAAGCCATTGTGCACTGCTTTTGCTTTTTTTTTAATCTAATCGAAAGAGTGATACCAAGTCCATGCACCTTTTTATTTCTAAAAAATACAACTCTGTAAATGTCAAGTAGGGCAGAAATAAAGCAAGATGGCGACGCGTAATGTGTGTAATTAAGAAGTCAAAAATCAAGAAAGAAATTCTTTAGCATTTTATCACAAAGTATATCTTTATTTTACAAATAGTTTAAAAAAAAATTAAAAGTGCTGTTTAAAGTTAAATAAGAAAAATGTCATTTAAAAGAAAATCACAATTATATTTAACACTGAAATGTGCCTCGTAAATAAAATGTGTAAACAACAAATGCTGGCCAATATTGTAGAAAAACATCCAAAAACAAAAGTAGTGTTTGTGTCACTTTAAAAGGTAAATAATAATAAAATTTTATAAATATAGAATTTTAAAACAAAAACAAGTTAAATCTGTGAAAATTTAAAGAAAAATTTTGTGAATATACATATCTGCTACTTTAAAGTGACTCCACCTAAGCAAAATGCACACGTAACCTTGTGAATGCGTAGCACAGTAGCACCTTTTGTCCCAATGGCATCATAGAGTTGCTTCTACCAACACACTATTGAAAAAAAGCTGCAAAGCTTTGGCGTATAAGAAACTAAAATAATATAAAGTGTTTTATTGGAATAATTTTTAATTAAATTCTTTTTTTTTTGCTTTTCTTCGGTAGATAAACAAATTTTATTGTAAAGTGCTGGAAAATTAAACAATAGCGTCGGGAACGCTATTTACCGTAATGTCTTCCTCAACAGATCCAAATCACAGGACTCAACAGGATATTGGTTATGTCATAGCGAATGGCATATCTACAAATGCTACAAATTTAAATATACAGAATAACACCAATATCAACACAACTTCTAATTTAGTTACTAACAATTTGTTGAACAATAATGTTAACGCAGAACAGCCCCAAACAAAAAGGCAAAAAATTGAAAAAATAAAACCATCAAATGGCAGTACTAAAACAAAGTCTTCGTCGGGATCAACAACATTATCGCCACCTCCCGATATAATCGAAACGGGTGAGTCCAAGAATTTATGCTCATCTCCCTCATCCTCTGCTCATTCGACAACATCACCCTCTTCATCGGATAACTCATCCAGTTCAACTCCTTGTTCTTCAAGAGCCGCTTCTTTAACTCAACTATTAAATGTACAAAATTTAAACCACAACTTGCCTTTAACAAATGGACTTAACCATAACTATCATCTTCATAATGAAGATGATCTTATGACTAGCAGTGAAACAAAAACTTGCAACTCTTCTTCCAGCAACTCGGCTGATGAAGTGGATCGCAGCAGTTTGCCTTATTTATTACCGCTCAATAGCCAATCTCCTATAATAACACCCAGCACCACCACTTCCAATAAAGTACGTCATTCTCTTCACATAAATTCTTCATCACCCTTTCATCAGCCACCACATTTGGATGAGTTAACGGCCTCCCAGGATATGCGGGATTTTGAGGATTCATTAAACAAGCAGTGTTTGTGTGGTGTATCAGAACAAATGCTGAGAAAACCATTTCAATCTCACTATTCCCTGGATGCTAAAGGTCAAAAACGAGTAGCTAAACTAAGTGAATGGCCCACAAATAAATTGTTGCAATTTCTCTCGAATCTTCAGCTTTTATTTGACATCTACCTGAAACAGAATTCCAAGGGTTTTATTTGTGCCCGCATTATGGATGTCTGCGATGCTCTTATACGTAATGATCACAATCTAATCGATGAGATTATTGTACTTGCCGGATATAGCAATCCTTATGTTCAATTTTTGGCTGGACGAGTGTTGGCCTCATTTTTAGTTATAGCCAAACAGGAAATGGATGATAATTGGCTCAAAAAATTGGTGGATAATCTATTCAAATTTGATCGTTTAGATCACAAGGCGGTGCAGAAAATACACTTTAGCTTAGAAATCATTAAAAGAATAGTAGAATGGAAGGATATAGATTTGCATCCATTGGAAGAGGAAATTGCCGATACTCAACACATACCGGATGGCATGCCATCAACGTCTTCATCATCGTTTCACAATACCAATACTAGTGTCTCTGTTGCAGATGAAATGAATTTAGGCTACATTCATTTTCAAGCACAACAGCCTTCTCTTGAGTCCAATTACTTTGCCGTGCACTATCGATCAACAGAAAGTCTGGACGAGCCTTCACCTTCAGGTTCATCATTTGGCCACTACAATCACAACGCTTTATCCAGCCATCACTTTAATAATATGTCAAGTCCATCCTATCATCAACATCATAATACGCCTCATCATACGCCGCAGCATCAGCCCGCAATTCTACAACAACAGGACTGCCACTTAATAACCCTCACCGACTCTGAAAGTTTTGATACCACTCATCTTAAGTGTAAAACCATAAAAATACTCGAAAATAAATGGCCCGCTCTGGTCGACAACATGACATCACTGATAAAACATCATTTGGAGGTAGAAAATGCCGAAAATTGTATATTAAACTTCCTACAACTATGGGAGAAAATTATATCAGTCAAAGCCAATCTTCCCATAGGAGAAACACACCCTTTTTATGCTCAACTGGATATAAAACTGCTGCTGAATCATGATCTATCTTGTACGGTTTATAAACAGATGTTGTGCTTATTCAATGAGGCGTTGTGCTATGGTTCCACTCTGGCCTTGCAGGACATGTTGCCCAATGAGACCTGCAAGCTGGCTCAACAAATTGTAATTCATGTTAAGGATTCTCCTATTTCAGAATCTCTACCTCGTAGACAACCCGAAAATGTAGTGGGTCTAATAGGTTTCAAAAGAAAACCTATCAATTATGGTTTAAATTCATTGCAACACCAGTTTGGTGTAATAGATGAGGGCACGGAAAATGCGCTTAACCCAAGCGATGTAATTAAAATGGATAAGACTATATTGCAAAATTTTGTACTTCTGGTGCTTAAATCCATAGCGGTCGAAGTAAAAGTTATAAGCAATGATTCCTCAGACTCTTCGTTAGATTCCACAGATTATGATGCCTTTCAGGATATGGAACTTATTGAAAGCATACGAATTGTCTTGCGCAAATTAGAGTCTTTTATAAAACACACTTTTGAACTTCTTCCTCAATCTCATTTTAGTGAAGTTTTAATTCGTCTATTTGATGATCAAGACGATCATCTTATTGAAGCCATGGTGTGTACGCTGGACGTCGCGGCTCGCATTTCATTTCGTGACAATGCCTTACCCGAACTAGTATCTATGCTCAATCCGGTCTATACTTTTCTAGAATTCCTAAAATCTATTCGATATAGATATGATCTGCTATTGTATTTACTGGTCAGCAATGAGACTTGTTTTTTGTTGTACCTCTTGCGTTTTCTCAAATGCATATGTAAGAATTGGAACTGGTTTGTTACAAGTTGTGATCATTTTGGCTCATCGACATTTGGTTCTTCGACAGTGGTTGTTGCTGCTGGAATGCAGCAGCAACAACAACAATCCACATTAGATGAGGCAATGAGTGTGCTAATTAGTTTACGTTTGCAAATATCTCACTTGGTATCACGACAACTATATCCATATGATATATCACCGGTTACCCACTTGTTAGAGGGTTGTGAGCGTTTTTATGAAGGTGAGCCACTTTAATATGTAGTTGATAAGATAGTTATTGTAATTAATTAGTTAGTTTTTGGATTGACTTATTTTTTTTTACTATTTAAGTCGTAACTTTAAGATTAGTTAAAGTAATAACAAAAACAAAAAAAAAAAAGATGCACAAAGGGCCTTTATTTATTTTAATTAATATAAGATACTAAGATTTTTTAAACATCTTTTTATCTATTCAAAGTATTTTTATAATGATTTGAAATGTTATAGATATGTCCAAGATTTTTTTAGTTTTTTTTTTTGCACTGATATTTTATTATTGATGTTTAAATTAAAATAAAAATAAAAACAGCACAGTTTTGTCGAATATAATCTTAAAACAAAATTTACTTGTTTACTTTTAACAATTACTACTATTTGGTTTTCAACAAAATATATTAAATAAAAAAACAATTAATCTTTTAAAAAATTAAATTCTATTAGATTTATTTTGGGTATTATTCAATAATATAATGGATCTACCGGAAGCTGAGATACACTCCGGCAAATAACTATAGAACTTTTGGTGTAATTCCAAAGACAAGGTTACTCCGTCATGAAAATAATATTGAAGTTTTGAAACTGTATTCCTATTGGCTACTAATTCTGACTGAGAAAATGTTGAGAGTTTTCTTGAAGGGTTGCCTATTACTTAGATTATTTTGTACGTATTTATTTGAAGCAATTTGTTGATTACAGTCTTGGCAACTTTAAATTGGCGGAACAACGCCATCTAACGGAAAAACATGCGCATGGCGCAATTTTGTCTTCTATCATTCTTGTCATAATCTAACTTTATACTTGTTCGTCAACACATCAAGAGCCTTTTGCACTCGACTATTAGCCTTGATTTGACGTTGTGTCCTTTCAAGGCTTTAAGCCCCGCTTGGCTGTCGACGTATAGACTTACCTCCTCCCCCTCTAACACGGGCACACCTAATAAAGACATAATTTGGCTTTCAGGTTCTCCAGAAACTATACCTGGAACAAACTTGATTCATCTGGGTGCCTTTACGACCTGCGTGTACTAGTTGCTAGAATGGGAACTGCCACACCGGTGCTCACATTCGTCTTTGAACCATCCGTAAAAACCGCAACTCCGACGTAAAGTTTACTAGATTCTTAACAATAATCCCAGTTCGTAATTACTTCTAAAGGTACCCATAAAGTCCGTTAGCCCAAGGGTTAATGGAATTGGTGCATTGACTTCACGAACCCTAATTCATAAAGTGAGTAAACTCCTTTTCGCTATTCCAAGGCAAGAGTTTTGCTATGAGCCTCCGTCAGCACATCCATCCATCGATCCATTATCAGCCTTGCGTATAAATATAATCCTAACCTATCTCCACCATATGGGTATGACCCCTACCACCTCCAGTTTATTCTAGAGCAAATTTGTTGTGTTAGGAAAACGTGCTAAAGTTTATTTTTTTTAATATTTAAGCATAAAAATACAAAAACTAAAAAAAAAATCTTGCCTTACAAATATTTAGTAAATTTTTAAATTCTTTTATAAATGATAAGAATTAAAATGTTTAAGATTAATTTAATAAAAAAAATAATAAATTCAAGGCGATTCGATTTATCAGGTGATAACAATGGCAAATTCACATCCCGGTGTCCACACCTGATGAATTTATATCGTGATGAATGTCAAATTTATATCATGATGAAAATTCATCTCATGTAGACATCATTTATTAGCATTATATCAGCGTTATGATATAATCATCAGAGCTAATATACAGATAATTATATTATGATGTAAAATGTCATTTCAAATGTATTTTTTAAACAGACGTTTATTTTTTTTTTATTGCAAAAAAGGGGGCAAGCGAAAAAGATAATTTTTTATTTCTTTCACGAAGTTTTTAAATAAAAGCAATTAATATTGTGTGGCAAACAAAAAAAGTACATTTTTGGGTTCTTTTATTAATGTTAATGCTATATTTAAGGTTAATTTCATATCTTAACCTCGCGCCGAAAAATTAAAAATAATTCATCATAATAAAAATGCATCAACGTCTTCCCCTATGTATTGATGAGGTTACCTGATGAATGTGAAAGCACATTCATCAGGTAACCTCACTACGAAGGGGAAATTTTTAATTTTTTTTATATTGAGTTTGATAGTTCAACTTCTATTTAAGGGGAAACATTGTAAAGTTAACTGTCAAAAAGCATATAAAAAATTAATCATTTTCGGCTTAATATTTCCCCTCCGTAGTGAGCCTACCTGATTAATATGGAGTTTGAAGTTTCAAGCAACACAGCAAATTAATGAATTCGCCTTTGCCATAATCTGGTAATGGATTCGCCTTAACAAAATCGAAATAAGGCGATTTAATACTAGGTGATTGTACGGGCGAATTCAGACATTTTCGCCTCCTTTGCAGTTGTCAAAATCCATATATAAAAACAATATTTATAATTTTGTTATATGAAGTTTAACATTTTGAATTAAAATATATGACGTGCTTTTTCGCCACTGCAATCACCTTTTATGGATTCGCCTTGTAATGTATGATATGTCAATAGTCTATGGTAGACATCATTTATTAGCATTATATCAGCGTTATGATATAATCATCAGAGCTAATATACAGATAATTATATTATGATGTAAAATGTCATTTCAAATGTATTTTTTAAACAGACGTTTATTTTTTTTTTTGCAAAAAAGGGGGCAAGCGAAAAAGATAATTTTTTATTTCTTTCACGAAGTTTTTAAATAAAAGCAATTAATATTGTGTGGCAAACAAAAAAAGTACATTTTTGGGTTCTTTTATTAATGTTAATGCTATATTTAAGGTTAAAAATAATTCATCATAATAAAAATGCATCAACGTCTTCCCCTATGTATTGATGAGGTTACCTGATGAATGTGAAAGCACATTCATCAGGTAACCTCACTACGAAGGGGAAATTTTAAAATTTTTTTTATATGGAGTTTGATAGTTCAACTTCTATTTAAGGGGAAACATTGTAAAATTAATTGTCAAAAAGCATATAAAAAATTGATAATTTTCGCCTTAATATTTCCCTTCCGTAGTGAGGCTACCTGATTAGTTTCAAGCAACACAGCAAATTAATGAATTCGCCTTTGCCATAATCTGGTAATGGATTCGCCTTAACAAAATCGAAATAAAGCGATTTAATACTAGATGATTGTACGGGCGAATTCAGACATTTTCGCCTCCTTTGAAAACATTATTTATAATTTTGTTATATGAAGTTTGACATTTTGATTTAAAATATATGACGTGCTTTTTCGCCACTGCAATCACCTGTTATGGATTCGCCTTGTAATGTATGATAATAAAAAAATACTTTATTTAGACATTTTCGCCTCCTTTGCAGTTGTCAAAATCCATATATAAAAACAATATTTATAATTTTTTTATGTGAAGTTTGACATGTATGATAATAAAAAAATACCCTACGATTATTAATTTTAAAACTTTTGTTGAAATAATTATTTCTATGGACCTTTGACAAAACAACTTAAGCAAATTTTAAGAATGTAGTAATAGGTACTAAATACCGTTCTTGGATACTGATAAAACCAACAATTTTATACGGTGAGAGATCATTCATAACCCCTGGAGATAATAGATATATTAAGTTTTACGAGACCCCAGGGCGGGACATGCACAAAGTTCTTGCATGTAGGTTAGGTTAGATTAAGAGAGGATCGCACATAATTATATGTGTATAGATTCACAAGACAATTAGTGATACATAGTGAATCCTCTGACATTCTCCACTGTTTATAGCTCTGTTGTAATTAATCCCACTAAATAGTCCCGTGAGCTTCGTAAATTTGACAATTAGCATAGCTTCCACACCATTCAAGTCCTCCATATTATGAAAGAAAAAAAAAGAGCCAAAACATTTATTACGATTGTGTGATAATGCAGGGCATTGTCAAAGGTAGTTGAATGTGTTTTCCTCTTCTTCGCCACACCATCTGCAGATATCATCATCACAAAGTCGAATTTTTTTAAAGAAATATCTGAGATCATTGTGATCTCTGTGGTTCCTTAATTGAATTGGTGGCAACGAAGACCACAATGTCCGGTAAACCATTCCGTAAGTAGCTTTAAGTCACTATTATTGAGTAATAGTAGCCCTTCGAATGTACACCGAGATAATATGTTAAACGTTTTGATCGTCGGAGTCCAATGGCGAGAAAACTATTCTTCGGCCCAGAAATTAGATTTTTCCTTATCCAAAGAAAGGTTCTGGTCCTAAAAATTCACTTCGGGATTTAGGTTGGCTAGGCAGTTCGCCCGCTCGTTGCCAACATGAAGCTCATGACTGGGAACATAACATAGTCTTAACCTATTGTGGGAATCGAGTTCATTTATAGATGTCGCATAATCTAAAACTACCCCAGATCTTAGTTCAAATGACTTTAAAGCCTTTAGCGCAGCTTGGCTGTCCAACATCAGATACATTTTTTTACTCTTTTTCTTTCTCCTTATACATTCCCTGGCATATATGGGGATGGCGTATACTTCTACCTGAAAGAGCGTTGGGTATTTGCCCTAGGGAATGGCCCGTTGATAAGTTTGTATACCAAGTATACCGGCTTTACCCGTTTTACCATTTTCCTGTTTGGAGCCATAAATAAACCAAACTTGGTCTACCACATCGTGCAACCAAGTGTGGTTGTCCCAACCGATTCTATCGAGAATAAGGACATCAAAATTTCTCTGCATTTCTACTATACCTCAGTTAAAAAAGATTACATGCGAAAATTTAATTTTTGGCTTTTATGAAAAAATTAAAAAAATATACTTAAGTTGTTTTGTCGATAGTCCGCAGATTTATACTTTTACTAAAAGAAAATGTTTAATTTTTTGTTTTTATATACACAATAATGTATTTCTTTTGCATAATTAAATTATATAAAGTAGTTTGTACATGATATTTTTTTTATTAAATCCTTATATATAAAAGAGTATATATATGTATATATTAATATGTATTACAATAATATTTTATTTTATATTATACAACAATGTACTGTAATTTTAGAAAATGTCATTCATTAACGTGCATATATCTTCCTCTTCCTACCATTTACTTAACAAACAAAGAAAAAACTAATTTAAATGACACATATAAATAAATACATATCGAAACATTTATTTTAGACAAAAATCTTACGAATAAAAGCTACAAATTTTTTTTGTAAAAATGTTTTATATTTAAATAGAACATATATTTTGTTTTATTGCGATCTGATAAGGGGTCATTATTGTATATTAAAGTCAAAAGATTAAGCACCTTCTTAAAATCTTTGAGTTTTCGTTCAAAAAACACCACATACATACGTAACAGAGGCTGACAAAAAGTACTTATAAAATAAATGTAGTCAAGTATTTGCACATATTTTTGTAAATATGTTATAAGTATACCTATACTTATAACACAGAAAATACCTACACATACATATTTGCAGTAAAATAAGTAGGGTGTACTCAATTCTTATAACAAACATTAACGAACTTAAAAATGTATACGTAATGCATGTATGAGTACAACTGGTTGTAGGTAGATAATGTGATGGGTATCTGTCATACCCATACTAATAACTACCTAATACTTACAAGTATGGAAAAGTAGTTGTAAATACTCTAAGTATACTTATAAGTAAAACAACTACTCTTAGGAATTGTGTGTATAAAAAGGTGGATGATGTTTGGCAATATTTTGTTTATAACCGAACATTGGTTAAGTATGGAAAACCAAAATAAGTTTTATATTAAGATGCAAATAATTAATACATATAGTTACTTATATTTTTATAAAATACTATACTTAGAGTATTTACATACTTGTACTTATTTATTTATTTATTCCTACTCTATACTTACAAGTATGGGTATAGCCAATACTTTATCCAACTTTTACTTAGTTGTATTGCGAAAAATAATGAACAAGTATGCGAACACTTATTCTCTGCCTATACTTGTAGTTATTTAAGTTGAAATTGATATGAGTATGTGTGTATGATATATTGTTTGAGCTGTAGCTATACACATTTATACATGTTTCGCCTCAAATACTTAATAAGTACTAAAAATGATACTTTTGTCATTCTATGATACGTAATACCTCGACCAATCATATTGAAGTTTTGTCAATTACTTGAAATTCTAGACTAGTAAACCACAAAGTTAGACAGCTATAAAAACCTATTGTTTATCAAGAAAGGTATTTTTTAAGAGAAGTAACACTATTAATGCCGATATTAATAGTATTACTTTCTTTGGAAAGGGAGAAGAGTAGATAAGCCAGATGATTAGCGTGATAGTAAAACTTTACTTTCGGCAACACTGTAATTGCACGTTATGTTTATATTTTAAACAGTGTTGCAACACGTCTGGTGTTATTTAGGCGTATTAGTTTAAATCTAGTATTTTTTTACTTCGCACATCAGTCCTAAAGTAGCTCTGGGTTGGGGAACACGAGCGCGTCATTGCCATTATCGCTTAAAGTCAATCAGGCCGTCCTTGTTGCTCGGCCTTCGAGTGGTCTACGTCTCAATCACACTGGATAATTTGTCTCCTCGAATAGCTGTACTGTTGTACTCGTACTGTATTGGTGGTTGCTTTAATCAGCCACGTGTAATCGTTTTGGTGAATTTTAATTAAATATGTAAGTCGGACATTGGAGGAGAACCATTTTTAAAACTCAATTTTTCACTGGAGGAGAACCATTGAACTCAATTTTTTCATAACTAAACTCAAGTTTTTTTCACTAGAGGAGTACCATTAAACTCGTTAATTTTACCTAGCTGAATTTGGAGTATCACTTCCTATACGAAGGTATAGGTCGCGCTGCAGATTTTGGAAGAAGCTAAGGCAGTCATGCCCCGGCGCTTTGGTCTCGCACCTTTGCCATTTACCAATTTTTTCAGCGTGCTAACAACTTGAGCTACAGCACCTTCAAAAAAATGTCTTGTCTTCATATCCCGAGTTAACACACTTACTGGACTTCTGATTATAGAGAAAACACAGGTTTTTAAGTTTTGCCAATTTTAAAAATTTTAATCGAAAGTGAATAACAACATAAATGCATTATGCTTTATATGCTGGACATTCCTCAATAATAATAACTTACTGCGGAAGAAATAACAAAACTGATTGTTTGAAATTTAGACAATATGTATGCAATGCGAGGAGGTAGTTAAATCTATTTATAACCTCACTTCTTAAAGTGGTAGCGTATTCGATAGTTCTTATTTGTCAAACAAAAACTTAATTTCATTAGGTATATTTATAAAAAAATAATAAATATTACCGTTGTTTATGGAATTAGATTTCATTCATGCCATTTTAATTTTACAAGTCTTTGTTGACGGTTTCTAATTCTCACAATATTAGCCTTAAGGGTGGGGTTAGGTTAAATTAGGTTGCACAGTTAGCCGGTTTTGTAGTTAAAAACCAACTGATTTGGGTCCTTGTGATCCATGAGATCCATGTCTGCACAATTCAATATTGAAGTTCTCAGCAGGCTTGGAGTCATAGAAATATCGAGATCGTCCAGGTGACCTCGTTAGAACATCTGGTCTGCGAGTTCCTGCTGAAAGTTGTCTTTAACGCAGCTTAGCTGGACACCGACTACTATTTGATCTATTTCCTTATCCCTAAGGTAGGTTGAAAATCTAGCAAGTTCGTTCGCAATTACATTTCCGGGCGAGAAGATAGTTTTTGTATTATTCGCACAGTATCGGTATTCAAAGGCAACCGCCAAAACGGTGCGTAAAAGATCGGTTGTTTGATAAGCTGTGTAAAATGGAGCCATTCTCATGAAACCAAAAATTATCCTTGTTGCTATATTCCGTTGACTGAAATGGCAGTTTCGCAAAAATGGGCCAATGATGTCAACATTACAAAATCCACATTAAACTGCTACTCTGTAGATGCATTGATTTCACGACAATGACGTGCGGGTATTTTGATCCCCTAATGCGGCAATTTTGTTTGCTGATATTGTCGTCAGAAGAGATGATTATTCCGCAAAACTTGATGTCCGCACTAAGTTTGCACTATTCCTCAACGTTGTTCAAGTGTAAAGCGATTCATTTTGTTCTACGGAGGTATGATACTGACTGATAGTCGGACAGATTTCAAATTAACATATGATATAAAAAGATACTTGTTTTTCGAACACTGTATGTAAGGGGGTTACGAATATATACCTAATTGATATATCCAATCAACTTTCTTGACTGCAAGCTGAGGGGCTGTAGCTTTAACAATGCCTTAGGGATTACCCCATTCACTTATTGTAAGATAGGCATTCTTGTCTTTTGCCAAATACTCCGAACATTTTCAGAGATTATCCTCTCCAGCTATTGTGAAGCTTTCTTGTTCTTTCAAAATTAGCAAAGTCGTGTACGAATCACAGATCTCCATATGCGCAGGTAAGTTTATATAGCCACTGGATGTGGATATGTATTTATGTATAGTTCGGTCGACTTAATTTAACTTAAATAGCAGACTGTTAGCGGTATGTTATGATGGTTCCATTTTTCATCCACAGTTACAAAACCGCGCAAAATCTCCTTCCAATTGTGCCTGGACTTGGCCAAAACCTCCTTTATAGTGGTCCATGGTCGAGCGTGACCAATCGCGGCTCCCATTTCGCGGATAGCTAGGATATAACCTCTTTGGTGAGATACCTGTAGCCTCAGCCACCTCATACACTTTCTCCGATCGTCCACTATCAATTCATGTATTTTATTAACTTTTTCTGGAGTGACGAACTCTTTTGGGCGACTGGATGTTGGCGTCATTTGTAGACCATAACGAAACTCAGTAAACCTTTTTTTATACATTTTGCCTTTCTTTGGTTTCAGTCATGGCGAAAAGATCATTCTTAGTGGCTGGGGATATTGAAGATCTACATATAGGGAACTGTAGGCAGTAGATAGTCATCATAAGAATGGGTTTAATGAACTCAGAGTTAACTCGTTCCTTGCGAACGGCATTCCTAACCTAGCTTAATAGCAGCCTAAACAAATGCTATCCTTCATATCTTAAAAGATTCGTTTTGTAAAGTTTTTTAATAAAGTGATGTTGAGAAGTTTTTAATTGAAGTCGAATATTTTCATCAAAACTGATGATGCTTCCTGATTGTGAAGCTATCTTAACTATTACATAAAGAATATTAAATAAAGAAGAGACAAATTTAGATTTAATTTTCTCTTTTTGCCTATCCTATAACCTGCCTAATGTCTATTAATCATACGAACTCTACGTTTAGCTTCCGGTGCCAAACTGTCATTGGGATCGATAGCAGAGGATAAAGAAGATGATGTTATAGAGGTGCGCCGACTTAACGAAACACTTAAATTAACATGATCATTAACAATACTTAATGGTGATGCAGTTGCACATTTTTGCCTCTGGCAACTTAAAGCAGCGGGTACTGAACAACGCCTGGCCATCATTGAAGAAGATATTTCTTAAATAATAAAATTTTGAGTAAATTTAAAATCGAAAGGAATTTGGTTAAAATATACCTGCATTCCCACGAGTATTGTTTAAAATATCGGAATTATCTAGGGATTGGGTTGTAGTATGCTGTCTTAACAATTGCCAATTATTCGAAGAATAGGAAGCATTAGGTCGTATGGGTGAGACTGCACAGGCTGCTTGCTGCTTTTGTTCAGTAGATTTTTGAGGTGGTGAACCATCCATTAAATGTTGTTGTTGGTGATAATTATAATGATAATTTGGTTGATCTAGACTTGAGGTGCGTGATAATGATTTTAAACGTAGCTTAAGTTGTTGTTGTTTTTGTTTTAAAGCCAATTCTGTCGAGATGGTTATATCGTATTTTAAAATAATCATAGATTAAGAGATGATTAAAGAATATTAATAATAATAAATACAAATAAATTTAAATGATCTTACAAATTTTGATGAAAACAACAATTTAGAAATTTAAAAGAGTAAAAGAGTAAAAATTGTGTTAAGACGAAAATGTTTCAATTTAACCAAACATTTAACCAAAAATTTTAAACACAAGATTTTAATAAAACTTAGGTTTATAAAGAACAAAATATAAAAAACGATGTGTGCTGTAAGTCATTTTAAAAGTTCCAAATTTGGCTTAATAATTTAATTTAATAGAAATTAAACAAAAGAAAATTGTTAGTGGTTAAAAATAAAATTTAATAAAAAGGAAAGGAGCGGCTTAAAATCCATCGTGCCAAAAGCACGGAGTTTGGGTGATCTTTAGCTCCCCAAGAAGGGTATGTGCCATGCACTAAAATTACTCAGTGTGTCACTTTTTTCCTCTTATTTTCATCCAGTATTAAGGCCGCCCAGCAGTCAGTTTTTTAAGACTTCAAAATGGAGAGTATCATACTAATAAAGGAACATTTTCGGAAAGTTTTGCGTCATTATAATTTTTGAAAAATAAAATCCAAATGGAAAATCATCGCATTTTGGTGAAAATTTATGGGGATCATGCTTAAGAAGATTAAAAGGTTTAAAAAGCGGCAACCCGGCAAGCCGAAAAAGGTGAAGAGTTGGAGACTTTGTTTTATCAAGATCAAACATAGAAAGTGCTTGCAGAATCATTGGAAGTGTTTCAAGGAAAAATTCCAATCATTTAAATTTTCCTTTCAAGGGCTTTTAAAATATTAAAACGGAACACTTTCCTTTCACCAACTCAAAACAGAATACGTAAAAATCGAACAAAAAATTTCAAAAATAAGTTTGTTTTCCAATAAAGTACTTTTTTGAGGCTTTAATTAAAACTAATCGTATTTAAAATAATAAAGTAAAAGCTTAAAACAGCATTACTAATTGAAGCAAAAAGAAAAACTTTCAAATAATGTTGTTAGTGACAGTAAACAAACAGCAACAGCATTAGACAACAGTTAAAGACAACAATAGAGAGCTTTTTATGTTTTATTTAAATTCAGTTTTTTTATTTATTAATACATTTAAAATAAACATTTATAAGTTGCAACAACATATGTATTCTAAATTCAGTACTCAATTATATAAATAATATTTTTATAAATTATTTTTAAGAAAATTTAATAGAGTTGTATAACAATACAAAGTTGGTCGAAAGATATAAGTTACATATACATATATACAAAAATACAGTCAGGATATTATCTAATTTTATAGAGATAATGTGTTGGTTTGTGAGTGGGTAATAAAATTGTCAGTAAAAATTTGTAAAAGTGAGTTAGAGAGTTGAATATAATAAATTAATAAAAAGAAAATTTTATACTTTTATATATATATATATATATATATATATATATATATATATATATATATATATGTATATATAAATATATATTTTATTTTGAGTTTAATAAAAATATCTAAGCGTCGTAAAAATGTACCGACTAGACCAAAATATGGGCTTTAAAAACTTACATTTTAGGCAAAAATAATTAGAAAATTTTCTTAACTCGACTTAAGGTGTTTTGACAAAAGTCAACAAATACATATGTATATGTATCTGTATGTAAGTATATAGATTTTTTTATTGTAAATAATATACGAAATTTATGCAGCAAAATTTCGCTATTTCCCGAGTTTAAAGAAACTAACCTTCTTCACTGCTTCAGAGCTTGAGGATTTTTAGGGCCTAAATAAGAACAGTATCGCTTGACTTTAGACGAAAAGAAGTTTATTACGTTTAATGTAAAATATTCTAGTGGCAACAAATGTTTGTCCCGATAAAATTTTTTTTATTTGCAGTTTTATAATTATTTATATCAGACACTGAGAGAAGTGTGAGAGAAGTGATTTTTTCCAGACAGTTCTGAGCTTGATTTGGTTTAATTTTTATTTTTGTCCGCATAAAATATAACTGAGATCCCACCAATTAATTAATTCTTTAAGAAAACCATATAGTGTTTGCTTAGCATGCAATTGGGCTTTTGTTTTGTTTGCTTTCATTACTTAAAATTAAATAAGAAATAATTTGTTTTAACATGTTTTAATACACAAAATGTTAAATTGATAAAATAAATATGTAATTTTACACCAAATTATTTTTAATCAGTTTTTTTTGTTGCCACGTTGTAAAATTAATGAATTGCTTACTTATGTATTTCATACGGCAACTTTGTTTGTCCGGACAAATTTTTCGAAATGAGTCAATTGTGCTGCTGAAAACTCTCAGTAAAAAATTTTTATCTGAAAAAAAATTTTGTCCAGACAAAATGGGTAAATCCAGCTTAAAAAAATCTTACTGGGGCAACACTTTTTATAGAAACACTTGCAAGAAGCAATACTTCTATAAGGCCAGGTTTCACTATCCTACAGAATCATACGATTCAAGCACAAAAAAATCTGAAAGAAATCTGTCCTGCTTAAAAAATCGTTACAAAATGGCGTTATAGGTGCCACACTATTATACAACAAAACATTTTGCATCTGTGATCGTATAGAGAAAATTATTTTATGAATTTTTTCAAAAGATTATCAATTCGTACAGATCGGCACTATCATACCTTTTGAGTACATATGCTATTTTTGACAGATAAAACGACTGAGTATGATAGTGAATGCTATATAGAAACATTTGCAAGTATATAAACATTTACAAGTGGCAACATTTGTCTATAAAAGATTTATGGCAACATTTTGGAAACAAATTCGATAATTTTCATTAGATACTTTTGCTGTGGTATATATTTATCTATAACAAAATTTCCAAGTGACATTTTTCTATTAAAAATTTGTCAGTGGAATCTTTTTATAGAAACGTTTTCTCTAGAAACATTTCCAATATGCTGCTGGGTCGCTTTCGCAAAATGGTTCCATCTGTAAGTCGATTGTTCGATACTCTGTAGGGAAATTGATTCAAAATTAATGAAAATCATGGCTCTGTACTGCATGTAGTTGTTGGTAACGTTCTCGTAGGTCGTATGTATTTTAAAGAAAGTAAGGACCAATAATTGTACCGATCCTTAAACAGAATTTTAACGCTAAACATAGTTTTGTTAAAAATATTTCTAAACTGATTTTTGAAAAAAAAAAAATCCGCACAATTTGCAAACCCTGTTCTGATGAAGTCTATTTATGATAAAATGGCAAATTAATTTGTTTTTAACCCATAGGCAGCTTCTCTTAAGACGTCTCTAGTTATTTTTAAAAGTTATAATATTCGTACACCTTAATTTAATTTCTTTAATATCAGTAGCCAAAATATAAAAAAATTGAAACAAATCTGTAGTTTCCAAATAGTTTTCATGTGAAAGATGTAGTCAAGCTTAAGTTTTATATTTGGAGCTTATAGTCCTCAGACGTTAGACGCCACCGTATTTCAAAGTAGGATATATTATAAAACTAAACCAATTCAAATTATTATTACATATCGTCACCTAAAATGCAAAAGGCCGTAACTACACTTTTTAGTTTTTTACAGGAGAAGGAATAAACGTTATAAATTAAAGACTACTTAAAACTTAATATCCACATTTTAGATTCAAACTTAGAAAACAAAAACATAACACACATTGAAAGATAATCAAAGCCAACTTTGTTTTGATTTTTTTTGAAAAGTGCAGTTACGCCTTTTTGGTTTAGTTGACGTTGCAGTTACGGCCTTTTGTTTTTCACCAATAAAGTCGTTATTTTTGGACGTATACATGTAAAATTTGCTGTGTAGATGTGTTTCGGTTAAGTTCGTCATAATCAATCAAAAAGTAAATTTTGAATTTTTGATTAGTTACGGCCTTTTGCATTTTAGGTGACGATATTATTATTAATCTGATTATTTTTTTTTAATCTACTTCTAAAAATAAGTTGTTTATCAATTCGTCTTTCTTTTTGTTACTTCATTACTTCTGAACCTATTTTTAATTGTTTTCTATTTTGTTGTTCTATTTTGAAAAAAAATTCAAAATATCAAAAATTAAACCGTTTGCAACAAATTTCAAAAATAAAATTAAAAATTAATAAAATTTGTTGTGAATTTAAATATTAATTATTTAATATTATGCTAATTACCCATAAAGTTTTTTAATAAAAATGCAATTTATTTGTTGGGGGAAAAGAGCTAGTTCCCATACGTATTTCACTGGTTGCTCAGACCAGATCATCAGGAAACCTTTTTCCTAATTTTAGGAAAAAGGTTTCCATAGCGTGAATTTATGTGTCCACTATAACTACAATTATAAAAAATAAAATTAAAAATTAAGGGTGCCCCCTATAAGTTAAAGGGTGTCGCCATTAAAGGCGTAACAGCCATGTTGTGATAGTTTCCATTAAATTTTTAATCTTGGTTTTTTACAAGAACTTATGAATCTATTTTAAAAGTGTTTATTTTTTTCTAAATTGCCTAGTTGAGTACTACAAAAAACACTACTACATATGTAGTTTAGGAGATAATCGACTTTTGAAATTAAAATTTATTTTACTTTTTAAAGATTTTTAAGGAAAAAAAATTTAAAAAATATTAAAATATAGTTTCCCAGGGGGCATATTGTCCTCCGGGGTATATTTTTCCACGTGTAAAATAAATGGAATAAAATCGGTGACGGTATAAGGTCTAAATTTAAGCCTTAAACTCGACTTTGTATTTAATCAAACTAACTGTTTAACTTTACAGATTTATTTCAATTTTTTAGCCAAATTCCCCACTGGGCAACATTTTATTTGAAATAAAAAAATTAATAAACAAAATATTGATCACAATGATAGTACAAACATTCAGAGATAGTAAGATAAATTAAAAAATTTACTTTTATTAACTACAATTACATTTAAAATTGCATACAATTATTAAATAGACAATTGTATAAAATACGAGTATAAAGTAAATTGGGAGTAAAAATTCATTTAGTTAAAATATACGAGTTTTTAAAGCTAATAGTTCTTTTTTTCCTAAAATTTTTTTCTTAAAATTGTTATATGTATTTTGCTATATGTAGTTTAAAATTTGATTTTAAGTAAAAGGTTCTTTTTTTTATTATAATTGCAAATATTGGTTTTAGATTAAATGCTATTCTTAGAAGTAAAATAGTAGACAATAAAAATTGTTTTTAAAATTTCGGCAAACTTTTGGTTGAAATACCTTTTGAAGCTCGACGATCCGGTCGATGGGTTTGGGCGTAGGATTGTAAAGAACAGCGTCTCAAACGCTTATCGTTTTTATTTTGCTAAAAGTTGTAAAAGATGAAATAAAAAATCGTTAAACAACAAAGCTATAACTCGATAATGTGGGTTTTGGAAGCTAATCTTTGATTACCAATATTGTTTTGTCAGTAAAAATCAACTATAAGATGAAAATTAAAAGTTATTAGGTAAAAAAATGTGCTTAAATAAAATGATTAATCATTATTTAATGTAAATTATTTAATAAATATCTAAAATTGTGATAAATCTTCATACTTCTTTCATACTTTTAATAAAAAAGATTTTTGAATATTTTAATCGAAAATTAAAATGGCTTTAATTCATAAAAATTTTGATTTTAAGGAAATAAGCTTTATATGCGATCATCCGATTTAAAGTTTAGAAATTTTAAAAAGAAAGTTTTGTTCTGTTTTTGGATAACTTAATCTGTGATCAGTTAATTTTTTTAAACCGAGTCTTATGTGTGACGGCGCGCAGAGAAAAGGACCGATTTGTATGTATTTTCAAAATTGCGATAAAATTCCCTGGAGAATGGAGTGGGAGTGGTCCGGACCTCGACGAATCTAAATTCGTGTCGAAAACTTTGCATTTACTGCATGTAAGTGTGTTTGTCAAAATAGACATTTTACATACGGTTTATAATTTTTGCTTTCAAACGTACATGTGTAATTACATCTGACACAACCTATAATACCAAGGCGAATTCATACCAGATGGAGTCGATAGCCCAGCTGAATGTTTTTTGCTCTCGTTTTTTGCTAATGTCTTGTCAAAAAATACATTGTTTCATATTTGCTAATCTAATGTCAAAGTTGTTGTTTTGTTGTAGATGTTGTCCTACTGCTCACACCTGGTATGAATTCGCCTTGCTCTAATACATATATTATTTTTCCGCCTCACAGTTTTGTATTGCCAACCACAGCTGATTCAAATGTGCAAACGTAGTGCTTTTGGTACCACAAAAAACCTAAAATAGCAAAATATCAAGTTGGCATTACAGAATGTCAGATGCTTTGACACATCAAAATAGAACACGTTCTTGATTCGTAAAGTAGCTCTGGGTGGAGGAACACGTGCGCGCGTCATTGTCGTTATCGTTTAAAGTCAATCAGGCCGTTCTTGTTGCTAGGCCTTCGAGTGGTTTACGTCTCACTCTCGCACTGGGTGATTGGCATCCACGATTGGCTGTACTTTATTACAGTTAATTGGTGGTTGCATTAATCAGCCATGTGCAATCATTCTGGTTATCGCGTATAACCTCAATATTACAAGGAAAATTAATAAATGAAAAGAAACTTAAAATATATAATGAAAATAATAAATAAAATACATATAAACTAATTTAAAAGAAAAAAAAAAAAGAAAATTTTACAAACTAACGAAAACTAAAATAACGAAAACTATGAAATATAAATAAATATAACATAAATTAAGTAAAGGCTTCACTATAGACTTATTGTCTCCAGAAGCCATTTTTTTCATCATACTGCCGTTCTAGGTTGAACGACATAATTAAAGAAGAAGAAGAACACGTTCTAAATGAAAAATGTCATATGTATTGTACACATGGAAAATACAAATGTTATGTTTGAAAGGGTTTACACGACGTGTATAGAATTTACACATGGAAAAGTGACAAGTCATATGACAAATACACGCCGTGTAAAAGCACTTTAAATAATTCGTTTTCTTCGAAAAAAAAACCTTAATCCTCGAATATTCTTATGGTTGTTTAAAAATTATTTTTATATTAAAACTTCGATAAAATATAAAATATAATAAATATTTCCAAGCTAAGAATCGATTTTTATATGATTGTTTATAGAAATTGTTTTTGATATGACAATTTTTATTATCATAAGTCCGTAAAAAGTGCCCTTTTTAGATTATTAACGTCAATCTGTGATTATTAACATATCTTACAAAAATCTTAAATATATAACTGTAAATAATTTCCTCACGTTAAACCATAAACTGTTAAACTGTAATTACAATATTTATTTATTAAAGATTAATTTTGTATGAAAAAAGAAAATAATATACTATGTATCATACTTCTGAATTTTTCATTAGCATTTCATTTTCATTGTCATTAATTCAAATAGTTACAATGAAAAAAATATAACTACCAATTAATGCTACTGTTTTATTTTTAATTACAATTGTTTTTACCAATGGTAATGGAAATGTAATCAAATTGTATAATTACTAATTATAATTGATGAAAAAATCATTGTTTTTTTTAACACAAATTTTTGATCACAGTAGGTTTTAATAGCTATGAAGTATCAATTTCAGGTCTGGTTATGCTTTTTCTAAATCTGTAACTTATTATTTAAATTACTGAGGCACTAATACTGCACTCACTCTCGTTAAAAATTTGTCATAAAAATTTATTTCTCAGAAATTTTTAATATTTTATCTCAGTTTTCTTTTCACATAATAGGAGAGCAGAGAAAGGAGGGGTGGGACTTATTTAAAAACATCAATACAAAAAAGTTGATTGCAAATGCGGCCAATAATGATAATGCTTTTTTATAATTTAATCATTGATTAATGGTAATGATTTTGTTTTTTAAATAATTACTAATGAACCTTTTTCATTAAAAACCATTACCATTAATGAAAACAATGGTAATGAAAAAAAAATATTAGAATTCAATGCTAATTAAATTGTCAATTAATTACTCAATCTAATTAATTAGTCCCATGTATGCTATGTATGTATACAAATTTTCAAATAAAGCATTGCTTGGGAAAATAAACTCTATTTTCGACCATAATCCATTTGAAAAAAGACATCTACAGTGCAATAATGAAAGCCTTTCGCGAGAAAATGTGATCTTATATATGTACATACATATGTATGTATGTACATATTTTCAATTTAAAATTGATTGCTTTCTAAACAACTTATTTAAAATTTTACTTACCGATTTATAATGCTGATTAATATCCGAGGCAGCCTTTAGTAGTAAATAGACAAATACTAAAGCAAAAAGGTAAATAATTGGTTCCGCAGTAGAATTCTTTTTATTGAGATTTAAGTCCTTTTTTGGATTTTTTTGATATTTGGCTTTGGTCAATGATTTGTTGTATTTGTTGAAACCATTTTTAGTGCTAGCAGTTTTCATAGAATATTTTGATTTTTTATGTTTATTGCGACTTGTCTGTGTACCGTCGTCATTACCACTTGAACCACTGCTATCCTCATACTCCACACTACTTTCTTCCCCAACACCACTACTGATGACCTCAATGTCCTTTAAGATTTTATTCATAGTTTCCTTGTCACTATCAATATAGTTATCACTTTCATATTCTTCCTCTTCTTCTTGTCGATTCTGTTCAATATCCTGGGTAAAAATTTCCAAATCTTTGCATATGTCTTTATATTCCAAAAGTCTTTCTAAAATTTTAGTATTTTCATATTTTTCTATTTTTTGGTGATAATTTAATATTTTATCCTTATGCTGTTGTACTTGTTCAGTGCTTAAAGTATTTTCCACACAAGTGACAAGAGATTTTTGCACACCGACCATGCCCAAGGAAATGGTTAATAAGACGATAATAACTCCCACCTGTACAACATAATGATTATTATTCGTTTGTTTGCAATAGGCAATATCTTCAACTCTTTCTTGTTGACCTTTTTCAGCTGTAAACTTATAATCTAAATTTAGGTCACTAAAATGTTCTTTATATTCTTCGTTTTTAATAACGGTATCACAATCTTGAAAGATTTCTGGAGTTTCGACCTCTTCCATTTTCTCCATTTATGTTAATAAATATTTTCAACTTATTTATTTCATTTTTGATTACCAACACTTGTTTCTGTAGTTCATATTATCGGTTTGGGTGCAAATTTTTCCCGGTTGAATAATTGCACTGTTGAAAAATCAATAGTAGTAGTTAGATTTTAATTGAAAACAGCGTTTTTTAAGTTAAAAATTGTTAGCCGTAATAAAAATTTATGATTTAGTAAATATTATTTATTTATTTATTAATTACTAAAATACAATTAAGATAATTAACGCTATAAAAGAGTTTTAGTAAATATATTTTTTTATTTTTAATAAAAACATTTTTGTTTAATTTAATAAAGGTTTTAAGTTATCAATAAATAGTTTTGTACCGTTATATCTATTTGCAACAGCAGATGTGTAAGTATGTATAATGATAAACCTTGTCTGGTAACCTTTTTATATCCACTCAATTTTTGAGAGAAAAAAATTAAGTGCTACCATATTTAAATGCATATTTAAATATTTCACGTCCAAACATTTTACTCCTTTTTGCTTCTTTTTGCAATTTGATCGAACTAAACAAATGTACAGGAATTTCAATCAAATCATGATTTGTTTATCACACTTATATAGTTAGTAAAATTTGCATGCAAATAAAAAACGGATACAGGAAAATAGTTTAAGCGCCCTGAAGACGATGAAATAATAATCACTCGTCAAATAAAAAATTAAATATTTTAATTTTCATCAATCAGGTTCGACAACACGCACGTGAACGTATACATGATCATCTTCAGGGCACCTTGAATGGCGAATTTAGAACATAATAACCCTACAAAACCTGACTAACCGGTACACCAATACATTTAAAGAATTTTAAATTTCAACAAATACATATGCATACTTATATTCCATAAGCACTTTAAGTAAGAAAGAAATATACTATTCGATTAAAGAAGCGTGCTATACCGTACTCTTTCTCTCACTTTATACGTTGGCAGCACTAATGAAAACACCAAAGAAATGTAAAAAAATTGAAGACGCGTGTGAACAAGTGTAAAAAAGTTAAAAAATTCAAGTAATATTGTTAAAATAAAAATAAAAATGAATAAAAAAACAAAACAAAATGCTTTAAGCATTGAAAAAAAGAAATTTAAAAGAAGAGTGGAAATTTACAGAAATATAAACAGATTTGCAAATGTTGATAGAGAAGAAAGTGTAGAAAGTTGTCCGTCCGCGAGTGAAAATTCAGATCATAAAGTGGATATGTTAGGAAATATTGAAGGAGTAGGGAATGTTGTCCCAAATAATGATAGAAACCAACTCAAGTCATGGGCTATTCGTAATAATGTCTCCCAAAATACTGTGACAGACTTGTTGCAGACTTTGAACGCAATGGGAGTTCCTAACATGCCTCTTTGTGCTAAAAGTCTTTTTGGTACCCAAAAGCCGAAAATTCCAATTCAATCCATTCCATGTGGCGAGTTTTTATATCTAGGAATTCAAGCATATTTTCTTAAAGGCTCTTTTGAATATTTAAAAGGTAGGGATGAAATACAGATCGATGTAGGAATAGATGGTTTAAAGCTGTTTAAGAGTTCCAATCGAGTTTTGTGGCCAATTTTGGGTGCAGTGTGTGGATATCCTCAAGAGAATCCTTTTGTTATAGCATGCTTCTCTGGGAAAGAAAAGCCTTGGAATGTAAATGACTTTATGAAAGACTTTTGTGATGAAGTTACTTTACTGAGAGAAATTGGACTAAAAATAGGTCCAGGTGAAATAATTAAAAAATTTAACATTCGGTTTTTCATTTGTGACTCGCCAGCAAGGGCTTTTGTGACAAGTGTGCAGTCACATAATGGTAAAAAAAGTTGTCCAAAGTGTTGCCAAACGGGGGTTTATGTACAAAGAAGGGTGAGTTTTTCTAAGCAGGTTCATGAATTACGGTCTGATTTTTCATTTAAAAATAGGATGGACCTAGAACATCATAATTTTCAATTTCGACACCAGCAAAACATCCTTGAAATTAATAATTTTGGAATGGTGTCGCAATTCCCCCTTGAACCTATGCACTTAGTTGACCTAGGAGTGACCAAAAAGCTTTTAAATTTGATTCTTAAAAAAGGAAATGTGACTGAGATGAACAACAAATTAAATTATCTCTCTAAGTTTGTGCCATCTGAGTTTGGGCGGGTTTGTAGAAACTTTGACGAATTTCCTAACTGGAAATCGACTGAATATAGACAATTCTTACTGTATTCAGGAATATTTGTTTTAAAAGATTCTATTGATGAAGATTCATACTATAATTTTCTTCTTTTGCATGCTGGCATAAGACTTCTTTCCTGTAAAGAATCTTTTGAAAGCGAAGGAAATGTTGTACAGGAAATGTTGGAAGAATTTGTTCATTTATTTGGCATTATTTATGGCGAGCACTTGATAAGCTTTAATATTCATGGTCTATTACATTTGTCCGACTGTGCAAAGCAATGTGGGCCTTTGGACAACTTTTCTGCATATAAGTTTGAAAATTATATGCAGCATTTGAAAAAATTAATAAAGAAACCTAACAAAATCTTAGAACAGTTATTTCTTAGGCTTCAAGAAAGACAGGATCCAAATATAATTTTAAATAAATGTTCAAAAATAGGTTCATTTAATTTAGATGTTCAAAAGGAAAAGGATTCATTTTGCTTTAGTTCAAAGGTAGGACCTTTTAAGGCAGTGGATATACGGAACGAAGATGGCAAGGAAATAGTACTTGGGTATAATTTTCAGCACAAAGAAAATTGTTTTCAGGAACCGATAGAATCATTATCAGGTTTAGGTATACTTATGGCAAGTCAAATTAATCACGAACTTCAAAGCATTTCAAGAGCAGACGTACAATATAAATATTTCTGTATTCCACATAAAAATAAATATATATTAATTCCACTACTTCATAATATTTTTCACGATTTTTCAAATTAAAATGTTTAATACGCTTAAAGAAATTTGTAGTTAAAACATTTATTAAAAAAAATTTTCTTAACTTCATCAAGAAAAAATGACACAAAATTTAAAGGATTTTGAAAATTTTTTTTTAAAACAACAAGGTTGGAAAATTCTATCAATAAATAACTAATTTATATAATATATAAATAACTTTTTTCACTTATTAGAACAAAAGGTCGGAGGTGTTAAAAGAAAACAGTTTTCAACAAATACTGAATACAATAAGCCACCACCTGACCCAAAAAAGAGTATGGAAGTGATTGAGAACAAGATCGTGAGAAAAAGAGACTTCAATCCTCAGCCGCCAGAAGATGTTCTCAAAACTATATTAAAAAATCAAAATACAATCTTAGAGAACCAAAGGCAAATAAAGGAACGTCTAGAAATTTTAGAAAAAGGGATGAAAGAAAACGTAAGTAAATACACATTTATAATATTTATTTGATACTTCAGGAAAAACTTATTCCAACTTATTTTTAAGGTTGTCGATAATAGTATTTTAATGGCACAAAATCATACCACCAGGGAATGCAAAGTAATTTTAGAAAAGCTAAATAGATCTATGATCCGCTTAACCGGCGAGGATGAAAATGTGCTGCATGTAGAAATTGGGGCTACATTACCATTATCATCCATTGATGCAGCACTGGACGTTGAGGAGAAGTTGGAAAAGCCAGAATACCGCGAGGCAATGGTATTTTAAAATTTATGCATACTTTATTTGACTTCTACTAAAACTAAATTTACATTTATATTACATTTACAGAAGTCATATCTCTTCCATCTCAAAGGTGGCAAAGGAACGGTGGATGAAGTATTCAGGAAAATCATAAAGGACGAAGTAATTCACCTTTTTAATTTTGATGGCCGAAAAGGGAAGCGAGCTTTGGTAAAACTAACGCTCATCAATAACATTCTAAGTGGTATGGCCAATAATCGACAGAAATGTGATCTTCTAATTAATAATTTCTTATGTTTTCAGATGTTTTTGTAACAGAGGGGCGAAATTTGTTTGAAAAGGAATTAAAAAAAAGCATCGAGCTAAGCCACAATAGATATAAACAACGTAAATTCGTTAAAAAATAGTTTTGTTATAAAATACGTAATTTTTGATCTCGTAACAAGCTTTAAATGAATTTTTTGTTTTTATTATATTTTTAAATTTTTTTTTTATATTTTTCTTTAAATTGAAAAATAATTTTTGATCTCGTAACAAGCTTTAAATGAATTCTTTTTGTTTTTATTATATTTTTTTAACAAGTTTTTTATATTTTTCTTTAAAATGAATTTTAATTTTTGATCTCGTACCAAGCTTTAAATAAATTGTTTTTTGTTTTTATTATATTTTAAATTTTTTTTTTTATATTTTTCATTAAAGTGAAAAGTAATTATTGATCTCGTAACAAGCTTTAAATGAATTGTTTTCTGTTTTTATTATATTTTTTAAATGAAATATAAGCTTAATTGAATTAGTTGTTTTATTATATTTATTTTTAATTTTGTTATGAATTAGTTGCTTTATTATATTTCTTTTATATTATGTTATATATTATATATTTATGTTATAAATTCTTAAAAAATTTTCTTTATTATTCGCATAATAAAATAAATTGAAAAAATTAGAAAGTGTATTTATTGATATATACAGTAACAATAACCAATTTTTATGAATACAATAACTGGTAGTATTCAGTAGCACTAACCAATATTAATAACGGACAACTATATATATCAAGCGGTTATATAACGAGTTACTTATTAAGTAGTAATAACGGTTATGTGTATCGGTTAACTAAAGGGTTATTTAAAATGTAATACTACCGGTATCGCTACGGTTATATAGCCAGTTATATACACGTTAGTGCTGACGTGTGCGAGCGAGAACACTATAGTGTTTTCTCTTCTAAACAATAACGTGAAAGAAAGAGATATAATATCACACGTACATAAGAGAATAGGTTAGTTTTTTCCCAAAGGCCTATACAAAATAACTGAAAGTTTTACAATTTCTAACCAATACTTTGGTTATGAGTACTTAATATATAACGCGTTATTTAACCTGTAGTGTTCTTGCTGGGAAGCTAATGTTCTGGAAAAATGGTCACTTGAGACAAAATAAGCGATGGACGTCAAATGAGTTGAAAAAAGAAAAGATGTATTGTTAACAGAGTTATTTGAAAATTGGGTAGTATTTGTTAATGATAATAACATCAATAACAAATACTACTTTCTTTTACAAATACTACTTTCTTTTCGTAGAGAGTTTGACTTTGTTAATATTTGGATATACATAATTGCATACTTATCAACTGATGAGATAAATTAATTTCTAATAATTTTCTCTGCTGAAACTTTTTCATATAAACGTGTGTATTTAGTTTTGACAGATTGTAGTCGGTATCCTGCTGTCGTCTATGTGTTTAATGCTTAATAGTAAATAATAATGCAGCTATGGTTTTGACCGAATCATGCTAAAAAATACTACACAAAAAAGGGACATTTTAATTAAAAAAATAATTACCATAAAAATAAAAACATTAGATGAAAAATTAAATTAATTAAATGTAAACGGTTTAGATTTTTAACTAGAATTAGATTTTAATGTAAATGCCATATAAAATATTTTATTAAATCATTTATTTGTTAAAATCTTATTATGTACATATATTAAACATTTTTGTGCGGTTTCTGTATTAGAGACGAGGGACTCGTCTAAAAAATTTGTATAGGAATCACTCAAAAAATTTTGTGCTTTTCATACAAATTTTCTAGATGTGCCGCTCGCCTGTAATACAGAAACCGCACATGTTTGTCTGGCAAGAAAATTTTTATATATTTTGGCGATTTTTGGGTTAAATCTAGTTTAGTGAAGCTTGACCAATAAAAAAATTATACAGGGTGATAGAGAATTACAAAATAATAAAAAAATGTAAAACAAAAAAATTGGCGGTCGCCATTATTTTCCGAGTTATGGGCCTCTGAACTTTTCATATGAAACTGTGATTGCGTACTGGATTTTTGAACAAATCGAGTCAAAATGGGTATCAATTAAAAGCTTTTGGAAAAATTTATGTATCAGGTGGTGCTAAAATTTAAAAAAAAAATTAACCCATTAAGAATGGGTGACATTTTTTGATGAAATTTTATGCATAGTACGTAGGAAAATTTTAGTAAGCGAAGTCGGTGTTGGTCATACCATAGAGGAGAAAATCCTTGCGCCCGGCCGAAGGCCGGCTATGCAGGAAATCTTTAGTAAACAAAGTCGGTGTTGGTCATACCATAGAGGAGAAAACCCTTGCGCCCGTCCGAAGGCCGGCTATGCAGGAAACCTTTAGTAAGCGAAGCCGGTGTTGGTCATACCATAGAGGAGAAAATCCTTGCTCCCGGCCGAAGGCAGGCTGTGCAAAAAACCTTTAGTAAGCGAAGCCGATGTTGGTCATACCATCGAGGAGAAAATCTTTGCGCCCGGCCGAAGGCCGGCTATGCAGGAAAACTTTAATAAGCGAAGCCGGTGTAGGTGTTCGATTTGAGGGTTTTATTTGTTGTTATATTTTTCTTTATTGATTCATTCAATTGTTTTTTATGCCATTTGTTATTACGTATTACTGTACTTCATAGTGTACAAATTTTTAAAATCAAAAAAATGCGTTTGCTCTTAATGGGTTAATTTTTTTTAAAAAAAAGTTTAGCGTCACCTGATAGATATTTCCAAAAGCTTTAAAATGATACCCATATTGATATAATTTGTTCAAAAATGTAGTGTAAAATCATAGTTCCATATGAAAAGTTCAAAGGCCCATAACTCGGAAAATAAGGGCGACCGCCAAATTTTTTATTTTACATTTTTTTTATTATTTTTTAATTATCTATCACCCTGTATAAATTTTTTTTAATTGGTCGAGCTTCACAAAAATAGATTTATTCCCGATTTTTTTGTATTTTTGGCGATTTTTGCTATTTCGATTAAATTTATTTTTTTAATTATATATATATAATTATATATTTTTAAAATTATAAAATATTGAATATATTAGAGGCAAATTTTAACAAAAAACTGTTTTGGCGATTTTTCGCATTGATTTTGGCAAAATAGGTGAAAATAAATCTGACAACCCTGCTTTCTATACAAATGAGTGGATTGCCATGGCACAATAAACAAGGTAGACTCGCGGCGAAAAAAGGGTACAACTCTGTAATAAAAATACGTACATTTTGTTGTTGTATAAATCATTTTTGGCTGTCAAAATAAAAAATGTTAGTACATTTTGACACTGTAAGATGGTGACAACAAATAGTCAGCTGAGCTCTCGAGTTTACCTGTTATGAATTCGCCTTGGTGGATTGCTTTTCATTTATTCTCTTTAATATGTAAATAATTATTTTGATGCAGTTTGTTATATTTTCTTGGGTGTGTAATTAAGAAGTCGAAAATCTACTGAGGATTCTTCAAATAATTAAAATTTTATTAATAAAAAATTAGTAATAAATTATAATCTGAAGTTTTTCTTAGAAGTGGAATGTGTAAACAACAACCAAAGCTCCTCATAATTATCATATTACTAAATCCAAAAATAGTGCTGTGTCCCTTTTGAAAAGGTAAATAACAATTAAAAATTTAAAACGGTAATTTTAAACAAAATCGAGATATGTAAACTCGATGAAATTAAAAGAAATAATATGTGTATGTACCAAACTCCTACATTACCTTGTGAACGCGTAGCACAGTCCCAATGGCATCATAACAAAAATTCGAATAAAAATATGATAAAAAAACTGAAAATATGAAATTGTATGTTAATGGTATCTTTAAAGATTTTTTCTATACCTATACCTATTTCTTTTTGTTTTTCTTTGATAGATTATATAAAATTGTAATTTGTTGCAAGAAGTAGATCGTCAGGAACGCTATCGACAACAATGTCTTTCTCAACAAATCCAAAAGACGGGCAAAAGCAAGGTGTGGGAAATAGCATGTCAAATGGTGGGGCTATAAATAATACTAAATTGTATAGTGTTAAGAATACAGAGCAGCCTCAAACGAAACGGCAAAAAATCGAAAAACTCAATCCTACGAATGGGATTACTAAAATTAAGTCAACGGCGACACTATCACTACCTCTCGACAAAATTGATACGGAGCAGTTTAAAAATATAAGTTCATCTCTATCATCTTCTGTTCATTTTAAAGCATCCTCGTCTTCGGATGATAGTTCATTAAGTTCCACATCTTCCTTGTCAAGACCAGCTTCTTTAAAGGAAGTAATAAATGTACAACATTCTAACCACATTTTGCCTATAATTAATAATTATTATCACCATCATCCGCAGGAAGAAAAAAGCCACTTGTATAGCAGTGTAACAAGGTCTTACAACTGTTCTTCTAACAACACAATTGACGAAATGGATCAAAGCTGTTTACAAGATTTATTACAGTTTAATAGCGAATATGCTATTAAAACAGCCAATATCACTTCTAAAAAATCAAGCAATTCTCCTTCCATGAATAATACAACGAGCCTTTCACACTCACCAGATTTAAATGTACTGACGTCATCTCAGGATATGCGGCAATTTGAAGATTTCTTACATAAACAGTGTTTGTGTGGTGTATCAGAAAAAATGCTTACAAAATCATTTCTATCTCACCATTCCCTGGGTGCTAATGGTCAGAAACGTCTAGCTAAACTAAGTGAATGGCCCTCAAATAAATTATTGCAATTTCTTTCGAATCTTCAGCTGCTGTTTGACATCTATCTGAAACAGAACTCCAAGGGTTCTATTTGCGCTCGCATTATGGATGTCTGCGATGCTCTTATACGTAATGATTACAATCTTATTGATGAGATTATAGTGCTTGGCGCCTATAGTAATGCTTATGTACAATTTTTGGCTGAACGTGTACTGGCTTCGTTTTTGGTATTATGCAAACAGGGAATGGATAATAATTGGCTCAAGAAATTGGTAGATAATTTATATAATTTCGATCGTTTGGACCACAAGACACTACAAAGGATACATTTTAGTTTAGAAATCATTAAAAGAATATTGGATTGGAGGGATATAGATTTACATCCTTTAGAAGAGGAAATTGCCGATTCACAAAATATAAAGGACGACATGTCAACAACACCTTCAAGTTTTATGCACTTTCGGACACAACAGCCCTCTCTTGAGTCCAACTACTTTGCCGTATACTATGGTTCAACAGAAAGTTTAGATGAGAGCTCGTCTTCAGGTTTGTCCACTGGACACCATAAATGCAACGCTTCATCCAATCCTCACCTTACCAATTTGGTAAGCGCCGCTTGTCATGAACATAATTTTACACCTCATGATTCAGCACAGCATCACCACTTAATTGTACAAACGCAACAGCAGGACTGCCATTTAATAATCCTTACAGACCCGCAAAGTATTGATACCACCCATCATAAATCTAACACCATAACAATACTCGAAAACAAATGGCCTGCTTTAGTTGAAAAGATGATAGCTTTGATGAAAAACCATTTGGATGTGGAAAATGCTGAAAATTGTATATTAAATTTCTTGCAACTATGGGAGAAAATTATATCGGTCAAAACTAATCTCCCCATAGGAGAAACTCAGCCTTTTTATGCTCATTTAGATATTGAATTGTTGCTAAATCAAAATCTATCTTGTACGGTTTATAAGCAGTTATTGTGCTTATTCAATGAGGCCTTGTGCTATGGTTCTACTCTGGCCTTGCAGGATATATTGCCCAATGAGATCTGCCAATTGGCCCAACAAATTGTAATGCATATTCAAGCTTCTCCTATTTTAGGAACAATACCCCGCGAACAACCCGAAAATTTAGTGGGTTTTATAGGTTTCAAAGGAAAGCCTATTGATTATGCCTTTGATTCACTGCGTCATCAGTTGTTTGATCCTTTAACTGATGATTCGGAAAATTCGCTTGACTTAAGCGATGTTATTAAAATGGATAGAACTATTTTGCAAAAATTTGTTCTTTTGGTGCTTAAATCTATAGCGGTCAAAGTTAAAGTAATACGCATTGATTCCTCAGATTCCTCTATAGATTCCGCAGACTATGAAGCCTTTCGGGATAGGGAATTAGTTGCAAGCATTATTGATGTCGTGCATAAACTGGAATTTTTCATGAAAGACGCTCTTGAACTTCTTCCCCAATGTCATTTTAGTGAAATCTTAATTCGTCTGTACGATGACCAAGACGACTATCTTATTGAAGCCATGATGTGTTCACTGGACGCCGCGGCTCGCATTTCATTTCTCAATAATGTTTTACCCAAAATGCAATCACAACACCTCAACTCACTACTATCTACACTTAATCCGGTCTATACATTTCTAGAGTTCTTGAATTCAATACGATATAGGTATGATCTGCTGTTGGATTTGTTGGTCAGCAATGAGACTTGTTTTCTGTTGTACCTCTTACGTTTCCTCAAATATATTTGCAAGGATTGGTTAATGTTTGTTGATAGTTGTCATGACTTTGCTGTTGTGGCTAGAGTACAGCAGCAGCAGCAGCAACAATCGACATTGGATGACGCCATGGGTGTGTTAATAAGTTTGCGTTTGCAAATATCCCGTTTGGTAGCAAGACAACTATATCCATATGATATATCACCGGTGACAAGCTTATTAGTGAGTTGTGAGCGTTTCTATGAAGGTGAGTCTGTTTAATAGGGATTTGATTAGTTTGATGAGAATTTTCAATCATTTTTTAAGTGTAACTTTTAGCTTAGTTAAAGTTAAAAAAGGAAATGATGCACAAATTTATAAAATAAAATGCATTTAGATTATTTATATTTATTTTAAAAAAGTATGTGTGTAAGGATATAATATTGTAGTTTTATTAATTAATTGAAATAAAATTGTTTTATTGCAAGTAATGAACGTTACTTCATTATTCTTAAAAAAAAAAATTAATAATAAAAATTAAAAAAAAATTTTCCATTGGATCCTATATAGATTTATTTGATTATTTATTGATAAAAAGTAATTTTGTGTATTATACATTACTTTGTTCTTTTTTATTTAATATGTAAAAAGTATAATAAATATTGTAGTTTTCGCAAAATTAAATGAATTCTGAATTAAAACTATTATTAAATTTTCGGTTATAGAATTAATTTTGTGTTGAACGTTACCAAGGTTTCATAAATAAAACAAAAATGAAAATAAATATATTAATGTTAACAATAAATGTGTGATATTTTTCCCTTGTAGATTCTTTTTTTTAATTCAGTTTTTAAAAATAATGTAGTAGAGTTTGTTGCTATCTATTCATATAATAAAATAGTAAATTTGTTCCCGTCTGTCTGTCTTCCTTTTTTTGTGTTTGCATCAGGTAAAAACTACTGGATGGATTTTAATAAAATTTTATTAGGAGGTATCGTGGTCTTAAAATTTGGTGCGTATAACTTTCAAAGAAAAATCGAACAAAGTATTGTCAGGACGCACACAACATGTGTGGGCACAGCTAGTTAGAAGATACAATTTTTAGCATTTCGATCAAAACAATACGGAAAATTTGTATCGTACCGAGAAGAATTTACTTTGGTTTTGCTTCTCTCTTCTAGTAATAATATATAATGCCTCGATACATTATATATTATTACTAGTTACTTTTACCCGGCGTTGCCTGGTGCACATTTAGAGTCTTTCTAAGCACCGGCAAAATAGTTATCCATTTAATTTTTAAAATTTTAATTTCTTGAGTTTCAGGAACCTAGCTTAAGGGCTGTAATCGGTCACAAATTTCCAATATTTCTGGTACAATTAATAAAAAATGTGAAAATATAATAATTAAAAAAAAAAAATTAATGTTCCACACATTAAAAAAATTATAAAATTTAAAATAGGTATGTATATAAGAAAATAACATATAATTATATATACAATAAATAATATTAACTTAAGACACCATTAAACCGCACAAGAAATCCAAAAATCACTATTTTAACCAAAACATTTCAAGAAAAAGTGAAAAAAACGAGAATAGCTCACACCTATCTCTATGCTGTGATATTTAGATACTTATAAAGACTATTTCTTTAGAACCCTTGAGAAAGTTTTATCTTTTAAGCATTAAACGTCTTTAAAGAATTTGCTAAATTATTGTATGAACGTGCTACTCTACCGCAGAAAAATCGCTCTAATATGAAGTCTACTTTGACATTATTAGCTGTCTATTTCTATTAGATCTACTAAACTTAAACAACTACATAGGTCTTGTAAAAGTGTAATAAACTTCTAAACTTTATACATTTTGTAAAAAAAACTTAAAAATTCTGTAACATATGAAGAAACAGGTTGACATAGTCTGTATAAATATCTAAGGGTATCTGAATAAACCTCTAAACCGTACAGAAATATCGGCATTATAAGACTGAACAATTCTTTTCCTTATATGAAAAGGCAGCATCAAGTCCAGACTATATAATTTACATGACTCTCAAAACTTAAGTTTCTATCAAGAAGAACTCCTACGCAGTTAAGTTTATTAACAAACTCAATAACACCCTTTCACATCTCAAAAACACAGTACAGTTATATTTTATGTTTCGATCAAATTCTTGTCTTACCACTTGCTATTAGTAGCGTTCTTATAGCCATAATTGGAAGTTATATTGAAAATTATGGACAAAGATAAAGAAATTGAGTCCTGCGTTAAACATTTAATAATAAAACAATTTAGGGTCGGAAAGTCCTATCGAGAAATAGGAAAATTATTAAATTTACCATTTCCTAGTATTATAAGCAAACTTTTTCAGTAGAAAATATGCCAAGAAACGGCCGACCAAAAAAACTTTTTAATCGTGATGTTAATCACATCGTAAGATAAGTGAAAAAGTATACGCGAATAAGTGCCCCAAAACTTGCAGATGATATCGCTAATAACTACAACAAGTATGTGCATCCAAGAACTGTACAAAGAGCATTGCGAGAAAATGGATAGAAAAGCAGAGTTCCTCGAAAGACTAGAGTTTGCAAATAAGAATAAAAGCAAAGACGCTGAGTTTGGGAGAATAGTTCTTTTTACGGACGAAAGAAAATTTAACTTATTTGGAAGCGATGGACGTGCAAAATTTTGGCGCAAACCAAACACTGCCCTTCGAACACACAATTTGGTTCCTACTGTAAAACATGGAGGTGGCGATGTGATGGTTTGGGGAGCGATTGGCACAGCCGGGTTTGGGAATTTGGAGTTTTTTGATGACATAATGAATCAACATATTTACAAGAGTATATTGGAAATAAATTTGCAAGCATCTGTCGACATCTTGGGCCTTGGATCCCGTTGGATCTTTAAACAGAATAACGATCCCAATCATGCCATACTTTCTGATAAAGAGTGGTTGCTTTATTCACGGGCGCCCCGAGATTAGTAGGCACCCAGGGCGAGATTGTGATCTGGCCCCTACACAATTGGTGTAAATAAATTTATATTTCTCATATGATTTTTTTTTTGTTATTTTATACTTTTAATTACAAAAGGGTTACATATTATGTAATAAAAATATAAGAGATAGACATTTTTTTTATTTTATTTCGATTTAGGGAGTCAAAGAATGTAAATAAGAAAAGTTTCAATGAAATCTGGAATGGTAAACATTAACTTTTTATTTGTTTCCCTCATTTGCTGTACAACGAAGCTGATGTTGATTACAAAAATATCTTTTTTTGGGTAATTTTTGGATAATAGTTATCAGCCTTTAATGACAAGGGCCCTTTAAAAATTAACTCATTCCAAGAAGATGGATCCGTATTTATCAAGCCAACAGTTTTAGGAGAAGAAATTAATATCGTTTTGTCAGCTTGATTCTCATTAATATCTTCGGCATTAGAATCTGCATCTGGTATTACTAGTATTTCAACTTCATTAAGTGTACTAACGTTCACTGATGACAGCCTAGAAGGAGCAAACTAGGAAGTGAGCTTTGGGACCTTCTTAAGAAGCACTTTAGTCGTTGCCTCCTCTTCTCTTACTAATTAAGACTTTGTGCTCCAGCCAGTTTTTTAAACATGATGGTAAAAAATTATAAAGTTCGTAATACTGAATGTTTATGTATGGCAATTGGTATTTTCAAATATAATATTATTGTTTTCGTGTTTTACTTCTTTATTACTTTTTTGTGGACAATGAAAGAACCAATGCTAACTTTTCAATAGCTAGCCGTTTTTAATTCGAACACTCACTGGCGTCATTGGACGGTTCATCGTACATTTGAAAAACGGTGTTTACACCTGGCAACCATTGAGCCTCGAGTGGAGAATACATAGGGCCTCTTCTACAACTTATTGTTGTTTGTTTTAATGGTCATTGATTACATTCGAATTTTTTTTGTCAAATATTCAATATTCGTAATCCTATCCATAACGCCGACAGCGATATTTCTTTCTCCCTTACACAAGTTTGCGCCCCCTTAACCGTGGCGCCCGGGACGATCGTCCCGGTCGCCCTGCCCTAGGGGCGGCACTGGCTTCATTATGCGCTTAGACAGCTCCATAGCCTACCGTAATCACCAGACTTAATCAATTGAGCACGTTTGGGTTTTAATGAAGCGGAAATTAGTAAAAACTTTAAGAACGAGCAGAGTCGCTAAAAAAGAGTCGTTAAAAAATCTGGCCAGAAATAATGCCTTCTAAAACAAAAAGCTTGGTACTTTCTATGCCACGCCGCTTGCAGGCAGAAATGTTTTTCTGTTTCAAATTATTTGAAAAATGTAATAATATTCAAAGATATAAATATGGTTGTATTTAAACTGTTGTCCAGTGAATTTTATCGTAATTTCCGTTATGTTTGTAGTGAAGTTTATAATTTTTGTGATTGGTTTTTGTTATTTATTAGGACGAATGAAACTGCATACAATAAGTTTTTCTGAAACGCTTGCTTTTCTTTAAAAATAATATTTTTGAGGTGTGTTACAACTTTTGTCTCTCACTGTATATGTAATTATTATTAATTTGCAGTGTCCCTGAAGACATTAACATCATGACAATGTTTTGTTTGAATTTGCCTTTTGCTTTTAAAGAAGTCCCCACCAAATTTTAAGACTCCTAATTTATATAGAGATGATAAAACATAAAGTTTTATTTAAAATTTTAAAATTTTATTTAAAATTTTAAGACTCCTAATTTATATAGAGATGATAAAACATAAAGTTTTATTTAAAATTCTATTATTATTGTGTTATGTAAATAGTTTCTAAAACTTCCCATTTACAGAAATAAAACGTGCTGCCAATTTTTTAGTACCATTAAATCGGTAAAATTGCGTACTTTTACCGTTTTGTTAACATTTTTTCTTAGAAATCAGATATTTCTACAGAATTAAAGTCTACCATATTTTAATTTATGTACTAATGTAATTCTCCATAGAATTTCATTAAAATTCATTACGTGATACAAAGACGGTGTTTTGTATTCCATATCTATTATACTATGTACTAGCAAAAAAAAAATTGCAAAAAAATATATCTTGTACAGAATCTGTTCTGTTACAATTTTATTATATGTATGTCTAGATATTTTTCTTTCATTATATTTCTAAACTAAATGAGGGATTATCAAAACATAGTTTTAAATTTGCGTTGCATTTAACCGGCTTTTTCAGCTCCCGATTAGAAGTTTTTGCATTGCTGGTTCCATGTGTTGTACTATCGCGTGTTCGATTATCAAGCCAATTTATATCACTTACGCTGTGCAACTGATGTTCATAGCCTTCAGGACAATGTGAAACATTAACACATGCGGAACTTCCGTATTTATTTTTTCCATAAACAGAAATCCAACATTTTCGACAACAACTGGCCACGGTAAAAAAGCCCATAAAACGAAAGCATACATCTGAGGCTCCTTTTAGACAGCTTGACAATTCCGAAATGAAACAGGGATTTGTTATAGCATAAACAACAATATTCATGCTCAGTTGTACGACATTTAATGTAGTACAGATGACTTCCAAACGTTGCATTTTTTTCAAATTTACTTTGGTGGCATCACCACCATAAATTAGATTAACAGCATTTTTGCGAGAAGTTAAATTGGCGGGTAACTCTCCCACTATATAAAGAGTTATGACAATGACTATGGTAACGGTTAATTTCATTTGATGCTTAAGTGGGAAAAAGTCGAAGATATTAATTATAGTAATAAGGGGATTTTTTGTAATTATTTTTTTACCTTATAACGATTCTGACCATTTTTATTGTTAAAATTTGGGCAATTACTTTGGCACTTTTTACTTTGTTTTGTCCATTTGCAAAATGCTATTAGAATGGCGACATTTCCTACCACTAAAAACAGCGCAGGCAATATTGTCAGCAAAATAAATGAAAACCAGTTATGAATCATGTAGTATCTGGAAGTAAAATATCAAAAAGATATTATTTCAAAATTTCAATTCTATTTACTACTAGCTATCCCCGGTGCGCTTCGCTGTGTTTCGCTAAGGGGGTTATTTATGGTGCAAAATTTCAAAGATCTACCTATTATAGTTCTCTTGCTACTTAATAAGTGGGTGTGCTCAATTTTCTTTCCGTAAAAACCTAAGTTGGGTTATGATGAAGATTTAGAAAAAAATAGCCAAATGGGTGCAGCCGTTCTTAAGTGATGCGATTACCAACGAACGCCATTTGATTTTATTTATATATAAGAAGATAGATATAGACAAAGTGCCAAAAAATCTTTGAAATTTTAATTATTTACTTCTTAGGCTTGTAGCCATCTCGCTACTTATTTTAATATGAGACTTATCTCTTACTTTATTATATTTTATGTGATTAATCTTTATTTAGGTAACATTATTTACTAATAGAACTGTTTGAATTACTGTTTAATTTCACTATTTGCCTTGTTTGGAAAAGTCATTCATTAGACATTTTATCATTTTAATCTCACATGCTTGCAACTATTTTTATAAACAAAACATTTTTAGAATTATTCAGGCGAAATTTAATTATGCGACATTGATTAATAGAGATAACGATAAAATAGCCCTTTATCAATCACGATTTTGTACACTGTTGCCAGTTTTCAGTATATATACATATATATGAAATAGATTGATGATTTGTCGATTTTTCTCAAACTTGCCAACTTACAAGCGATTGCTTTTTAACATCTAATGAAAATAGCGAGATTTGGACTCTACCGCGAAGCATACTGTACCGTAAAATATTTCAAAAAGTCTTCTGCATATTAAATAAATTAAAAACCGAGGCGAATCTATTTTACTAGGTGGTAGCACGGCGAAGTTAATTATTTTTGCTTTACTTTCTTTGTGCATAGCAGCTGTCAAAAATTCGTTTATTTTTTTTAGTTTGAAAAGTTTGAGAAATAAAATTGTAATTATTTAAAAAAAATGTTTCAATATTAAAAAATACTACCAGATAAGGTAAGGAATAAGTGTTTTTAGTTATTGGATGTGATATTTTAATTAGTGCTTTTGGCGTCTGTCGTACATGTAACCAACAACAAAATGCATGTGGGTGTTTTTGGTGTGGTTTTGTTGTCGCGGCGATGCCACCTTATATAAATACACCTTGTTAAAAACTATATATTTTCAGCTTAAATTGAAATATTAAAAAACCAAACAAGCAAATTAGAATTCGATTGACAAAATTTTACACTTCTGGGATTACAAATGATGCTTAAAAAATACAAAGGGACCTATAGTATAGCTTTCACTTTACAACGTTTTTTGCCGTTCTTGTAAGATTTTATTTTTGTTAGTTACGCCTTTTTGCATTTTAGCTAAGGATATACAAAAAAAAAAAAATAATAAGACCGTTACTGCACTTTAAATATTTTTATTGGTGGTTATTGATTCAGTACAAAAACAAAAAAAATTTTGTGTTTATTATATGTCTGCTATGTATGGTTTCTTAGTACCTCTTGTGATATACAGGATACATTTGACACTTTGAATCTTTTTGTTATTAAAGAACGATGTAGATAGTAAAGTAACTGGCTATAGCAAAACAAAACTGTGTTATTCGAGCACAACTAACACTTTGAATCTTTTTGTTATTAAAGAACGATGTAGATAGTAAAGTAACTGGCTATAGCAAAACAAAACTGTGTTATATTATTCTCTTGTTAATGTTTCATCCTAAATGTATGCAACTCATTTTTTCACAACGCCAAACAGCTTTAACCTAGCATAAACTTAGTTGGACAAACCCAATGGAGGTGGTAAAACTATTGGTTTTGGAACTTGCTAAGTTGGATGCAATTACACAATTCAATCTTAATTGAGCAATTTAATTTAGTGTTCACACATGCTAATTTAAGCTTACTCAATTACTGTTTGACAGCTGAAACAAAATTGTTTTTATTATAATTCTAAAAATTTCTTGTTTTGAAAAATTAATAAAAATTGAGTTTTAAAATTTTTTTGCTATTTGTTGGCAAGGGTTGAAGAGGTAGAGGGTGTATTGCATAACTATCTATACAAATTTTCTGTTCAAATGTAAAAGCAATTTTTGTTTAAACTGATTTTTAAAGGTTTCTTCTTATTCCCCTTTAATAACAATTTTAAAACTATCTGGCAACTTTGTTTATGATTTATCTTGAATTAAAACAAAAGAAATAACTTATAACGGTAATAAATTTTTTTATCAAAAAAATTAACAAATTGAGTCTTTTTTATTTCGTTTTTTGATAGTAGACATCAATAACTTACTTGGAAAAATAAAAATCAGTTGTTTCAATTGTGCCATCATCGTTGACCACAAACACCAAAAAATATGGCACATTTACCAAAGTGGCTAATACAATTTCAGCTATAATCATTCTTCTAGCTACTATACGCCTGCAAAATTTGGGTGTTCCACTCGGTATGCCCCAATGTAAATAAATAAAACGATCCAAACTAACACATGCCAATATAATATTTGCTGCACCCGTGGTAATACCAAACAAAGGTGTTTGCCACTGAAAATCATACACCAGCCAAAATGTGCTCTCATAGAGAAAACTACGCGAAAAGGAAGTCAATGCTATTAACAGACACGATATACAATCTAGCCCAGAAAGAGCGGCTAAGTAGCTAAAGGCTGATGGTGTCATTTTAGGTCTCATAAATACAATAAAGTTGATAAGGTTGGTACATAAACCAAAAAATGCCAACGTGGGCACCACAAAAGCATAAATAATAAATTCCAAGGCAGTCAAATCACTACGACGCCAAACACATTGTGTAATTTCTTCCGATTCTTCGCTGAATGCTTGGGATGAGTTTGATGTTAATAGTGTAGATGAGATAGCGTTTGAAATTGATTTTGTATTTTCTATACATTGCATATCTTAAGGCTTTTTTATTTATTTTTTTTCGTTTCCTGTTTTGGAAACTTACAACACTAATTTCGATCGTTTGCGTTAAAACTTTACTTGTTAAAATTTGTCAATCAACTGTTTCTTGCCTGTTAGATTTTATTTTACAGAATGCAATAACCGTTACAAACGTTGCATTGCTTTGTTTTATCTGGCTGTCATGATAACATTTCATTCGTGTATGTACAGTTGCGAGCACAAGAAATGCAACCCTGCGTCATATAATCTGTTATTTCCTGTTTTTATAATTAAAAATGCCAAGTTCACCTTTTTTTGGATGGGGGGGGGGTTGCTATTTTTAGGGTTCCGTACCCAAAGAGTCCGTCTGTCAGCGCCTTTTACCTCTGGAACCGTAATAGGTCGACTCTTGAAATTTTCACAGAAGATGTATAACTGTTGCCGTTATAGCAAAAAAATATTAAAACTTATAGGGTGCTCCGATAGAGACGTGTTATTCACCTGTGTTTATTTCTTGAGCTGCATACACTTAAAATTTACAAACAGTAATTGGAACTTAGTTCGCTATATAAAAAAGAATAAACAATTGCCAGAGAAAGTTGATTTCTAGGACGTTTTTGACGTTTTTCCATATAAGGCTTTGCTAACTCGTGTAGCAAAGTCTTACGTTTTGTACTGGTTTGAGTTTGTTTCCAGTTGGCATCGACTTAGTTGTATATAATGTAAACATTCAAAGCAGAAATATCAATAATGTTGGAAAAAACAACCATCGGCCAGCGATTTTTTACGTTTGCAACTATAGCAATTCAACATTTTATCCTCCTTTCGTGGTGTTATAAAATGATATCATTTCAGGCAACTTTTTGGGGCAATCCGCAACTTTAGGTTCATGATGCATTGTACTCATATGAAAAAGGAACAAGCCGAGGCTGAGCAATTTCATGCAGGCGCCAGAGGTGCCGGTTCGGTTAATAATAAATAAATCATTAAAGTGCGAGTCAGACTCACACACGTAGGGTTCCGTACTATGTTCAGTACAACTTTAAATATTCAAGTTGTTAATTTGTTCATGTCTTATGGGGCACCCTTTAATTTTTAATTATTTTTATATTAGATCATAGGACTAAATACCCTTAGTAAATATCAAGTGTCTGTCTATAACGAAATCCTTATTTTTTTACATTTTTTGCTATAGCGGACATAAATTTACGCTCTCTGTATAGATTAACGTTTAAAAATTTTCATATTCGCAAAAACTGCATCACTGTCGGAACACCCTTTAAATTTTAGTAATTGTTATATAACGGCTTTGGTAATACATTTTGTATAAAAATATCACTAGCCTTCCTATTACGGTTCAAAAAATAAGGCATTATACATGCAAATCACGTCACTGTCGAAAACCCCTTTAACCCTTACTGTTTTTTATAGGGCTCATAGTAATACACCATCTATGAAAATTTCAAGTATTTACCTATTATGGTTAACAAGTTAGGCCATATTCATGCAAACCACGCATTTAAAAGTTTAACAAGAGTGATATAAATATTTGAGTTTTTAGAAAGTCCCAAGCAGGGTATATTTATCTTACTAGATAGTGGCGCCCTACAATAAATACAATACAAGAACAACATGGCATTTTGTTGTTGCTTTGTAGTTCGAAATGTCAAAAAACATAGAGAAAATAGAGAAGGCGTGTATATGTTTTATTGCTTTCTCACTTCTGCACTATAAAATTTCTAACCATATTCCACTTTTGACATGTCGAACTACTAAATCGGCTGGGCGGACGACACTACCTAGTAAGATAAATATACCTTGGTCCCAAGATTAAAAAAAAAAAATAAAAAATGTTGGTACATCTGATTTGTTTTGTAAAAAAAAACTACCCCCGGGGGTTCCAATTGTCACTGCAGGAATATGGCAAATGCTTTGACGCGGTCCACTCGGGGAAAATACTGGCACCAGACGCTAGGGTTCCTAGAGCCTAAATCTGGAAGAAAAGGTCTGTTGTTTTATAACACGGGTCCTCTTCGAGGCCCGACCAGTGCTGGTACCACGGGAATCGGTGACCCCACAGAGAGCCTATCCTCTCTGTGACCGGTTATTGGTGAGGTGCCCTTCGGGGGTACACGTGGTGGTTGTGGTTTAAGATCGATTAAGTAGGTAAGGTGCAAGGTCGATCAAGTGTGCTGTTGCACTCTCAACAGACGGAGTTTGGATAGTCTCCAAACCCCTAATCAAGAGGTTATAATGTGGATCTAGGCTTGCCTTGGAAAGGCTTGCCATATTATATAAATTGCTACTCATTGTGACTGTATCACACACAAAAAGCGATTGGTGGCAATCGTAAAGTGTTGTTATGCTACACAATGGGGGCGCTAGTCTACGCCTAAGTTTCACTCGGTGGTAAGACCACCGTGAGGTTAGGCCGAATAGGCAGGTACGGTAATCTTGTTCCACAATTGTAAAAAAAACTTCTAATACTGTTTTTTATATGAAGTTTGACTTTTGTTAAGACATGTTAATAACTAATGTAGACAGGGGTTATAATGTATCTCTAAAAATATTTTTAATAGAAACAAACAAAATTTTGTTGGTTGACAATATTCTTCTGTATGATTTTATATGCTAGGAAAAGGTAAAATATATTTTAAAACTATAAACTATATAATATTCTTGGAAATTGACTACTTTTAACACGAAATGAAAAAATGAACATATCTATTTGTTAACTTTTTGTTTTTATGTTAGCGATTGCATATATTACATGCTTTTTTCTTTAAGTGTAGTTAACAGCTGTTGTATACATAAAATAGAAAATGAAAACAAACGATTGTGAATTATTAAAATGTCATCACATCATTTTGGAATTGATATAAAGAAATACACTTTTTTGTCAAATTATTAATAAAAATTTGTTTTAATTTCCAAAAAATGAAATTAACAACAAATATTAATCAATTGTGGTTTAAGAAACGTACAAACACCGATGAAAACCTGTGTACATATATGTTTTTTGCCGTACTAAGAATAGTGTTAGTGTTTATACCTCAGTTAGGTTACGTGCATCCCGATGAATTTTTCCAAACTGTAGAGGTGATGAATGGTTAGTTTTATTATGATCATAAACTACAAAAATTTGTTATTAATAGTTTTCTAACTTTAGGTGAACATTTTCGTTTGGAACATATAAGAACTTGGGAATTTAACAACACACTTCCGATACGCAGCATTACCTTGCCATTTATATTGTTACGAGTACCGTGGAGTTTTTTGGAATTCTTTGCCGTGTACTTGAAAGAATACTTCAGCATAGATATTTTGGTTAGCTACACTTACTTGGTATTTCCAAGACTTATTTTTTGTGTATTATCGTTTGTAAATGATTGGTCGTTGTACCGTGTGTGCTGTTTGTATAGCTTACGATATGAAATACGCCTGTTGGCTATGGGCAGCTGTTGGGTTATGTTGGTATTCGGCACCCATACGTTTTCCAATACAATTGAAATGGCTTTATGTTCTTTGCTATTGTATTTGGTATCGGAATGCATGATCACTACAAATACCGTAGTTTATAAAAAAGAGTTTTTGGAAGAGAAATATGATAAAGCCGCCTCTATAGGAGAACGCGTAAAAATATGGAAGCTTAAAAATTCTTTGCCAGCCCACAATTTCAACAGATTATTTGCTATGTCTTCTTTGAGCGTAGCAGGTGTTTTTAATCGCCCCACTTTTCTACTGTTTGGCTCGCCAATGGTTTTCTATTGGTTGCTGAGAGGCATGGGAACTAAAACTGTAACATTTGCAGATTTCCATTTACGAATGATGTTGTTTTGTTTGAGCGCCATACCTTGTACTGCATTATTTATTTTATGTGATTCTTTGTACTATCAACATTTAACGGGCGGAGAAATTCAAACCATGCACATAGGCATAGATAATTTTGTGTTTACTCCTTGGAATTTTGTAAAATACAATTTAGATTCTAAGAAGACAGCAGAACATGGATTGCATCCCAAGTACATACATTTGTTTGTCAACATACCTTTACTCTATGGCATATTGGGTGTTATAGCCATGGTTTCATTTGCCCAAATGATGACACGTTTTTTTCAAGCTGAATATCAAGGTTTACCAAGAGCCCAAAGTATAGTGGGTCTTATGTCAGGATCAATATTCATACCTTTATTTTTTCTATCTTTGATAAATCATCAAGAGCCCAGATTTCTCATACCTTTCACATTTCCCATTATTTTACTACATGGTCCCAAACTTTTTTCAGGATTTTCAGCTCAATATCCTTTTCGCATGGAACATCCTTTACTTAAATTGTTGTACGAGAAATTTTTGTGCTCTAAAGTCTCTGCTATATATATCTTAAAAATATGGTATATTTCAAATATTTCTCTAACTGTATTCTTTGGTTTTGTACATCAGGCGGGTGTATTTCCTTTGACGCAATATTTTGAACAATCGGTAAAAATGAAATCACCTGATCAGCATTATCACTTAATTACCTCACATACTTATATGGTGCCACTGTCGTTTATAAACATGCCTACCTCTAATGCTATACATTATAATCGTCAAACCAAACAACGTTATAAAAAACAAAAAGATTTCTATCTCTACGAATATGGCAGTATGGATTTGAAAAATGTTATATTAAAACTTAAGCTTATTATATCAAACAATGAATTCAAAATGGAAACTAAAAAATTGAGATATCGTGTTTTTCTAGCCTTACCTTCTTCACTAAGCGATGATCTTAATTATGTTTTACAACAGAGCAATTCATCATATCTGTATTATGATCTCAAGCGTGTATTTTATCCTCATCTATCTACAGAGGCATTTCCTAAATTCTTAGGCCGTCATCCGGGTTTATTAGATCCACCTCATTGGTCTGAAGATAACCTTAAGGGTTATTGCAGTTTAGAACAAGAGCCTGAGCTAACATTTTCTTATATAAGTAAACAGCTTTCCTCTTTTGTACACCAATTCGGTTTGGCTTTATATGAGTTTGAACTAAAACGTAACAGTCCTAAGATAGAAAAGTCCTTAGCCAATGGCAAGTGTTATAGATAATTTAAATGTATGTATTTGAGTTTGTGAATACTAGTCGTTAGTCTTAAGCCAATGATTTACTTTAGTTTTATTAATCTTATAATATTTATGGTTGACAGCTTTGAATTCGAAGCACAGCATTTTAACTTTAATACATTCCTATTATTAATTTGTCACTTTACATTTTAAAATTTATTTATTTTTATCTTAATGTTTTTTATTAACATCAATAATATGCTTTTTATAATGTTATACCAAAATTTTCACTTAGTTTTAAAATTTACCTAAAACTTTTAACTTTACAAATAATTCAAGCTATCTCTTATTGTTCTCAATAAATAATACAGCAAGTAAACGTTTCAATGTAAGTATGTATATGGGGGAAGGTTTTTATAAACTCTAAAACACTGGGTAAACATTTCAAATGACTTACTTGTAATTCCTAGTTTTTTGGTTGTAATTCCTAGATTTGTTACAAAGAGAAGAAAGATTTGCAGAGATAAATAAAACCGGAATTTCCGTTTTTCACTGCTTTTTCTTTACTTTCTCTTGGGAATAAGATATTTTTGCGGAAAAAAGTATCCTATATTAGGACCAGGATACATAAGTACCTTCTCACAAAATTTTATTAAAATCCATCCAGTAGATTTTACGTGATGCGAACGTAAATAAAAAGCAGACAGACAGACAGACGGAAATGAGTTACTAATTTATTATATGTATAGATTAGATATTTTATAAACGACAGTAACAATTTTTGGATTTGCTTTTTTACTTTTATATTTATCAAACAAAAAGTGCTCAAAGTACGCACATGTACTCATTTGTGCACCTCACTGTATGTATGTATGTGTCTGTAGTTTCATCAGTAGGAAAGTTTAAATAATGACTTTAAGTAGAAATAATAACAATAAGAATCCAGGAATGAATATCGCTGTAGTTCTGCTTAAGTTTGGCAGATGGTATTGGGAGCGACTCACTCGAAGGCTACCTATTTTTTAATAAATATTTTGTTGCTGCATATCGTTCCAAAACAACTGCATTCTCCTCCCTAGTCGTGGGTGGTAGGAATTGGACCGCATAATAAGAAAATATACGAGTATGTTCTGTAATCCGAAACCGAGTGAAATTGAAATCGAATACATTTTTAAAGAAAAATATAACTTAGTTGCGCCTACTATTTTAAAACATTAGCAATCAAGGAAATTATGTGAATGGTCTTTAATCAAATGTATAAAAAATAATATCAAAATGTTGTAAAATTTAAAAGTTATGACAATTTAAACTTTCATTCGGATTCAATTTCACTCGGTTTCGGATTACACAACATACCCGATTGTGTTCCTAAAACCTCCTCTTTTTTAATTGTACAAGAAATTATGTTAAATAATTTTTGCTTAGGACGAAAGGAAGAGGTCACAAAAACGCAATTTTCGGGGGCTATATACAGGGTGGCGCAAAAATAACCTTCCGATGTTTTTTGGCTGTAATTAAAAAAAAAAAAAAATGAAAAACTTTGATTCTTCTTGTGGATTATTTTTATTTGGTCTTTTATTTTTTTTACATCAAGTCGAGAATATGTCATGTAAATGGCCGCCGTCACAGTTGATTGTCATTTGAGCCCTTTTTATGGCGTTTTCAGTGACTTTGAGCGGGTGTAATGGCTCTTCGTGGGTTACACGCGGATTTACAGTGCCCCAGAAGCGTAAATTTTGCTTATTTACGTACCCGCTAAGATGGAAATGGGCCTCACCACTCATGATTATTTTTGATGAAAAATCATCTTCCTCTTGGTGGTGATTAAGGAGGACTTGAGCGTATGTTAGACGCGATTGGCGGTCAGCAGCTAACAGCTAATGCACCGTCTGGACTTTGTACGGAAACATCTTCAAATCTTTTACCAAAATTCGCTGAAAAGACTGTTACCCATTTGCGTGGCACATCGTCTGGTCGATGTCGACGGCGCTTCCATGACATCCTTGGCTACAGCAGCAATATTATCTGCAGAATGGCTACTCCGGGGTCTGCCACGCCTGGCAGCATCTCGTGTTGTGCCAGTCTCTTCGAGGCGAGCGGCTAAACGTCGCAGTGTTTCACCAGTAGGCGTTGGACGGCCAGGAAATCTGCGATGAAATTTACGTTGTGCCAAAGTCACCGACCGATTATTGGTCAAATAAATAGTCACCAATATTCCGCGTTCTGGAGCAGTGTAGCGTAACATTGTTTATTAACGTGTATTTCGCAAGTGTTTACTACACAAGTGTCAAAACAGAATTGACATTAGGGCCAATCGCAAAATTTATAGCATTTTCTGATAGGACGATTACTTTTGCGCCACCCAGTACTATATAGATGTGTGTGTAACTGTAGTTAGGCTAATCGCAGATTACGAATTAATAAAATGAAACGGCTAATTTTACGATTTAAAGAATTCATTTTATTAATTTTTTCATAGTATAATTTAGATATATTTTTGGTAATTTGATTTTTTATCAGTATTTCATGTTAAATACAATTAAATCGTATAATTCATTTAGGCGACTGTTCAATGTTAGTTTATTTGAAATGAGCATTACATTTAGAATTCACAATAGTTTTTCTTTGTTTTTCTTTTCATATTTTAGATTAATTATTGAATTTAATGTTATTGATTATTTTTTGATTTGAAATTTTATATAAATGATTTGTGTTAAATTTCAAAACTTATTAATATTTTAAATTGAAAATCATGAAAAATTTGTTATATATCATTTACTTTTATAGGTTATGAGTCAATATGATCAAGTTAGTTGTGGTGTACTCATGGTTATTTTTAGGTAATTCTTGTTGAAAGTTAATTTTAAATAGTATTGTATCGAAAAAAGGTTTTTATCATGAAGTAATTATGATATTAATGGTTTAAAAAATTTTATATTAATTTTTTTCTAAAATTTAATATATTCAAAAATTTCTAATTCAAAGTTTTATTTGTAATAATAAAAAGTGTTAACATGTTTGGAGTTTTTTTTTGTTAAATTTATTTTGTTTTTATTTAATTATAATTTGTGTTTTATTAGAGACCGATAACTTTAAATTGGCTGCACTGTGACACTATGACAGCTGATTTGAGAGTTCTCAATTGTTTTGAGGTTACTGTCGTAAACAACGCTAGCGTTATTGTCATTATTTTTTTTAAGGCCAATTAGGCCGTCCTTGTTTCTCGGCCTTCGAGTGGTTTTCGTCTCACTCTCGTATTGGCTAAATAGCTGTAGGGCGGTACAGTTATTGGTGGTTGCATGAATCAGCCTAGTGCTATCGTTTTCTTTATCTTGTATAACCTTAGCAATTGTAATTAATAAGTCGTACAATAGGTAGAGCACCATTAAAACTAAAATTTTCACTGGAGGAGTTCCAATAAACTCAAATTTTCACTGGTGGAGCACCATTAAACTCAATTTATTTTTAACAAGCCGAATTTGGGAATCCGTTTGCAAATTGTTTAAGTTTATATTGAAAGTCATGGTTTCATCAGGCATTACGTACATTTGATGGTGCTTTAAAATGTCGAAACACCACTATATTAAGAAAAACTCACTGTTTGGTGCCCTTTATAGGCCGGTGTAATCATTGGCCCATATGTCTTCCACAAGTAACGTTGGTCAGAACGTTATAGTCATCTGTGGGCTGTATGGAGACATGTATACTAACTTTTTCGTGCCCTAATTGGAAGGCATTAGTATTGCAGGCATGTTGTTTTAAGCAACATGATGCAACATGTCAAACAGTGCGCGATAAAAGAAATTGAAATAGTTATAGTTATATGACGACATTATATTATTTTCTCTGGAGATATGTAAAGTCCCAGGATACGCCATTTTCGAAACATTTGACGAACGAATAATATCAAGGAATGGATCTGTTAACTGGCCATCCCGTTCAATTGTTTTGTTGCTATTAGATTACATTTTCTTGGCATATGTAGTGGAACAAGATTAACGTGAGTACCTGCCTAGTTGGCCTAATCTCACGGTGGTCTTACCACCGAGTGAAACTTAGGCGTAGACTAGCGCCTCCATTGTGTAGTATAACAACACTTTACGATTGCCACCAATCGCAATTTGTGTGTGATACAGTCATAATGAGTAGCAATTTATATAATATGGCAAGCCTTTCCAAGGCAAGCAGCACACTTGATCGACCTTGCACCTTAACTACATAAATCGATCTTAAACTACAACCACCACGTATACCCCCAAAGGGGACCTCACCAATAACCGGTCACAGAGAGGATAGGCTCTCTGTGGGGCCACCGATTCCCGTGGTACCAGTCCTTTGGGCACTGGTCGGGCCTCGAAGAGGACCCGCAATTTTTATCGCAGACCTTTTCTTCCAGATTTAGGCTCTAGGAACCCTAACGTCTGGTGCCCCTATTTTCCCCGAGTGAACCGAGTTAAAGCATTTGTCATTCCTGCAGTGACAATTGGAACCCCCGGGGGTATGGCATATGTAGTATGGTCCTAGGTCCATGCAGATAAACCAGAAACGATCGATTAGTTGGAAGTGCATATTCGATTCGTTATATCCGAAATATAGCCTGATTTACTGCAAGGTGTTTGTAAAAATTATACCTCCAGGTTACACCATGCATGCGCATGCCGCAGCGGCTACATGACCGAAATCATTTTTAATCATTAATGCCCTAAAATAAGGATATTGGAAGGATATTAAAAACGTTTTTCTTTATTTTAACTCAATTTAAAGTTCTCCGCCTCTTTAAAAAACACCCCTTATAACGAGCAAAAAAGTATTATTTTTCTTTTGAGTACATTTTTTTTAAATTTTTAAATTGTAATAGTTGTTTGGTACCCTTTTTTGTCTTTAACATTAGTAAACTTAATTGTCTTTTACCTTTTTTTGTATTTATATGTTAAAATTTAAGTGTATATAAAGTTATTAAAGTCTATACTGGTTATATATTTTATATTTTACCTTTTATTAGAAGAAAATATTTTATTTCTTTTGTCTTAAACTTAAGATAGTAGGTACTAATGCTCCGAATTTTTATTATTTTTTATATTCTATTAATAATATTTAACATTATTTTGTTAAATTATATTTAATGTTTAATTGTTAGTATAGCTTTGCTACTAATAGTTTATTATTTAGTTTTTTTTTTTTTAATATTAATAAAGTAAATTGTAAAATAGATTTATATATGTAGTATTATTATATTATTTATGTTTAAAAAAAAGACTTTAAATACTTTAAATATAAAAAATGGTTTAATTAAATACATTTTAAACTATTGATTTTTAAGAAACTTCATTCAAAGTTTACCATTTACGCTAAAATTTTTCTTAATTATAAATTTTGTCGAATATTTGGCTGACTGTTACGGCTTTGTTTTAAAATCCCGAAATTCTCGTTTGTAAATTTTAATAATATATTTTTTTGCATTAGGTTGGTAACACTTATTTATTATATGTGGAAAAATTAAAGGACCAAGTGAGATTTGGACACACACACACACACACAACGTACAATATTTAACAGCTTATTACAAACATGATTAATAAATTGTAAAAAATTTCCTATTAGTTTCTACACAGTTAACAACACTTATTTTCGTACCCATTTAAAGAATAAAATTCAAAAATCAAACCTTACAAAAAACACAATTTAATATAGTCAGATGACGCACAGTGATCCATTCCGCTCTTCTAGATGACCAAAAGTCAAAAATTAATGGAGAGTAAAATAATCGAAATCGTTCTTTATCGTTCGTTATTAAGTTGTAGACAACATATTTGGTTGGCATTTGTGGGATCAAAGTACATTGACGCGGTAGGTAAACAATAAACATCGGGTTTGCGCACCAGTTCCAATTCGAACGTTGATAATTTTTGCTTGAAAAAAATTCAATCAATGGCCTCGTCACTAGAAGTAAGTTAAATATTATATTTAATTCCAGATCAGCTTCCATTTAAGTGACATTTAATCAAAACTATTAATACTGCAAATTAGTATTTATTTGCCTTAAAAAAGCATATACATATACTCAGGATCACTTTGTATCAATGAGTTCTTTGTCAATATCCTTCCTTCAACATCCTATTGATTAGAAAATGTTGTTTATAGCTAGAACTATTTGCAACTCTGCATAATTAATTATTCTTGATTTTAGGCGGAACGTTCTTATTGGGAAGAAGGGACCTCATGCTGCGTCGGTCGAGTGATGACCAGCTACCCGACTTCAGTGAAGAAAACAACGTTTGTTGGAAGGAATTAAAAGAAAGTATAATTTGTACATGACTTCCGAAGATTTCCTAACAGAAATTGAAAAAATGGGTTACATGTCACAGGAATTGGGATTGTTTAAAAACAAAATATGATGACTGGCTTAATGATTCTATTGAAATATAAAATTTGGCTCTTCCTAGTACTTCCAACAAAAAAATGGGGAGACCTGCTAAGTATTTTTCTGGTAGCAGCCGTCAAAATCGAGGAAGAGTAGATCGTAGAAGGACTTTATTTTGCTACAGAGAAAAAGTTGAGGCAGCATGGAAAAAAAAGGAGCGGCAAATTCCGTCAAAGAATTATAATTGTCTCCTAAAAGAGCTACTAATATAAAACAAGGGTTTGCCAAAAGAAACGACAGTCATCTTCCTAAACCCTATACTCTAGTTAAAGCATTAGTGAAAGGGGGCCTTGAAAAAAGTTGTCCAGTTGTACCCATCGTCTAATGGCCTTCTTAAAGATAAGCAATCTTGTTACCCTCCTTTAGATGCTGTTAATGTTAATTTAAAATTAATTATGTAATATTTGACTTTCAAATAGTCCCACATTAAAAAAAATCTATCATCCAAAATTTATGACACAATATGGGCTCGATTTCTTTTCCTCCACATGGATTTCTTAAAAAACCGAGAGTAAAACCCCTTATGGATTTTATTATAAACTTTACACTCTCCTGAGTCACAAGTACATTTCTTTGGATAAAATTTTCATAAATAAAAATATTAGGAAGGATATGTGTATTAAATAATTAAAACTTTGTGTAATTATTTCCTCAAATCTTACTCCAAATTCGATTTCTACTTACCAATAAATATATAACCACAAAATATTATTCATATGTGTTGACTCTGTTAGGCGCTATTAATTTTTATCAGGTAGATTGGCAGAATGGATCACTGTGCGAGGGACATAACCTTTAAGCTCATATTAAACAAAGTAATAAACTAACAACTGCCCGTCCCACAATATCTCAAACAATCGTTCTTTTCGCACAATTACATTTAAAACAGAAACAAATTAAAAAATGTTGTGTTTATTTTAAATGTATTTGTGCGAATAAACGATCGCTTGAGACATTGTGAAACAGGCAGTAAATTTGTATGCATATCACGTCAGTATAGGGATTCCCTATAATTTTACATTTTTGTTTTGTGGGAATTGTAATCCACGGTGTCTACCTATAAGGGTGTCTATCTGTAAGGGTTCAAAATGTAAAAAACACGTCTTCCATAGGGAAAATTCAACATAAGGCCTGTTAAAATCCATATATCCAAGTCTATGTATGTCAAATCACCTCACACAGAGGTATCTCCTACAATATTGATCACTTTATTAAAAGCGCTATAAATAGGAAACTTATTGATTTTAGCGCGTTACCAACACTTATTTTCATACCCACATAAAAGATTAAAAGTTAAATTTTAATTTTTGGAAAAAAAAAATGGACTTTAAAACATAGAGATGAGCGCACATGACCACCGAATCTAAATTAACGAAAGGAGCACAAATTAAAAAAAATTCCATTACGTCAGAACACATCTTTAATGTGTTTAATTACTTTTAATTACTGAAATAATTACTGAAATACATTAAAAGAACCATATACATACATATGCTTAAGGCTCTTATATTTTAAACGTAGTTACCAACACTTATTTTCGTACCCACATAAAAAATGAAAGCTAAATTATGGACTTCCAAACAGTGAGATGAGCAGATGGGCATCGAATCTAAAACAAAAATTTAAATGGAAGAAGAAAAAAAAAACAATATACATAGATACCTTTAAACACAATGAGATAACTTTACTGTTGATGATAGAGGTTTGTCATTGCCGCGTTAAAGCTAGATGCTAGAAACCGTTGCGCTTAGCGAGCAGATTTAGGTTTGTCTGCTAGTTTGGTTTGGAATAATTCTTGCAAAAAAAACCGACTACAAAACAAATATATGTGCATCAATTCTAAACTAAAAATTTAAAAGGAAGTAATCTGTAAGAAATAGTACTCAAATCAAATACTTCTATACTTTTTGCTCTAACGGACAAGTAATATACATACGTTCTGTACATTCAAATGTCTATCCATAACGACAAATTACGTCAGATATGAGGACACCCTTTATTTTTTTACAGTTATTATTACTGACACAGTAATAAAAAGTAAAGGTTCCAAAGATATGGCCATATAGCTTAAACAATATCACCTAGGGGACACCCTTTAATGTACAATTTTAAATTAAACACTTATTTTAAAGGACAGATTCTTTGTTAATTTCAAATGTCTGTCTAAAACGGGTCAAAAGTTTGGTCATATGCATCAATTTACATCAACTTTTGAGACACCCTTTATAATTTTAAATATTTATAAATGTTATTATACGGATTCTGTCTAATTTTCAAGTGTTTGTCTATAACGGTTCAAAAAATAGGGCTAGATAGGTTAAATTATATCAATTATGGGGACACCCTTTAGTTTCCAAATATAAATTATATACTTGATGTTATAAAGGACTTAGATATACAGGTTCTTTGTAAATTTCAACTCTGTAACGATTCAAAAGTTCGGCAATATACATCAAATTACATCAACTATTGGGACACCCTTTAACTTCTAATTATAAATATTTAATTTCTGATTATAAATATTGGACATTCTGTCCAAGTGATTGTCTACAATGCTTCAAATGGCTCATATATTTAAATTGACGTCACATACCTACACCCTTTAATTTTTAGTTTATTTTTTTAGTAATTTCTGTTATTGGCAGCTATAGTGATATGCAGTTTTTTAAAATTTTAAAAGGGTGCCCTTTACGGTTCATAATACACGTAAAAACACGTATGTTGTATGGGGACACCCTTTAATTTTTAAAATTCTGAACTTCTTTTAAAATGGGACCAATCTGTAAGCATTTCCTTTCTAATAAAGAAAAAATTTTTAAAATCGGTTCAGAAATGACTGAGTTCTGCGGGCACAAACATAAAAAAAAGCAACATTCAGACGAATTGATAACCTCCTTCTTTTTTTGAAGTCGGTTAAAAACGAAATTTAGTATGAGCCTTTGGTTTATGGAGATGAAGAGCTGTATAGTTTTGGTCATAATCGGCAGGGGGCAAGGGGTAGTTTCTTATCCCCAAATTTTGTGAACGCTCTACAGGTCACATCGTATGACGTGTTAAATCGTAATTTAGTATGTGCCTTTGGTGTATGAGGATAAAGAGTTGTGTTAATTTTGGGCATAATCGGGAAGGGGAAAGGGGTAGTTTACTTAATCCCAAATTTTGTAAACCCTCTACAGGTCATACCGTATGACATATCAATTCAGTATGTGCCTTTGGTTTATGGAGATAAAGAGCTGTATAAATTTTGGGCATAATCGGGAAGGGGCGAGGGGTAGTTTACTTAACACCCCAAACTGAAAATAATTAATTTGTCGGTTCGAATGTATTTAGAACTTATATTCTTTATGTAATATATCCATAAAAACATTTGTTTCCATTGGGTATGGTAAAATTGAGTGTAGGCCACTCCAGATTTTTTTATACTTATTTCGATGTGGACATAGTAATAAACACCACGTGTAAATTGCTGCAGCAAACAAAGCTTTACACACTCGGTATAAATTTTAAGTGTCCGTCAAAAATACCTCTTACAAGGCGCATCATTTTGTTTCAAATGTTATTTTTTTACTATTTTTTGTACGCATTCCTGGTAAGTTTCAAATGACTTCTTGATACGGTTCAAAATACGAATATATTTAATGGAATCACCCTTTATTTTTTACTTGCAAAGCGAGCACCTAATTTTAGAGAAGCGAGTACACCTATTGTGAGTATTTCAAGTGTCCACCTATTACAGTTGAAAAGAAAGAGATCTGGTCAGAAGGGCGGGCTGGCAGACGGAAATGAGGTTACGTTTTTATTTTTTACGTACGGGACTGGTGAATGCGAAACCAACTAGAATTTGAACCACTGTGGTGTAGGTCATGGACCAGTCTAGGGTAGGAACATTTTTCCAAAACATCGGCTGTATTCACAATAAAATTAGGAATACAATAAAATCAATTATGAGGTTTCGCTTACAGAAAGAAAGGCCAGTTTTTGTCAATTGTGTCCCAAAAAGTGTTATTGCATATTTTGGTTATATTAAGTTAATTTGTTCCGGGTCTTGAAAACTCCTATCAAAGAAAATGGAATCAAAGAAAATGGAATCATATAAAGCAATGGTTACTTGCCAAGTTCATTTTTAAACAAAAAAATAAGATTTAACCAAACACCAAAAACAAATCGGAGGTTCAACAACATTTTAAAAATTCTAAAGTATTTGTGGTCCTTTTAAGGAGTCAATAGCCTATAAGTAGGCCATTTGTAATCTTTTTTTTAATGTTTAATATTAAAGGTCACTTCCCTAGAATTATTTAAATCACTATGTATATTAGGATTTTAGTCATTAAACAAGGCCTAGAACACGTAAATCACTTGCATAAATATTTTTGTTTGTTTTTCAAGGCTAAAAGTATGCAATAGTTTGTGTTATTTAATTGCTCCTAAAAGAATGCCATTTTTATTATTTTGTAAGTTAATTTCAAGACATTGCTAAATATAAATTATAATAAATTTTTATATATTTTTGCATGTACTTTTTGTTCAACCTTAAACTAGATAATGTTGTAATTTTATATATATTTGGTACTTGTAGACTCTTACTAATTAATAAAAATTTATTGCTTAAAAACACCAAAATAATTACTAAAAAAATTGTTGATCAATTCTTAATTATTACTTTTATTACAATAAAAATGCTTGATAGTGAACTTATTCGTTTTTTTTAATATATTCGCCTATTTTTAACTCGTTTTTTTATAATGCAGGGGCAAACATTATAAACGATTTTCGAGTATTTCTTATTTTAAAAGATTTTTGTAGAAGTTCTTAACTTCTTTATCAGCGTTTTTTTCGTATTTAAATAGGGAATTTTAAGTTTTAGAAAGAGAAAGTAAGAGAGAAGTTTTGTAGACGTATTTAAAATTCGAAAAATTTTCCTTTGATTTTAAGGTTCTTCAAGAGTTAAGTTTTGCTCTGATACTTTTATCCAAATTCAGGGCATAAATAAAAGCTCCTAGGTTTTTTTTCAATTAAAAGAAATAATATTTAAATGGAGTTTTTTTATGAAGAGAAGTAAATGTATAAGAAAATCCTCAAAGCTTCAAAGAACTTGTAAGGCTTTTCTAAAATCTCAATAGCTTTTATAAATATTTTCCAGCTTTGGAAAAATATATCCAGAGCTGCCTTAAAACTTAAAGGAATTTTTAAGCTTCGGTAAAACTAATTCTTTCATTTAACCTCTAAAGCTCTCATTAAAGCCTTTTTTTCATTTAACCTCTAAAGCTCTCATTAAAGCCATTTCTATAATATTAAAGTATTTTTCGTTTAAGCTTTTATTATTCATTATTAAAGTTTATTAAGATTTTAAGCTTTCATTGAAGCTCATTTAGAATTTGAATTTTTAAAGTTCGAATATTTTTTTTGCTCTGATTTTTTATACAAAATCAAAGCTAAAATAAAAGCTTTAATTCATTACTGCAAGGGTATTAGTAGTTTAAGGTTCAGCACGTTTTTTATTCAAATAATTCTAATTAAAGTAGGGATTTTTTATGAAGAGAAAAAATTTTTTTTTTTAAATTCTTAAAGCTTCAAAGAACTTGTTAAGCTTTTATAATAGCTCTATTGCTTTTAAAAAACATTATCTAGATTTGGAAAAAATCTATATCTTATTAAAACTCCAGAGCTTTTATTAAAGCTTTTTCTATATTATTAAAGCTAATAAGGATTAGTTAGGAAAAACTTTCAGTTAACATCTAGAGCTTTGATTAAAGCTTTTTCTACATTATTAATGTTTATATCATTAAAGCCTTCACTAATGGTTTTTCTATATTTTCAAAGTTAATAAGGATTTTAAGCTTGCATTATAGCTCATTCTGTAGAAATTTTAGAGTTTGAAAATTTTCTTTTGGTTGTAAGATTCTTCAAGAGCAAAGCAAAGCAAAGCGCTGATGATTTTGTATAAAACCAAGGCTAAAATAATAGCTCTAATGCACATTATTTAAATTTAAATAAAGTTTATTTTATCAAGAAAACAATTTTAAAGGTTTTCAAATTTTCAAAGGACTTGATAAGCTTTCATAAAAGCTTTACAGCTCTAAAGGTTACATTAACGATTTTTCTATATCATTACAATTTCTAAGGATTTTTAAGCTTTGACTAAAGCTCTTTAGATTTTATTAGAAGCTTTTCGGCATTAGAAAATAGGTATTTTGCATCAAAGCTTATAAACTTTTCAATTGAGGAACCTTTCAGCAGTATTTGTTACAACACAAATAAAGTCTTATGTGTTGCTAATGAAAGAAAAAGGAAATTATATACTATTAAGTCTATATAAAAAAGGGAAATAACTTTTTTATTAAAATAATTTAAAATATATTTTTGATTATATTGTATTCAGTAAAAGCTTTTTAAAAATGTTCAAGATTAATAAATTTATAGTTTCCTAGAAGATCCATTAAATTTAAAAATATAGTGCTAATCAAAGTGTTCCTTACATCGTTGTGGATTATGATTGTCATTAAGTTTTAAGCAAAACGTATTACTAATGTTTAATAACTTAACTACTAAAGCTCTAAAGCCTATAAGGGAAAATAGAAATTATGCATATTTTAAGTTATAAATTTTTGATTAATAATTCCCTTTTTCAAAGCTAAACTTTAGTGTTTTCCAATGTGAAAACACGTTGACTTCAGGGAAAAATAAAAAAATAAACTACAACAAAGCTTATGTTACAGCTTTCACAAAAGCTGTGTAGTATTTTTATACAATACTTTTTGCAGAAAACACTCAGAGTATTTGGCGGAAATCTAACCCGCATCGTTAGTCTATATAAACTACTTTTATAATTTTAAAGTTTTTATTTGTTTCTTAAGTTTTTTGACGTTTTAAATAATTTTGAAAAAAAAAATTAATTGTTTGTTACATTCAACTTTACCTTTCAATCGTGTAAAAAAGTTCTTTCAACATTATAATTTATAACAAGACAACTTAATGAAATTTTAAAATTCGAAACTGATTTAGAAGTTTTGCTAATATGAAAAGAGAATTGGAATTGATCCTTTTTACAATCTTTTATGTTTACCAATAAAATATTTTCTGCAAGCTTAAGGACAATCTAGAAGAAAATATTAAGGACCTTAAGCATGGTGAAACTATTTTATTGATTTTCAATATACTAAAAATATATTAAAAAATTTTCAATAAAAAAACAAAAGATTCTCTTAAGATCAAAAAAGCTTTGGAAAGCTTTTTATATTTTAGTTAATTTTTAAATTGAGAAACAAAAACTAAACATTTAAGTAGTAAAAATTAAGAATTATATCTTAGTTTGAAGAAAAAAGTTTAAAAGATTTTAGTTCGCATTGCAGTAAAAAGCTCGCAAAAGCTTAATAAAAAATATATTAACTTATTAAGAATAAAAGTTTTATGTTAATAAAAAAAAGAGAAAAAAGCTGCAAAAAACTTAACTTATATCTTTTTAAAGCTTTTTGGAGTTTTTAATATTTTTGCAATTAGGAAAAAATAAGTATTTTTATTTCTAACAAAAAAATAGATTTTGTATATTTGATTATTTTTTGTAGAAATGAAAAAACTCACCGAAAGTTGCACAAAATCTTTTTTGGTTAATATTTTGTAAGAATTTTTTTGCGGATCTTAGCACTGCAATCTTGATAAGCTATATTTAAAATTATTTTTTTTAAGCAATGGACTTGTTTGGGTGAGAAGTGGAAATTTGTTTATCAGCTGTAAGGAGTTTGTTTTAGAATTGTTTTTAATGATTTTCTCTGTTTCTTAAAGATATGTATTTGATTTTGTTGTATAAAGCAGTTCTAATGGAAGTTTTTTTAAACTATTTTTATGTTCTTATTTTTATTTGTTTTTAATCTATACGATGTAGCGCATATTGCTTTGGTTTTCCAAGTACTACATTTTAATGAGTTCTCACAAAGTTGGTATAATTTGAAATTATTTTAGAATTGAAAATAGAAAAAGCTTAAGCTTTTAATATAATATTTGAGCAATTTAATTACATTTCTTAATAATATGATTACACGAACTTAAAGAAGAACGCTCTTAGGAAATACTAATACAAATAATAATAGAAAATATATTAAGCTTCCTTTAACTTTTCAGGCTCTCTAAAAGCTTAAATAATTTTACACAATTTCAATGCTATAATAATAGCCATAACTCTTATCTAAAACTTCAGAAGTTTTCTGAAGCTTCCATAAGGTTGTTTTTTAAATGGCAGGAATTATAATTTATAAAGCTTTAAATCTTTTATAAGTTTTAAAACTGGTCATATAAGCTTACAACTTTTATTAAAGCTTTCAAACTGTGAATAAATAGTTACCTTGTGTTCATAAACATATTCTTAAAGCTTAAAAGTTTTACAAATTTCTAAAACTCTCATATAAGCTTCAAAGCCTTTAATAATGATTTCATATAAGCTTCAAAGCTTTAGGTAAATATCTATCTTGTATTAAAACTCTTTAAATATTAGTAAATGTTACATAAAGTTATTCAGTTTTTATATGGTTAAATAAATTTAAAATGTTAATTTTTTTTTGTAAAAGCTCCAAAACTCTCAAGTTTCTATAAAATGTTTAAAACTTCTATCAAAAGACTTAAGTTTACAAGAAAGGGTCCTGCTAATAAACTATGGGTTTATCCTTTTTAAAAGCTTTAGACCTTTCACTTGTGCTTTTTACGTGTTATTTAAGTTTTAAAAAGTTTGTTTAGACATAAAATTTATTTATGAAATCTCTAAAGCTTTGTTAACATGTTCAAGTAACGATGAAAGTTTTACAACTTCTTAAAAAACTCTTAAGCTTAAAAAAGCTATTTATAAAATGTCTTCTATATTTCTTATATGATTTAAAGTCTTATTTTTAGCTTTAGGTTTTTTTAAGTTTCGATGGGATTTAAAGAAATCTTTATCTAAAGCTTTTTTAATAGTCTGTCAAACTTTCAAAATATTTTATTTTTGTTATAAAATTTCTGAAGCTTAAATAAAAGTTGTTTTTATTTATAAATTTTCATAAATTAACACTGAATAGATTTTCAGTTTTCAGATTTACAGCTTTTATTTAAGCTATTTATTTATTTTTAAAGTCCATATTAGTTTCCTATTATTTTTAAATTTTTAGTAAAAATTTTGTTTTTATTTAAGACGGAATGCTTAATAAACTTTTGGTTTATTAAATAATGTAGGAAAGCTTTAATAAACTTTTGGTTTATTAAATAAGGTAGGAAAGCTTTAATAAACTTTTGGTTTATTAAATAAGGTAGGAAAGCTTTAAAAAACTTTTGGTTTATTAAATAAGGTAGGAAAGCTTTTATAAACTTTTGGTTTATTAAATAAGGTAGGAAAGCTTTAATAATTATTAAAAACAATACAAATTTAAAGTGTTTTTATATATTTCAATAAAGTAAAAGCTTCATTAATAAAAATTTAAAGCTTTAGAAAGTCATATTTAAATATACATACATAAATCAAATATTTTTTTATTATTATATTTTTTTTTATTAAAATAATGGATTCAGAAGAGATTAAAAATTATTTTTAGCTTAAAAAAGTATAAAGTTAACAGAATACTAAAGTCAAAATCTTAAATAAAAACAATTTTTAAGGTTTTGTTAAAAATAGAATGCAGCTTTAGAGAAGAATATTTGTTTAAGGCGTTGACGTTTTTTTAAATTGGTGAGCGCTTACAAAAACATATGCCTTTTACTTGTTTTATAATACGATAACTGCTTTACACTTAATTTGCAGCTACAATGGGCTATAGATGTTTATTACTTCAACGTGTTAACTCTAAATTATAAAATTTATGAAATATTAAAGTAAAAAGTTTTAATTTAAAACTTTTATAAATTTGTGGAAATTAAATTGAGCATGAAAATAAAAGAGAGAAAAAAATTCTAAAGCTTTTCGAAAGCTTTATAAAGAGTCTGAAGGCTTTCTAAGGCTTTAAAGCTTTTCAATGCATGAAAGCTTTATTAAAAACTTTCGTAAGCTTTAGTTTAAAAACTTTTATTTTACTTTTATTTATTTTAATAAAGCTTATTAAACCTTCAAAAGCTTTATAAAGAATTTGTAAGTTTTAATTAAAAAAATTATATTTTATTTATTTAAATAAAGCTATCAAAAACTGTATTAGAAAAAAAGCCTTTAAAATGAAAAGCATTTAAGGAAAGTTCAAACTTAAATGAAAAACCAATAGAAATTTTTAACAAAATATATTTAAATTATTATTTTATTAAAGGATTTTTACTTATTATTTTTTATTTACTAGGATTTAACTTAAATCTTATATAATTATTGCTTTGTCTTTTTCATATCGAATAAAATTTTTTGTTTTTCTTGAAAATTATACAAATATTTATAATTAAAATAATAATAACTGACAATATAAATTTCTAAGAGTTTTTTTTTTATTACTTTGGAGAGACCAACGTTGGTTACGCTTGTTTACTTTTGCCACAAACCAACTTTCAATATCTTTAATTTTTTCTAACCATTTTACACTTGACTTCTTTCTTGTTGCTAAAGTATTGTTTACAATGTTTGTACCTAGAGCTTTTGCCATTGTTGTATTTAACAAATTGGCTCTTTAAAGTGGCACTGCATAATCGGGATTCATGTAGGAGAAACCAACAAATTCTGATTGATCCAAATTCATCATGAAGACTTTGTCAGTGGGTGTTAAATCGGTTTTTTCTGAAGTAAATTGTTTATCGAAGTTGGAGACGTCCTTGCGATGTTTCTTTAAAAAAAATAAAAAAAAAAAAATTAAAAAGCTTTTGTTTTGTTTTCCTTTATATAAAACTTACAATTTTTGGTTTGAATGGTGGCTGCACTTCACGATTTTCTATTTTCTCCCAGTCTATACGTCTAAAGAAGGGATGCAAACGAACATCTTCTTCACCTGATGAACCACAACCCAAACGTTTGTTGGGTTGTTTAGTAAGAAACTAAAAGAAATATTTTAAAGCATTTAAAGCTTTATTTTTTCTTTAAATAAAATATATAAAAAAAACTTACGCCTTTACATGCCTCTTTGGCCTCTTTACTTAAACTTTTGGGATAGGAAACATTATGATCTGTTATGGCGGAAAACAACTCCTCCTCATCTTCGCCATCAAATGGTGGCTGACCCACCAACATTTCATATAGTAAAACTCCATAAGCCCACCAATCTACCGATTTGCCATAAGGTTGATATAAAATAATCTATTCAGAGAAAAATTATACATGATCTTTTTAAAGAAGAAGAGATTTCTTTCTTTAAACTATACCTCTGGCGCTATATAATCCGGAGTACCGCAAAATGTTTTTGTTGTTTTATCACCAATAATATTCTCCTTACACATGCCAAAATCGGCAATTTTAACATGACCATCTGAGTCCAATAAAACATTGTCCAATTTTAAATCTCTATACAAAATGCCCTTGCTGTGCAAGAAAAATAAACCAGCTGCTATTTCAGCAGCATAAAATCTATAAAATCAAAAAGAAAAAAAAAATATTTTAAATTTTATTTCAAACAATCTCTCACCCAGACTTACACAGCCACTGGCTCTTTGAATTTCCCGAACTGTTGGATTTGAAACATTAAATCACCACCATTTACATATTCCATCACGAAAAATAAACGATCCAAGGTCTGGAAGCAGGAATGTAATTGTACCAAAAAAGGTGGCTTATCACCCAAAGCTAGCACTCTCTTCTCTATCAAAGTACATTCGACATCATCGTCTTGTATTATAACATCTTTTTTAAGAATTTTAATGGCATACAATTCCTCAGTGCCTTTGCGTTCAGCTAGTAAGACCTTAGAGATTTGTATTAAAGTTTAAAAAGCTTTAGCTTAATTCGAACAAAAAAAGCTTACCTTGCCAAATGAGCCTTTGCCTAAAACTTTGATAAAATTAAAGTCAGAAGCTCTTATCATGTCAACTTTAGTGGTATTTTGATTTGTTTCTGTACGCATGACCATGGGTTTTCTTTGGGAAGATTTCTTTTGGAGAAAGTAAGGAGAAAAAATTATATTAAAAAAGATTTTCTGTAAAATTGGTAAAAATATTTTTTTTGAAAAAGCTTTTTAAAGTTGAAGCAAATATCAGGAGCTTTTAAAAAGTTGTAACTAAGGTTTTTATTTTATTTTTTTTTTTATTATGTAAAACAGCTTTCAAAAGGCTTATTTAATATATTTATAATTTAAATACTTTCATTGCTTTTACAAAGTAAATGAAATATATTCGAGCTTTTATTCTAATCTACTTCTATTTAATGATTTCTTAAATAGTTTTCAAGTTTAAAGAAAAATAAATTTTCAAGTTTAAATTAAAATTAATTAAAAAATTTTTGTTTCGCACAAAAAGCTTTACTATAAATTAAAAGTTCATAACAAAAAGCTTTTTAGTTTTTTAGATTTTTATTGAGAGCTTTTATATAATGCAATGCCTACATACATACATATAGCGCAAATCAATTCTATGGCAAAAAGGATAAGTCAACTTAAGCTCTTAGATTTGTTGTCATGAATAACTTCTTTATTTGAATGTGTTATTTATAGGAATGTGGAAAGACATAAGTTTTTTATTTTATAAATTCCCGACAGAAAGAAATATTCTTAACTGGAGTAAATGAATAACAAAAAACTATAAAGTTTTAAAGTTAACTACTTCAAAAATATAGAATAAGCAGTTTCCCCTTGTTGGCACAGATTTTTTTAAAAATAAAAAAGTTGAGCTTTAAAGCTATTTTTTTTAGCTTTTTAACATTTAATAAAAACATTTCTATAAAGTTATTTATATTGTGTAAAGGCCGAGGCACATAGAATCCGTCATACGTTATACTTTAACGTTCTCAACTGAAATCAAAGTAACAACGGAAGAGGTTGACACAATCAGTACTTTGTTGATGGATATTAAATCAGAAATGAAAACACGAGAAAACCTTTTTTCTCCATTTTACTCTATTAAGTTAAATTATTTTGTTGTATTTTGTTTTATTTTTGCTTCCACTCAAGGCATATTTAACAAGGTGATAGGTGATAAAATTGAAAAAAAATATCTTTAATATTAGCTCTACCTTGTGCAGTAACCTGGTTAAATATGCTTGCTTCCACTCAACACAAAAATTTAATTTTGAGAGAGAGAAATAAAGAGAAACCAATTTATAGCTTTCAACGTACGTCAAAAGTTAAAAGTTGCCCAGCTTTCATACTTTGCGTTGACGGAGACGTTATACAAGACGGAGATTGTGATAACAATCATTAGAAAAGCTGTATTTCAACTTTCTTGTACGTTAAAAAAGACGACGTATGACGGATTCTATGTGCCCCGGCTTTAATCCGAATTCAATTTGATCTTTTCAACTTACTCTCATCTGTGATTTGAGTTTGAGTAGATCTTGTGTAGCGTCAGCACATGGCACATTGTAGTATTCACCCTCTTCTTGTGTCAGCAATTTGAACCAACCATTAGCGGGATTCTAAGAAAGTTATGAAAATTTTAGTATTAAAAATAATTAAAATTTAAATATAAAAAATTGATTGTTAATTTGTATACCTTGATTATTTCCGATATACCAAACGATAAAGCACCCATGAAATCATTACGTGAAGTACGATCCCAATCCCAAACTTCGATTAGTACACGACGATCTTTGTCCTCGGGTTTAAGATCGCTGGAAAACAGAAAGGTTGTTAAAAACAAAACAAATATTACAGTAAAATTTAATTGTTTACATAAAAGTTTAGACAAATATTTTTTTTTTTAAATTATGTAAGAATTACTATAAATTAAATTAAAATAAAGAGAGAAAAAAAACATTAAATAACCAAAAAATTTGTGGTTTACACGATTTTAAAATATAATAAAGCGTATTTTACTACGAAAGCGTAATGAAAACCTAAACAGTCGTAGACATTAAATTGTTTACACCATGTCAACAGGGGGTAAATAACGTAGCAAAACCATTATTTCATAATTTTTGCGTTATAAATAATGTCAGATGTATGAAAAGCATTATAAATCTATTGATTACATAATGTAAACAATATTAAAAACATTAAAAAGCTTCCTATTTTAAATTACCCGACAAAAACATCAGTAAAATATAAAACAACACATAGTTTTAGCTATTTACATCATATAAATAAAGGGTACATTTAAATAATATAGTTATTTTAAATAAGATTTGTCTTTTTCATACTCTATTATTTTGCTTTAAAATGCACAAGGTATTATTTACGTAATGTAAAATAAAATAAAAACAATTGTGAAAAAAAATTATTTACAAAGTAATACAAAATAAAATAAAATAAAAATTACTTAAAAGTTGGTTTACTTACATCATGTCAACAACAGGTATATAATAAACTAAAATTTTACTTTATAAATGTTTACTTAATGTCAAGATTATGTAATATACATTTAACAAGATTGCTATTTTAAATATTGCGACAACAAAATTTAAAGCCTAATATTTACCTTATGTAAACAATAGGCTAATTATATAACAAAGCTGCTATTTCATAAAATTTTTTATATATAGTGTGAAATAAAGAATAACTAATAGTTACCATAACGTCGACAATGTGTAAATAATTAAATAAGAGAACTGTTGTGACAAAGAGTTAATGTGCAACAAATGTATAATGCAACAATTTCTTTTCTAAATTTGTATATTGTTTGTGTAGAAAATTAATTGTTTACATTATGTCAACAATGCACAAAGAAAGAAAAAATGTTGCTATTTACAAATTAGTTAAAAAATAAAAAAATATAATAATTAATAATAATATAAAGTAGCTGCTTAAAAACTTTTACTTTATTGGTGTAAAGCATATAAAAAAACATTGAAATTTACATAATGTCAACAACCTGTAAACAATTTAAAAAGCACGTTTTGTAATATATGGCCACAACAAATTATATTAAATATAAATTAAGTAAAATTTATATCGCTTGGATAATAGGTAAAGTGTAAACTAAAGCTGCTGTAAAAAATAATTTTTTATTACTTAAGTCTAGTACTCTGTTCATGCGGAATCCTGACAAACTACCTACATATCGTCGCGATTCTTCTTAAACCACGTAAGCGTCATTTTTTCGAAATTGACTTTTTAGGTTTTTATGGTAGAAAATAACAGTTGCCACCAGACTACATTCTCATCTTAACAAGTTTGTATGAAAAATAAACAAATCAATTTGCAAAACCTCGTAAAAATGCTTTTACACGGCGTGTATTTGTCATATGACTTGTCACTTTTCCATGTGTAAATTCTATAACGTCGTGTAAACCCTTTTAAACATAACATGTGTATTTTCCATGTGTACAATACATATGACATTTGTCATTTAGAACGTGTTCTATTTTGATGTGACAAAGCATCTGACATCCTGTAATGCCAACTTGATATTTTGTGGTACCAAAAGCACTAAAAGCGTGGCAAAAACACTACGTTTGCACATTTGCATCAGCTGTGGTTGGCAATACAAAACTGTGTGGCGGAAAATTTTATATTATAGGTTATGTCAGATGTAATTACACATGTACGTTTGAAAGCAAAAATTATAAACCGTATGTAAAATGTCTATTTTGACAAACACATGAAATTACATATGGGTTATCAAACTGACAAGTCATATGACAAACACACGCCGTGTAAAACCATTTTCCACAAAATTTTTTGTATTTGAGATTAAAAAATTTGCAAAGTTTCAGACCAATTGATGCATTTTTGGTAAAGTAAAAAGTTTTTTTTAATAAATATAAAAATAAACTATAATTTACACATAGAAATTTGCATTTTGCTGTTTGTGCCAAAACCACGTAAGCGAAAGATTTGGCTACAGTTAATTGTAAGTAACAATTTTCTTTAAAAAGAAGTTTCTATACCCTTCAGAGACTTGCACAGTCATGCTTTGAAAAAAAAATTGTTTTGAAATCCGTATTAAAGAGGTTATTAAGTTTTTTTTCGTTTTCTGAAAAACGATTTCTTGGCGCTTATGTGGTTTAAGAATAAACGCGATGATAAGCACATAAAAAATTTGTATAAAAAAGTCATGAAAAAAAGCCTCAGAAGTAGTACTCTGTTTTTACTACGGAAAAACATTGAAATGTTTCTAGAAACATTTTATCAAAGCTGTGAAATTAAGCAAATGGGCATTATTTCATATGGAATTTATTGTAAATTTTTTTGTGGAAAATTTTGTAAAACAATGTAGTATATTTAAAAGCAATAAAATGGTAAAATTCTTTCAAATCGCGAGATAGACACCACATTTTAAATGTCAAATTTTCCCTGTAAAATAATAAATGTTGCTCAACAGTTTTCCTAAATTCGAACAGAGTAACTAGGCAAGGTATATTTTTTTTACTAGGTAATGTTGTCCGCCCAGCTGATTTAGTAGTTCGACATGTCATGCAGAAGTGAGAAAGCAATAAAACACATACACGCTTTCTCAATTTTCTTCTATGTTTTTTGACATTTCGAACTACGAAGCAAGAACTAAATGCCATGTTGTTCCTGTATTGTTGTATTTGTTGTAGGGACGCGATAACCTAGTATAATAAATATATCTTGTTACTAGACTTAGGCCCATTATTATAACTTGTCTTTAAAGTACGTTTTAGTTAAATTTCACTTCTACTTAAGTGAGCGATAAAGTGAACAATAACTATTTTTCGTTATTACAACTTCCTTGTAAAATAAAATTAATCTTTTTGAAAATATGGCAGTACAATAATAAACACCGACTACTTTTGACAAAATAAATTGGTTCTTAAAAACGCAGTGGCAACGCCATACCTTCCATTTAATTGTTTACTCTTAACAAACCATAAATTAGTTATCTGTGCAACAAAAAACCGAAAAGATTTTATATACAACAAAGGAGATCTGTTTTCCATTTTTATTTTTCAAATGCAAAATCAAATTAAAATGAATTTATTTTTCTTCATAGATCAGAAAATACGGCAACTTTATAGATGAGGAAACATGGCAACTTCAAACTCTTATATCTAATGTTAAAAGTTAAAGGCAAGATGTTCTTCCCTTTAGTTTATCAGTCATTTCTAGCTTAATGTATACTTATAATAACGAAAAACTACTTATCACCCTGATAAAATCCTAACTTTAGCTAATGGCAAGTTATAATAATGGGCCTAAATCTAGAAAAAAAAAACAAAATAATGTTTTGTTAACAATACGTTGACACGGTGTAAACAATTTTGTAAGATTTGAAACACCCTTTATGTAGATTTAATTTTTTTACAGATATTTTTCGTTATTAATTAAATTAGTTAAAGAATATAAAAAATGTTAAAATTTTCACACTTACTATGTAATTGTTTCATTCCATATTGGATTTAACGATGCTTTTATGGTGCGTGTCTTCTTTTTGGCTTTATCATGGTCATCGGGTATTAATTTAACTTTAACATACGGATCACTTAAACCATTTGGATCCATTGGAATGAGATTACGTCCCTCTTTGACTGTTTGAGGAGAATAAAACCAAAAGAATTGTTACAAAAGAAATCTTAACCTTATGTTTAACTGTTTTATGGAGGTTGTTATTGTTTTTTTTATTATAGTGTTAAATAACAAACATAATCGCTAAAGATTAAGATTATTGCAAAAGTTTTCTTTAGAGTGTTTTTATAACAAGAGCAGTTTTTTTATGCAACAAAAGTTTCAATTTGTTTCTAGATTAAGGACAATAAGTAGGATTTTAAAAAATAGAAGTTTTTAGGGGATTTTATTAAGTTTTTAAAAATCTAGAAAATTAAAGAAAAATGATTTAAATTTATGCTCCCCTTAAGTATGCTTTATACATTATAATTAACATCAAACAGTGGTGTCAATGTATCAAAAAAAAATTAAAGTAGTTAATGACTGAAAATGGGTCTTATTTTTAGGGCTCAGTAACTAGATTGAGCCAATAAGACCATATTATCGTTCCCATGTCAAGCTGTCTGTCTGTCTCAAAGCTGTAGCTCTTGAAACTTAATAGCTAGACACCTTGACTTCCCACATAAGCTTTATTACTATGTCTGTTACAACAACAAATAATTAAAAATGAAATAAAGTTGAAAAGTAAGAGGATTCTAACACGTGTCCCTCTTTTCTAGATATCTTTTTTACAGTTTTAGTAAATCCTAAAAGTATGCTTTTAATAAAATGCTCTGAATAAAATAAATTTAAATTCGTAGTTGTCACCATAGCTGCCAGATTTGACGATTTACATAATGATGATGGGACGATTTATACCCTAATTTTGACGATATGACGAATACAAAATTTGTAAAATTTATACAGCGAAAGCAACCTTGAACTCAGCACAGCTCTTGAAAAATGACAACAATAACTTGTTAATAATAAAACCTATCTGTAATTCTGTGGCGTTGTATTCTTCTTACGCTTGTCTTCCATCTTCGGCAGTTGGTAATCGGAATTTAAATCAGCAATTTTTAGAACCAAAACGTTATGGGTAATTAGCATAATATTAAATAATTAATATTTCAATTCCCTTACGTCTGCATTCAGTGATGGCAAAAAACCATCCAATTGTAGAAGGACAGTAAGGAAAAATAAAAACGTGGTTTGTTTGTTGGTGTTTTGTTGAAGCTTTAATATTCTGTAATATTATTCTATTGACAAGCATAATTCTCATTGTGTTTTGTAGAATTTTTTTACTTATAGAGTATTTTTGGGTTCTCTAAAATTAGGAAAAAGGTTTCCTGATGATCTGGCCTCAGCTACCAGTGAAATACGTATAGGGACTAGCTCTTTCCCCCAACAAATAAATTGCATTTTTATTATAAAATAAATAATTAATATTTCAATTCCCAAAAATTTTATTAATAATTTTTAGAATCTTTGTCTGTCCGTATATATCTGTCTATCTATGTTCGCATGGATGAAGTTTAATAAAATTTTGTAAGTCGGCACCTTAGTATCTCGGTTTAATTATAGAGAAAAAGTAGTGGAAGTACGTAAGTAATTTACCCATTTAAAGGTACTGCAAGCTGGACAGTACCTTTTATTTTTGAAATTTTTGAATTTTATATAAAGCCCTTCCTAAATACCTCACAGCTAGTTATATATAATTGTGTTAATTTTTATATAGAGCTATCTGATCAGATATTATCAAGACTTGACAGAAATCGCAAGCAGTCGTCTTTTTAGCGCGCTCCAACGAAATTTTAAATAAAAGGTGTAAAAGTGCCCAGAAAATTTTAATAAATTGTTATCTTACAAAATAAACAATTTTCTTTTCAACCCTAAAACCTATTTTAAAAAATACTTTATAAAAAAGGTGATATTTGTGTAAATAAACAAAATTTAAAATTAACAATACCAAACTCTCAAAAAAGAGAAAAAACAAAGCAAAACCTAAAAACATATAAAAATACAAAAATGAGTCTATGTGGTCAATGCAGTACTAATCTACCAGCAAGGTTTGTTAAGTGCCATGCATGCAACTCTCAATACCATTTCTCTTCCTGCTGTTCTCTTTCTGAGAAGACGTACTCCACGATGACAGTTGAACGACGAGCCGATTGGAGGTGCCATAAGTGCAAACCACGCAAGGGATCCACAAGTAGCAACAATGCTTATATAATAATGGATGAACACTCAGAGCAAATAGGTCAAAAACAGCAAAGAGAAAGTGATAATGAAGAGAAGGATGGCGCGAAACGTTTTAAAGAAGGTTTATCCTTAAGTGATGTAAACAGCAGTATGTATATGGTTAAAACCGACGTTAGGCAACTTAAAACTGATGTATCGTCCATGAAAACGGACATAAACGAAATAAAAACCACAATGCTCGAACTCACAAAAACCATAAACCAAAACAACTCTCAAATGAATTCTAAATTAGAAACAGCTCTTGAAACAATTACCAAATCAATCTCAACTCTCACTGCTCAAATAAGTGAACTTCATGAAATTGATAAAGGAAGAGAAAAACAAATAAAAGAGATGGATAATCGGATCAACAATTTGGAACAACAATTGCTAAACAAAAATATTGAAATAAAAAATGTAACAAATGAAAATATGCAACCAATCGATATTGTAAAAACAATTGCGAGTTCCTTAAATGTTGAAATAAGTGATCAGGATATAAGTAATTCTTACAGCATTAAAAAATCTCAAAGAGTTATAATTGAATTTACTTCTCTTAAGAAAAAGAAAGAATTGCTCAGCAAAATTAGTCGCCACAGAGTAGATTCGAATTTAATTAACGAAAACACAAACAACAAGTTCATCTACATAAACGAACACCTAACCCCACACAAACGGCGAATGCTTTGGTTAGCGAAAACGAAAGCTAAAGAAGCCAACTTTAAATTTACATGGGTACGAAATGGTAACATCTTTGTCAAAAGAAATGAAAACTCAAATCCTATATTAATAGCAAATGCCGCAGATATTGAGCTAATCACTCAAATGTCTTAATAGAATAATTAAACAAGCCCTTATTACATTTATAAACCTAGCTTTCAATTTAAACAATGGCACAAATATTAGATAATTTTAATCAAATAAACAAAACAATGTTAAGTTATCCCGTAACAATCATATATATGAACATTCGCTCTCTAAGATTAAACTTCACCCCGTTTCTCGCCAGTCTACATAATATTATTAACGACATCAACTTCATACTCCTCGTCGAAACAAATATTACAAACGAAGAGGAACACATCTTTAATATAAAAGGTTTTAATTCCTATTTCTTCAACAGAGATAATAGAGGGGGAGGTATAGCAGTTTATGTCAGAGAAAATATAATGCATACAAATATTAGCTTACATACATCCTCATTTGAGTGTATACAAATAAATGTAACAAACAACAAAAAAGCATTCTCGTTGTTTACAATTTATCGCCCGCCAAAAAATAATGTAAACAAATTTATAATAGAACTCGATGAAATAATAAACAGAGTAAAAAATAAACAAGAGATAATTATTGTTGGTGATATTAATATAAACATCCTCAACCAAAATATCACAACAACCAAATATACAGAGATGATATCGTCGAATGGATTACAATGCTTAATAAATGAAATAACAAGAGAAAATATAACGAAGAGAACACACTCTTGCATAGATCATTTGCATATCAGAAAAAAAGAAACAAACACACAAACCCATACAGCAGTTGTAAGAACAAATATCTCTGACCACTATTCTCTTTTCTGTTGTATACAGGATGATCAAATCGAAAGCGATGTAAATCAGAGTGGAGAAAACAAATTTTGCCAGGGTGCCTTTTTAAATAGTTTTAAAATAAATAAAAGTATTAAAGCAACAAATTGGACACAATTAGCAAATGAAAATACAAATACAAACCAAATTTATAATATGATATATGACACTTTTAAAAACATATATGATAACTCTAAAGCAAATAAAAAAATAAATAAAAAAACAAGGAAAGTAAATCCTTGGATGAGTGAAGAGTTAAAAAAATATTGTGAAGTTCGGGATAAACTTTATTCGAAATGGTTAAACAATAAAAACAACAAACACTATGAATGTGAATATAAAAAATTTCGTAATCAAGTAAATAAAAAAATTAATTATGCAAAGAATAATTACTTTAAAGTAAAATTTATACAAAATAGAAATAACATAAGAGCTACATGGCAACTAATAAATGAAATAACAGGTAAAAGAATATCTAATATTGATTTCTCAATTAAAAATAACTTTAAGAATAATAGTATAATGAATATAGCAAACACATTTGCAAATTATTTTAAAGAAAATGTTGATAAAATTCTACACATTTGCAACATTAAAACATATCAATATCAGCCTACAACAGTGATAAACTCAATGTTCCTATCGCCCACAAATGAAGAGGAAGTTTATGGCATTTTAATGAATTTAAAAACCAACAAAGGCGCAGGAATTGATGGAATCCGGCCAAAAGATATTAAATATAATGCTCTACTCCTGACACCAATAATTGCAACTTTCATTAATTCCAGTATAAGCACGGCTACTATACCAAGCCTACTTAAATCTTCTTTAATACGTCCGATATATAAAAGTGGAGCCAAAAACGACTACAACAACTATAGACCTATAGCAATATTACCAGTAATTGAAAAAGTTTTGGAAGAAGTAATCGTACGAAGACTAAACGATTTTCTCATAAAATACAAAGTTATTAACCGTAATCAATATGGTTTCCAAAAAGGAAAAAATATTAATAAACTACTCGGTGATTTTTCTAATCACATAAATACATGCCTAGGAAATAACTTACACTGCCTTGCTTTATTTATTGACTTCAGTAAGGCTTTTGATACGCTTTCGCACGCTAATTTATTAAATATGTTGGAACGAAATGGTATCAGAGGTAATTCTCTGGAATGGTTTAAAACCTACTTAGAACTTAGAACATATCGTGTTAAAATATGTCAAACTCTTAGCGACGAAACTTACTCAAGTAATGGTGTTCCACAAGGATCTAAACTTGGGCCAATTCTGTATCTCATCTACGCAAATGATATGTTAAACATTCTTAAAGATTGTTCTACCTATGCATACGCTGACGATACAGCCATTATAGTATCGCATAAAAACATACAAAGTGCAAACGAAGTAATGCAAAATCAACTGAATAAAGTCGCAAAGTGGTGTCATGATAATGGACTAATAATCAATGCATCTAAAACCAAAATAATGCATATAAAACCACCCCACCTCGCTAACGCTGTCAGTAATGTCAAATTTCATAACTATCAATGCCTACACAAAATGAACAACAATGGAAATGTGGACACATGCACTACCATCATAGAACAGGTTAAAACCTACAAATATCTAGGAGTGTATGTAGATGAAAATTTTAAATGGTTAACACACATTAAACACTTATCAAAAAAATTACGTAAATCTGCATACAGTTTGTATCACTTAAGCAACTGTTCAACCTTTGATGTAATTAAGCAGGCATATTTTTCATTAGTAGAATCATATATTAGGCATGGAATAACTGCGTGGGGAAACTCGATATATTGCAGATCATTACAACAATCGCAAAATCAAATTTTAAAAATATTATTCAAAAATAAACAACATAACTGTCAAGCAATAGAAATGTCTTTGATATACGAAAACACAAACAATTCGCGCAGCAACAGATCCTTACAACTAGCGCAACAACAGATTCTTACAGAACACAATGCAAATACCCTGGATATTACAAACAACAATAACAATACGTACACCTATATTTCAAACAACAACACAAACGATTCGTTCATCGCCAGTGCAAACAACACACAACTCAATTTAAACACAAACACTACAAATAGCATCAACACAAACACTACAAATAGCATCAACTCACCAAACATTAATACTAGAAGCTTACAATTCTACAATAACAGCTCAAACAACAGAAACTTAAACACAAACAACATCAACTCAAACAACTTAAACTGTTGCAATACAAACAACATCACCACAAACAACGAAATAAGCAATACAAATATCGCAGAAAGCAGCTTAAATTCTTTCATCAGTAACAACAATAGCAATAACATCTTACATAGCTCTAGCACAGACAACAGAGTTAACATACAACCCAACATCACTAACTCAAACAACAATAGAAATACCAACAACAATACGAATAGAAACATACCCAACATATACCCCAACTTTAACATGGTTAACAGCTACAACATACAAGCGAATAACACGCCAACACCTCGAAACAACAACCTTGCAAGCTCTTTAAATGTACTAAATGTTAAAAGCATATACTACAGTACGCTTGTCAACGAATTCTACAACGATCCTCGTTTCTTGAAGCCAATAAACCACGTATATAATACCAGACAAAGGGCAGATGGAAGGTACAAGGTCGAGCGCCATACCAATAACTACGGCAAGAACTCATTGCACACTACACTACCAAATATCTTTAACAGATTGCCAGTACACCTACTGAACATATCCAACCCTCACAGAAGAAGATTGCTCACAAAGCTTCATTACATTGAAACACAATGAAAAATCTATAAATAATTTTTAGTTTATATTTTATATTTTATATTTTATATTTTATACTTTATTTTTTATTATTATAATATCCTGCAGACAAGCCAAATGGCTTCGCGGGATTTAATATTAAATAAAATTGTATTTGAATTTTCTTAATAATAAAATAATAATAATAAAATAATAAAAAAAAAAAAAAAAAAAAAAAAAAAAAAATAAACTCAAAGTTCCAAATACAAAATTAATCTATTTTATCTATATTATCAATAAAGAAAAAAGTTAGGTTTCTGAAATTATAAACAAATTTCCTATTTTGTTGAAGACACTGATTGATAAGAGCTAAAAACTAAATCCAGGCAATTAAAATTATTAAAACTAAAAAAATGTATCCTGATAAAAACATAAACTTATTGCATTATGGGAAAAAATATATGAGTTAGAAACGAGGGATTCTAGTCTTTACTTTCCCACTTTGACTTAATTTATTACAAAAATCCTTGTTTTATCACATTCTTCAGAAAATATGGAAACAGTATTTAGGTAAATATGTATAAGAATAAAGTAAGAAAGATCTCTGTATTCATAATAATTCTGTTTTATTACTAAGATTTGTTGATTTAAGAGTTTTCCTAATATTAGAAAAGAGGTTTCCTGATAATCTGGTCTGAGCAACCAGTGAAATACATTGTTGAATTTTTATTATAAAACGTTATGCCTAATAAAAAGCAGTGAAAAACGCAATTTCCGGTTTAAAGGTGCTGAAATTTTCGGTGTAAAACTCGGCTATTTTCAACACGGTTACATTTTCACCACACACCTTTTTATTTTTGGAATTAGGATGTTTTAGAAACTATTACGCAACAGATGTCGCCAGTTGATTAAAATTTGTATTTTTACTTTGTGGAATTAAATTGTTATTAAAATATTTTAAACACCTCTTACAGAGGCTTACAATAATTTTTTAAATTTTAGAATTTTTTATAAATTTAAGAATTTTATCGAGGCATTTTAAGAATTTTATCTACTACTACTACTACTACACGTGGCGTAGTAGTAGTAGTAGTAGTAGTAGAAGTTGTAGTAGTAGTAGTAGTAGTAGTAGTAGTAGTAGTAGTAGTAGTAGTAGTAGTAGTAGTAGTAGTAGTAGTAGTAGTAGTAGTAGTAGTAGTAGTTGTAGTAGTAGTAGTAGTAGTAGTAGTAGTAGTAGTAGTAGTAGTAGTAGTAGTAGTAGTAGTAGTAGTTGTTGTAGTAGTAGTAGTAGTAGTAGTAGTAGTAGTAGTAGTAGTAGTAGTAGTAGTAGTAGTAGTTGTAGTAGTAGTAATAGTAGTAGTAGTTGTTGTTGTAGTAGTAGTAGTAGTAGTAGTAGTAGTAGTAGTAGTAGTAGTAGTAGTAGTAGTAGTAGTAGTAGTTGTAGTAGTAGTAATAGTTTTTTTTTTTTTTTTTTTTTTTTTTTATTATTTATTATTATTTATTAAGAAAATTCAAATACAATTTTATTTAATATTAAATCCCGCGAAGCCATTTGGCTTGTCTGCAGGATATTATAATAATAAAATATAAAGTATAAAATATAAAATATAAAATATAAAATATAAACTAAAAATTATTTATAGATTTTTCATTGTGTTTCAATGTAATGAAGCTTTGTGAGCAATCTTCTTCTGTGAGGGTTGGATATGTTCAGTAGGTGTACTGGCAATCTGTTAAAGATATTTGGTAGTGTAGTGTGCAATGAGTTCTTGCCGTAGTTATTGGTATGGCGCTCGACCTTGTACCTTCCATCTGCCCTTTGTCTGGTATTATATACGTGGTTTATTGGCTTCAAGAAACGAGGATCGTTGTAGAATTCGTTGACAAGCGTACTGTAGTATATGCTTTTAACATTTAGTACATTTAAAGAGCTTGCAAGGTTGTTGTTTCGAGGTGTTGGCGTGTTATTCGCTTGTATGTTGTAGCTGTTAACCATGTTAAAGTTGGGGTATATGTTGGGTATGTTTCTATTCGTATTGTTGTTGGTATTTCTATTGTTGTTTGAGTTAGTGATGTTGGGTTGTATGTTAACTCTGTTGTCTGTGCTAGAGCTATGTAAGATGTTATTGCTATTGTTGTTACTGATGAAAGAATTTAAGCTGCTTTCTGCGATATTTGTATTGCTTATTTCGTTGTTTGTGGTGATGTTGTTTGTATTGCAACAGTTTAAGTTGTTTGAGTTGATGTTGTTTGTGTTTAAGTTTCTGTTGTTTGAGCTGTTATTGTAGAATTGTAAGCTTCTAGTATTAATGTTTGGTGAGTTGATGCTATTTGTAGTGTTTGTGTTGATGCTATTTGTAGTGCTTGTGTTTAAATTGAGTTGTGTGTTGTTTGCACTGGCGATGAACGAATCGTTTGTGTTGTTGTTTGAAATATAGGTGTACGTATTGTTATTGTTGTTTGTAATATCCAGGGTATTTGCATTGTGTTCTGTAAGAATCTGTTGTTGCGCGAGTTGTAAGGATCTGTTGCTGCGCGAATTGTTTGTGTTTTCGTATATCAAAGACATTTCTATTGCTTGACAGTTATGTTGTTTATTTTTGAATAATATTTTTAAAATTTGATTTTGCGATTGTTGTAATGATCTGCAATATATCGAGTTTCCCCACGCAGTTATTCCATGCCTAATATATGATTCTACTAATGAAAAATATGCCTGCTTAATTACATCAAAGGTTGAACAGTTGCTTAAGTGATACAAACTGTATGCAGATTTACGTAATTTTTTTGATAAGTGTTTAATGTGTGTTAACCATTTAAAATTTTCATCTACATACACTCCTAGATATTTGTAGGTTTTAACCTGTTCTATGATGGTAGTGCATGTGTCCACATTTCCATTGTTGTTCATTTTGTGTAGGCATTGATAGTTATGAAATTTGACATTACTGACAGCGTTAGCGAGGTGGGGTGGTTTTATATGCATTATTTTGGTTTTAGATGCATTGATTATTAGTCCATTATCATGACACCACTTTGCGACTTTATTCAGTTGATTTTGCATTACTTCGTTTGCACTTTGTATGTTTTTATGCGATACTATAATGGCTGTATCGTCAGCGTATGCATAGGTAGAACAATCTTTAAGAATGTTTAACATATCATTTGCGTAGATGAGATACAGAATTGGCCCAAGTTTAGATCCTTGTGGAACACCATTACTTGAGTAAGTTTCGTCGCTAAGAGTTTGACATATTTTAACACGATATGTTCTAAGTTCTAAGTAGGTTTTAAACCATTCCAGAGAATTACCTCTGATACCATTTCGTTCCAACATATTTAATAAATTAGCGTGCGAAAGCGTATCAAAAGCCTTACTGAAGTCAATAAATAAAGCAAGGCAGTGTAAGTTATTTCCTAGGCATGTATTTATGTGATTAGAAAAATCACCGAGTAGTTTATTAATATTTTTTCCTTTTTGGAAACCATATTGATTACGGTTAATAACTTTGTATTTTATGAGAAAATCGTTTAGTCTTCGTACGATTACTTCTTCCAAAACTTTTTCAATTACTGGTAATATTGCTATAGGTCTATAGTTGTTGTAGTCGTTTTTGGCTCCACTTTTATATATCGGACGTATTAAAGAAGATTTAAGTAGGCTTGGTATAGTAGCCGTGCTTATACTGGAATTAATGAAAGTTGCAATTATTGGTGTCAGGAGTAGAGCATTATATTTAATATCTTTTGGCCGGATTCCATCAATTCCTGCGCCTTTGTTGGTTTTTAAATTCATTAAAATGCCATAAACTTCCTCTTCATTTGTGGGCGATAGGAACATTGAGTTTATCACTGTTGTAGGCTGATATTGATATGTTTTAATGTTGCAAATGTGTAGAATTTTATCAACATTTTCTTTAAAATTATTTGCAAATGTGTTTGCTATATTCATTATATTATTATTCTTAAAGTTATTTTTAATTGAGAAATCAATATTAGATATTCTTTTACCTGTTATTTCATTTATTAGTTGCCATGTAGCTCTTATGTTATTTCTATTTTGTATAAATTTTACTTTAAAGTAATTATTCTTTGCATAATTAATTTTTTTATTTACTTGATTACGAAATTTTTTATATTCACATTCATAGTGTTTGTTGTTTTTATTGTTTAACCATTTCGAATAAAGTTTATCCCGAACTTCACAATATTTTTTTAACTCTTCACTCATCCAAGGATTTACTTTCCTTGTTTTTTTATTTATTTTTTTATTTGCTTTAGAGTTATCATATATGTTTTTAAAAGTGTCATATATCATATTATAAATTTGGTTTGTATTTGTATTTTCATTTGCTAATTGTGTCCAATTTGTTGCTTTAATACTTTTATTTATTTTAAAACTATTTAAAAAGGCACCCTGGCAAAATTTGTTTTCTCCACTCTGATTTACATCGCTTTCGATTTGATCATCCTGTATACAACAGAAAAGAGAATAGTGGTCAGAGATATTTGTTCTTACAACTGCTGTATGGGTTTGTGTGTTTGTTTCTTTTTTTCTGATATGCAAATGATCTATGCAAGAGTGTGTTCTCTTCGTTATATTTTCTCTTGTTATTTCATTTATTAAGCATTGTAATCCATTCGACGATATCATCTCTGTATATTTGGTTGTTGTGATATTTTGGTTGAGGATGTTTATATTAATATCACCAACAATAATTATCTCTTGTTTATTTTTTACTCTGTTTATTATTTCATCGAGTTCTATTATAAATTTGTTTACATTATTTTTTGGCGGGCGATAAATTGTAAACAACGAGAATGCTTTTTTGTTGTTTGTTACATTTATTTGTATACACTCAAATGAGGATGTATGTAAGCTAATATTTGTATGCATTATATTTTCTCTGACATAAACTGCTATACCTCCCCCTCTATTATCTCTGTTGAAGAAATAGGAATTAAAACCTTTTATATTAAAGATGTGTTCCTCTTCGTTTGTAATATTTGTTTCGACGAGGAGTATGAAGTTGATGTCGTTAATAATATTATGTAGACTGGCGAGAAACGGGGTGAAGTTTAATCTTAGAGAGCGAATGTTCATATATATGATTGTTACGGGATAACTTAACATTGTTTTGTTTATTTGATTAAAATTATCTAATATTTGTGCCATTGTTTAAATTGAAAGCTAGGTTTATAAATGTAATAAGGGCTTGTTTAATTATTCTATTAAGACATTTGAGTGATTAGCTCAATATCTGCGGCATTTGCTATTAATATAGGATTTGAGTTTTCATTTCTTTTGACAAAGATGTTACCATTTCGTACCCATGTAAATTTAAAGTTGGCTTCTTTAGCTTTCGTTTTCGCTAACCAAAGCATTCGCCGTTTGTGTGGGGTTAGGTGTTCGTTTATGTAGATGAACTTGTTGTTTGTGTTTTCGTTAATTAAATTCGAATCTACTCTGTGGCGACTAATTTTGCTGAGCAATTCTTTCTTTTTCTTAAGAGAAGTAAATTCAATTATAACTCTTTGAGATTTTTTAATGCTGTAAGAATTACTTATATCCTGATCACTTATTTCAACATTTAAGGAACTCGCAATTGTTTTTACAATATCGATTGGTTGCATATTTTCATTTGTTACATTTTTTATTTCAATATTTTTGTTTAGCAATTGTTGTTCCAAATTGTTGATCCGATTATCCATCTCTTTTATTTGTTTTTCTCTTCCTTTATCAATTTCATGAAGTTCACTTATTTGAGCAGTGAGAGTTGAGATTGATTTGGTAATTGTTTCAAGAGCTGTTTCTAATTTAGAATTCATTTGAGAGTTGTTTTGGTTTATGGTTTTTGTGAGTTCGAGCATTGTGGTTTTTATTTCGTTTATGTCCGTTTTCATGGACGATACATCAGTTTTAAGTTGCCTAACGTCGGTTTTAACCATATACATACTGCTGTTTACATCACTTAAGGATAAACCTTCTTTAAAACGTTTCGCGCCATCCTTCTCTTCATTATCACTTTCTCTTTGCTGTTTTTGACCTATTTGCTCTGAGTGTTCATCCATTATTATATAAGCATTGTTGCTACTTGTGGATCCCTTGCGTGGTTTGCACTTATGGCACCTCCAATCGGCTCGTCGTTCAACTGTCATCGTGGAGTACGTCTTCTCAGAAAGAGAACAGCAGGAAGAGAAATGGTATTGAGAGTTGCATGCATGGCACTTAACAAACCTTGCTGGTAGATTGGTACTGCATTGACCACATAGACTCATTTTTGTATTTTTATATGTTTTTAGGTTTTGCTTTGTTTTTTCTCTTTTTTGAGAGTTTGGTATTGTTAATTTTAAATTTTGTTTATTTACACAAATATCACCTTTTTTATAAAGTATTTTTTAAAATAGGTTTTAGGGTTGAAAAGAAAATTGTTTATTTTGTAAGATAACAATTTATTAAAATTTTCTGGGCACTTTTACACCTTTTATTTAAAATTTCGTTGGAGCGCGCTAAAAAGACGACTGCTTGCGATTGCTGTCAAGTTCAAGTTGTAGTAGTTGTTGTAGTAGTAGTAGTAGTAGTAGTAGTAGTAGTAGTAGTAGTAGTAGTAGTAGTAGTAGTAGTAGTTGTAGTAGTAGTAATAGTAGTAGTAGTTGTTGTAGTAGTAGTAGTAGTAGTAGTAGTAGTAGTAGTAGTAGTAGTAGTAGTAGTAGTAGTAGTAGTAGTAGTAGTAGTAGTTGTAGTAGTAGTAATAGTAGTAGTAGTTGTTGTAGTAGTAGTAGTAGTAGTAGTAGTAGTAGTAGTAGTAGTAGTAGTAGTTGTTGTTTTTTTTTTTTTTTTTTTTTTTTTTTTTTTCTTTTTTTTTTTTTATTTTATTTAAATAATATAATAAAAGTACAAAATTCAGTATATTAATTTTAGAATATTAATTTTAGAATGTATAAAATTTTTCTTAAATTAAAAAATTTTTCTTAAATTAAAAACCCCGCGAAGCTGTATGCTTGTCTGCAGGACATTCAATCAAAAATAATTTGTGTGTATGAGATTGCTTAAGGTAGATGTATGTAGGTAATTTGTATTGGTATTAGCGTTTTGTTTTACAAGTATTTTGGTGTTTATTTGTATTTTTCATTGAGTTTCTATAAAATATTTTAGAATTTTTGTTTTTCTCTTATAAGGGTTTTGTTCCGTGATTATGCTTATTGGAAGTTTATTATATAGGTTGGGTATGGTGACAGCTAGAGTGTTTTCTCCATATTTATTATGGTGACGATCGACTTTATATCTTCCTTCTAATTTTCGCCTAGTGCCATAGTTGTGGTTAATGGGTTTTAAAAATTGTGGATTGTTATAAAATTCTTTGAATAAGGTTGTATGATATATACTTTTGATGTTAAGAACATCTAGCATTGTAGCAATATTATTTTTATTTGAAATTGATTTATTTTGACTGCGCATGATGTTCGTGTTAAATGTGTTAGAGTTAGATCTGGGGGTTGTATTGTTGGTTTGGTTTGTGTTGTTGCTGATATTTGTGTTATTGCCGATATTTGCATTAAGGTCATTTGTGGCGTTGGTAGTTTCATTATTAGAGGCTGTATTGTTTGGTAAGGCGTAGCCGTAAACCAAAGTATCTTGGATTTGTTGTTTGTGCTGCTTGCTTTTTAAAAGTATTTTTAAAATTTGGTTCTGCGTTTGCTGAAGGGATCTACAGTAAGTAGAGTTACCCCACGCTGTTATTCCATGCCTTATATAGCACTCAGCCATTGAGAAATATGCTTGCTTAAGAACGTTAAACGTGGCGCAGTTGCTTAAGTGGTACAAGCTGTAGGCTGTTTTTCTTAGTTTCGTTCTTACGTATTGTATATGTGTTAGCCATTTAAAGTTTTGGTCGATATAGACTCCAAGATACTTGTAGGTTTTTACAACTTCTATAATAGTATTGCAAGAGTCAAATCTAGCATTGTTGTTTTTGGAGTTGTGTAGACATTGGTTATCGTGAAATTTTATTATAATTTTACTTGAAACAAGGTGTGATGGTTTTAGATGAATTATTTTTGTTTTTGAAGCATTTATAACGAGACCGTTGTCGTGGCACCATTTAGATATTATATTTAACTGAAGTTGCATGTTTGTTGTTGCAGTTTCAATATTTTTGTTAGATACTAATATCGCAGTATCATCTGCAAACGCAAATGTGGTGCTGTTTTTTAATACGTTTAGCATTTCATTTGCATATATTAAATATAAAATAGGCCCAAGTTTTGATCCTTGAGGAACACCAGAAGTTATTGAGGTCTCATTACTATATGTGTTGCCTATTTTCACTCTGTACGCCCTTAGTTCCAGGTAGTTTTTAAACCACCCTAGACAACTTCCCCTGATTCCATTTCTTTCCAAAGCATTTAATAGTTTATTATGTGAAAGTGTATCAAAGGCTTTGCTAAAGTCAATGAAAAGTGCGAGGCAGTGGTTATTATTTTCTAAAGATTTATTTACGTAGTTTGAAAATTGTCCCAGCAGTTTATTTATGTTCTTTCCTTTCTGGAATCCATATTGATTTTTATTTAGTACATTATATTTGTTTAGAAATTCCGTTATCCTTCTGACTATAACTTCTTCCAATATCTTTTCGACTACAGATAAAACTGCAATTGGCCTATAATTATTATAATCATTTTTTGTGCCACTTTTATAAATTGGCCGTATGATTGATGTTTTTAGTATGTTCGGTATATTAGAGCTACTAATACTGGAGTTAATAAATGCAGTTATTATTGGTGTCATAATGCTAGCGTTACTTCTTAGATCTTTCGGTCGAATGCCATCAATACCTGCTCCCTTGTTAATTTTTAAGCTTTTTAATAAATTATATATCTCTTCTTCATTTGTAGGAGAAAGAAATATTGAGTTATTCAGTATTTTTGACTGATTTTGTAGAGTTTTTATATCACAATTATGTAATATTTTATTTATATTTTCTTTAAAATTTGTTGCAAAATTATTTGAAATATTTGAAAAATTTTCATTTTTAAAATTATTTATTAATGACAGATCAATGTTACTTATTTTTTTACCCGTAATTTCATTAATTAATTGCCACGTAACTCTCATATTGTTTTTATTTTCCATAAACTTAATTTTATAATAATTATTTTTAGTCCATTGTATTTTTTTATTCAAGTAATTTCTATATTTTTTATACTCCTGTTCATATATTTTATTATTTTTGTTATTTAACCACTTTATGTAAAGTTTATCCCGAGTTTTGCAACATTTGATTAAGTCTCCATTCATCCAAGGATTCACATTTCTCTTTTTATTATTTTTGTTATTTATTTTGCACATTTGATAGATGTTATTAAATCTGTTATGTATTTGATTAAAAATGTCATCCGCGTTCATGTTCTCGTGAAATAAGGCATTCCAGTTTGTTTCCCTAATTTTCTTGTTAATCTTAGAACTATTTACGTTGGCCCCTTGTAATGCAAGGGTTTCCCTTTTCAGCATTATTTGTTTTTCTCTTGTAGAGTTCTCTGTATTTATACCGCAAAAGAGAGAGTAGTGATCAGAGACGTTTGTTTTCACAATTGCAGTGTAGGTTTGTGCATCTGTTTTATTACTTCTGATGTGTAGGTGATCGATGCAAGAGTTTGTTTTTCTATTGATGTCTTCTCTTGTGATATCATTAATACGACATTCTAGACCATTCGATGCGATCATTTCTGTATATCTTGTTGTTGTGATGTTTTGATTGAGAATGTTTATGTTCATATCACCAATAACAATAACGTCGTCTTTATTTTTAATATTGTTTATGATTTGATCAAGCTCTCTTATGAATTCATTTACGTTTTTGTTTGGGGGGCGATAAACTGTGATTAAAGAGAAGTTTCGGATGTTATTAGTAATATTTATCTGAACAGATTCAAACGAATTTGCATTTATATTGATTGTTGTATGTGCTATGTGTTCCCTTATAAACACTGCTATTCCCCCACCTCTTCCTACTCTGTTTAAGAAATAAGACGTAAAACCATTTATATTATAGATGTGTGTTTCTTCGTCTGTAATATTGGTTTCTACAAGAAGTATAAAATTTATTTGGTTGATGATATTGTGAATATTGGCCATAAACAGTGGGAAGTTGAGACGCATTGAACGAATATTCATAAAGATTATTGTTGTGGGATAACTTAATATTTGTTTATTTATTTGTAAAAAATTGTCTATTATTGAATTAGTTATTTGATTCATTTTTTATTTTAGAAATTTTGTTTAAATGTTGTATATAAGAAAGTGTTTTTAAATGAGCTGTAAAAGTTTTTTTTTTTAAATATTTTAATTTAATTTGTTTGTGCCATTATATCAATATCGGATTCAGTGTATATTGTAATTAAACTCGAGTTTTCGTTTTTCTTGATATATATATTGCCATTACGAACCCATACAAATTTCCATTTATATTCCTTAGCTTTGGTTTTAGCTAACCATAGTAGGCGACGTTTACTTGCTGTTAGTTGTTCATTTACATATATATATTTGTTGCTATTTTCGTCATCTTGTAGAACTGTGGATTCTACTCTATGGCGTTTGATTTTATTTAGGAGCTCTCTTTTCTTGTCTTGTGTAGTAAATTCGACAATCATGGTTTGAGATTTTTTTAGACTATAAGAGTGGCTTATATCTGTATCATTAACCTGAATATTAAGAGAGGAAGCTATTTTCTTAACGACATCTGCAGGGAGAAGGTCAGTTGAGGTAACATTTTTTATTTCAATGTTTTTGCTTATTATTTGTTGTTCTAAGCTGTTGATGCGTTTATTTTGTTCTTCAATTTTAATCTCTTTCTCCTTATTGCTTTTGCTGAGTTCATTAACCTGCATGCTAAGAGTTGTTATGGAGTTGGTTATTGTGTTAAGAGCGGCTTGTAGGTTTGCATTCATTTGCTGGCTGTTTTGGTTTATTTGTAAAGCAAGATCTTTCATGGTTGTCTTGATATCGTTTATATCAGTTTTTACTGAAAATAATTCACCTTTGACTTCTGCAACATCAGATTTAATTATGGACACACTCTTATTAACATCGGTTTGCGAGTATGACTCTTTAAACCGCTTAGGATCTTCGCAATCTTCCTGTTCAGAGTCACGTTGTTGTTTTTGGCTTGTTTGAGTGGGGCAATCGTCTATTATGATATGGTAGGCATTATTGCTACTTGAAGAGCCTTTTCTTGTTTTACATTTTTGACATCTCCAATTAAGGTGTGTTTAGATTGAGTGTACACGTCATATGGAATGTCAAATTTTCCATATGTAAAACTATACATATAGTGTAAACCTCTTGAAACATAACATATGTTATTTACCTATGTGCAATAACATGTGTTAGTTTTTTATTTAAAGCACGCTCTATTCGATGTGTAAAACTATATGACAACAACTGTTTTCAGTGATGTTCACTTTTATTTTCAAAAATTCCGCTCATACATTTTTATCATGAATTTAAGGAGTTAAAAATTAACCAATATCTTTATTCTAACTTTTGTTAGTAATTTAATGTTCGCAGATTTATATCGATACATCATAGATGATATTAATGAATTAAAATATGTAATCTAATATACATACATACATACATATATTATATGTATATCTATTTGCAAGTTTGATTATCTGTACGTCAATCACGGCTAAGTCAATTTTAATGATATTTAAAACATAGATAGAACTTTATTTTTTATGAGTCTAATGGAATATTTCTGTTTTTTAAAACTAGGGTCAGGTCATTTTTATACGAATGACGCAATTTTAAAGCTGAGAACATAATTACATATATGTATAGTGATAAAAGGCAAGGTACCGGTACTAACACTGAATTAAAAATTTACTTTACTATAGTGCATTTTTTTTTAAATCTTTTTTAAGACGGAAAGCAAACTGTGTAAACTGTAATATTACCTAATTAACAACTTTGGACCGTAGGACAAAAAAAAAATGCTATTGAGGTATTGTGGGTATCGAAACTGCTACAAATTACTTTATTGAGCCGTTGCTTTTGAAAATGACAGAACTCCGTTTTGTGAAAATAAAATGAATAAAACCTAAATCTTATTACAAATTAACATAATTTTATGTTTTTAATCCATGTTGAATAGTACTATTTTTTATATTGCAATATATTAAGAAGCATTATTGGAATTTAGCAATCATACTGCAACTATGGTGAAAAATTTTCGCTATGTAACCTAAGAAATATAATTATTGTAATTTCTTTCTTTCTTTTTTCACTTTTTACTTTAAAATTAAATATAATTTTAGTTTTTTTTTTGGTTTTTTGTTTTACTGCACTAAAGAAGAATGAAATGATATTGAAATAAAATATATAATTAAATAAACTATTCAATATTTTTGGTATTATAATTACATTCCAGTAAAAGAAAATCAACATTTTCATAAAAAATTGCCTTTGAAAATGCGACAACTACATTGGCGCATACCAAAACCTTTTTTTCAGATAAAATGGATAACTATTATTGCATATTAAACTTACGTGCAATAAGACCACAAAAAATATAAAATAAGTCTATTACGGCTTGTGAATTTTTTTAACGCCATTCAAATGCAAATCATTAAATATAATAAAATGGATTTCTCTCATTTTCAAAAGCAACGGCTCAATTATTTTAAAGAAATTTAATTATTTCCTTTTATAATTATATAATTAAGTTTTAACGCTCTAGGTCTTTTTTTATAAAAATATTGTAATTTATTTTTATATTCGATATTTCGCTACACCATTGGGTGGCATCGTCATTGTCATAAGAATTAGGATAAAAATATTTCTCAAGTAAAAAAAGAGTGAAAATAAATTGACATTAACATCATCAAAATTATTCATTAGTTGTTGCTGATATAGTTCAAATGATATTAATTAATACTTATTGTATTATTTATTATAATTATTTTTTGTTTTGATATAATTTCTTTCTTATAAATAGATTTCTGTACTGTTGTAGAAGCTCCCAAATGATAACACAAAACGGTAGTTCTTTGCATAGTTGACATCACTAGCGGGTTTCTTATAAAATAAAATGGCGGCAAAAATATCCAAAATTGCCTAATAACTTATTACAGCAATTCCCAATAAAGCTATTATTAGTTTTATTATATAGCCTAATAATTTAAAAAAATAATCCATCTATACCACACTTTGAAGACCAGCTGTTTTAAAGATTTGATTTTTGTTTTCAACAACAGGAGGTTATGTCATATGTACGTAACATGTGTACGTTTGAACACAAAAATTATAAACCATATGTAAAACACTGATTTTGACATACACATGAAATTCCATATGGATAGCAATTTTGACAGTACATATGACTTGTACATTCAATGTAAACACACCTTTAGCCTTGCGCTCACTATTCATGCTCTCGTAGGTTTTTTCAGCAAGTGAGCAACATGTAGTAAAGTAGTATTGAGAGCTACAAAAACAGCATTTTACGAATTTTATTGGTAATTCACTATTGCAATGATCGCAGAGATTCATTTTTAGCTTTTCTTTTTGATATTGAGTTTTTAAGAAAGTATTTTATAAAGTCGTTTTTTTTTTTAATAATTTCACACAAGTTTATCTTTCTTATATTATTTTTGACACAGTTTTTAGCACAATGATTATTTATGAAAACATATATATTATTTGATTTTATTTTTGCCTTTAGCAAACGTTTTTGTTATATTTTTCAGGAGCTAGTTACAAAACACAACCGTTCAGCAATCTGTTTCAATTCATGCTGCTTATTTCGTTGTTTGTACTATTTTAGCTACCATTTCTAACCACCTTCGTTTTTTCATAATTTTTGTTTGCTTAATTATTAGTAAGCCTCCGTTAATTACTCTCTTACATGTACTTTCTGCATAAGTTATTTCTGCCTATCGATCTCACATTTCGTTCACATTTAGTAGTAGTAGTAGTAGTAGTAGTAGTAGTAGTAGTAGTAGTAGTAGTAGTAGTAGTAGTAGTAGTAGTAGTAGTAGTAGTAGTAGTAGTAGTAGTAGTAGTAGTAGTAGTAGTATTAAAACATTAAGATTTATTTAAATTTGTTGCCAAGTCTCCCACTGTGCATCGTTTTTTAAAATTAAGTAATACGTTTTATTTACCTAATTAAAATAAATTTACAGTAAAATAATACTCATAAAATACTTTGCAATTAAATTATTTGATTCTAAAGGAAAATAGTATATTTAAATGTGGCCCCACAAAGTATGCTTTAAACTTTTTAATTAACTTTTACCATTTCCTACCAAACATTGCAATTTATTTACTCCATCAAAGTACTTATCAAAGACATTGTTTTATAAAATAAGCTTTGAGTTTCTAAACTAAATGGTAAAAGTAAATAGCTTTTTAAATTTACTTAATCTCAACACAGCAGCAATAATCCCTTCAGCTTTTTTTGTTGTTGTCTTATTAAATTAACCATTTAAAATAAATTTTCATTTGAGTTTGTTATTCCTCATACATATACTTACTCTGTACAGTAAGAGTATTTTCCTTAACACCTAATTCCAATAGAATGCGTCCACGGCGCTCAGTGTGATCACATCCGCATAAACTGGGCACGTTCTCTTTGCAACGTGCATGTACGTTCATGTCACATGCTATTTAGTTGAACAAGTTTTTGTTTGTTTCAGTAAATGGGTAAAAAAAAATTATAAAGAACAAAATGTATTTAGTTAAATTTTTAAATAAAATTGTAATTGTTAAATATGTTAAAGCTTTTAAGGTTTAGTTGGTTGGTTGGTTGGTTGGTTGGTGGGTACAAAAATAGTACATAGAGGATTTAGCATAAAAAAGAAAGTGGTCTTTTAGGTTGTTAAGTTTGAAAGAGCGTACTTAGAGACACAAACACATACACTCTCAATCACACAGATTTAGCGGGTTTTCAGAAAACACACACACCCTCTTTAATTAAGATTAAACATACATAATGATTTTAACTGTATAAAACAAACAAATTAAAAAATTTTTTTTTTTATTAAATTCGAAAGAGTTAAACTTACCTTTATATATGTATGTATATAAGCAAATAAAAAAATTCTTACCTTGAGTTTAATGCAAATAAATCTTTAAAAGTGTAAAACTGCTATTGCTTCTGCCAAGAAATATGCAGTAGTTTTATTAAATTAAAAATAAACCCCTAACAGTAGGCAATGATTCTAAATTTGCGTGTTGACCTTAATAAAGTTTTTTTTTTAATAACACGATTTTTTTTATTTAATGTACAAAAAGGCAAACTAAACAAATTAAGTAAAGTTGGGCATTCCACCACTTGTTTGAATTTTTGTATTTAAAAAATGACCCATAAATTTAAAAATTTAATTTGACACATAAATTTAAGAATAAAAATTAAAATGTAAATCAAAAACAAATAAAGTAGTAAAAGTAAAATATGTAGCTTTACAATAGGAGAAAGCAAAGAAGTCAATTTATAAAATATTATAATTTATTGTTAAGTTTTCATTTGTAAAAAGTTAACGATAAATTTTCTTTCCCAAAAAAGCAGTCATTCATAATTTTCCTTTAGTAAAGTAAACTAAAATTATTGATAATATTTTTTACAAGGAAAATGATAAGTGTTTTAAGACGCCAAGTATATTTAATAATTTTGCTATTAAAAAAGATCCATTAATCGATAACTTTTCTTTTATAAAAAGCGATAAAGTTATTGATAACTTTCTTTTATAAAAAATTAATTTTCCGATAAATATTTTATATAAAAGGTAAGATTATTAACAAAATTTTCTATATAAATTCTATATAAACATTTCTATATTCAGAGAAGATATATTTTCAATAGCTTTTCTTTTTTGTTTAAAAGAAAAGTTATTAATAAATGTTATTTAATAAATAAAGGTAAATTTATTATTTAAAAATAAAACAGTCGATAAGTTTTACAAGAAGAAAAGTATATTTATCGATAACATTTCTATAGAAATAAATTTAAACTTATCGATATTCTTAAAATTCTTTATAAATAAATGTAAAATTATTGATAACTTTACTTTATTTACAATTATCGATAATTTTTTTTAAAGGAAAATTTTTTTAAGAAGAAAAGTAAATTTTTTATATTAAAAATAAAGATAAAATAAGCGATAACTTTTCTTTTATAAAATATACTTTTTCTTAAATAAATACGTAAAATACATATATATACCTTTTTTATATAAAAAAGTAAAGTTATTGTTTTTATATAAATGCAAGTTTTTTATATCAATAAAATTAAGGATAACATCAACTTTTCTATATCAAGAAAAGTAAAATTTTAGATAGCTGTTTTCTTACTTCTTACAAACGGAAAGATATTGATAATTTTTTTTAAAGAAGAACGGCAAATATATCGGTATATATTATTTAAAAGTCAAATTATCGATAAGTTTTGTAACATGAAAAGTAAATTTATGCATTAAATATCTACATCAATAAAGTTAAATTTACAGTTATTAAAGAAAATTAGTATAATCGATAACTTTTCTAAATAAGAAAAGCAGTTATCGACAACTTTTCTATACAAAAAAGTAAAATTTTCAATAAATTTTTTTATACAAAAAAGTCTAAAAAGTTTATAAATAAAAAATATTTTATCGATAATTTTTCTTTATATAAAACTTCTTTATAATAAAATTGTCGTTGATTTGTCTATGTAAAGAAAGGTAAAGTTATCATAAAGTTTTTTAAATAAAGATTAGTAAAATTGTGCATAGCTTTTCTTTATAAAGAAAAGTTAACTTATCGATAACGTTTCTTTATTAAGAAAAGTAAAATTATCGAACAACAATTTGTTTTTATAATTTAAAGTAATATTATCAATAAAATTTCTTTATCGATTTGTAAAGAAAAGTTAAATTATCGATAACGTTTCTTTATTAAGAAAAGTAAAATTATCGAACAACAATTGTTTTTTTTTAATTTAAAGTAAAATTATCAATTTAATTTCTTTATAAAAAAAGGTAAAATTATCGATTTGTAAGAAAAAGTTAAATTATCGATAACGTTTCCTTATTAAGAAAATTACAAATTAAAAAAAACTTATCGATCAAATTTCTTTATAAAAAAGGTATCGATAACTTTTCTATATAAAGAAAAGAAAAATTACCAATATATTTTCTTTATAAATAAAAGAAAAATTATCGATAACTTTCCTTTATAAGTAAAAGTAAAATTGATCATATAAGTTTATATAAAGAAAAGTAAAATTGTTGATAACTTTTTTATTGTAAGAATGTTAAATATATCGATTATATCTTTTTGTAATATTCAACGCCAGGTTAACGGATGGAAATTGTGTAAATTTACTTGGAAACCTGTGGTTAACTTTGGAAATATATCATCGCAACAGTCATTGCAATTAGGATTAATGGAATCATAGATCCTAACTTGTTTAGAAATGCTGTCGGAGAGGTCGTTATCACCAACGGCACGCTGTACAGACCCATTATTACCAATTACATGAAACATGTTCTTTTTTAACAGAATGACACTTTATGACATGCACTGCTTCAAATAATGGTCTAACTAAAGGAAACATTTTTTGAACGCGTTGTTTCTTCAAATGTTTCAGTCAAGCGTCGAACAAAATTGTCCACTGTGGGTTATATTCTTATTTTTTGGTCAATGTGGAAAACGAGATTGCGCGGATCATTGCCGAGATACTGCCACAAGTGCTTAAAAAGTGGTCGAAAATTTTATTTTCAGAAAACCCTACATCCAGTCACGCCATCCAAATGCCTTAAATCAATTTCCAACATAAATGGCTAAAAAAAGAAAATTTTTGTTTGACATTACCAATCCGAAGCATTTAATTTCAATTGAAAACAAACGATTCGCGGCATTGCAACTAAACCTCCACTTAATACGTTCCCTGGTATTTTGCTAATAAACTCTTTAACATCATTTATGTGCAAAAAAACATAAATCCGAACATGAAAAAGAAATATTATACACTTGTTACATGTTGGCTTTTCAAACTGCCACGCACACAGGGACACATTGCCCCTTGACCTTAGGCAACACATATTTCCCAATAGTCAAAATATTTGTTTAACCTTTTTTACTTTTGAAAAAGTTAAAGCCATACAACTGCCAAAGTATTGTGTCAGCACATGTGCTTCTGGTCAAGTTATTAATGAAAGACGGCCAAGTCGACAGAAGGTTTTTTTATATTGATTTTATAAAGGATTATTTTGTAGTCTGTGCGGAGGAAATTGAGAATTTTGTAATAATGAAACATGTAGGAGGAGAATTTTTAAATTTTATAAATAAATATAAATTTTCTCATGATTTACTCAAGAAAAGAAATAAAATTGTTAAGAAATGTAGATTTGTTTAGGCGATGCTGTATCATGATGAAGTTTGTAATTTTACCTTTTACCCTTTTATTTTTTTGAGCGAATAGTTCATGCATGTGTTGTTTCTGTTTAAATAGATTTTACTTTTTAAAGAAATTCAGGGCATGAAAGCAGAGAGGTATATACTTTCCGTCCCTAGCTATACAAATGTGTAGGTAAATTTAGTCATGGGATGAAGAGCGATTTAGATGTTTTCTTTCTTGACCAAGAAAAAAAAAAACGAAAATAAATCAGTCAAGTGCGAGTTAGTCTCAAACACGTAGGGTTCCGTATAATGTTTAGTAAGCCTTTAAAAACTCAAGTTGTTAATTTTTTCACGTCTAATGGGGTACCCTTTTCTTTTTAAAATCAAAGTCATATTCGCGAAAATTGCATCGCTATTGAAACACCCTTTAAATTTTAGTAATACACTTTCTATAAAAATATCAGGCCTTTCTATTGCGGTTTAAAAAATAAGGTAATATACGTAAAAAACATGTCACTGATGGATCACCCTTTAGAAATTAGTAATTGTTACAGTGGCCGAAGTACAACATCTGCTGTAAATAATTCAAGAGTCTACCTATTACGGTTCAAAAAATAAGGCTATTTAAGTAAAAATCATGTTCTCTGTCTGAACACCCTTTAATTTTTATTATTTGTTATAGTTTCCATAGTAATAAACCTCCTGTAAAAACTTCAAGAGTTTAATTATTATCGTTAAAAAATTAGGCCATATACACGCAAAGCACGTCACTTTCGAAACACCCTTTTATTTCAAGGTTTAACTTAATAGAAAGCATAGAGCATAGAGTTAATTACTGTCTGCAAATTTTAAGTGTTTGCCTGCTATAGCTCAAGAAAGACATAAAGACATAAAGGCAAATAACACCTCACTTTCGGAACACCCGATAAGTTTTAGTATTTATTGCTATAGTGGCCACAGGTGCCATATGTTGTAATTCTCGTAGCTAAATCTATCGCTAAAATTCTTAAAATGCACAAACAAATTATGAGTGTTGTTGTAAGAATATACTCGTAATTTGTTGGTGCATTTTTAGAATTTTAGCGATAGATTTAGCTACGAAAATTACAAAATATGGGACCTGTTTTTATTGACTTAAAAAGAAACTTTTATAGTTTTTACGTTAACCTATTATATACTGAAAATTCGATTGAAATCAGCCTAATTTTGAAATTGATTGCGATGGAAAGGGATATTACTTATACGATATTAAAGCTTAACATAACATTTCTAAGTTTGTGTTAAACTAGACTCGATAAACAATTCGACGATCTGTTCAGATCGTGAAGTTTTCAAGTTTTCTTTAGAAACGTTTCAGGAAATCTACAACTACCAGTAATCTTAAGTCGACTTCAGAAACAGCTGAAATATTAAAAGCTTATAGAACTTAATAGTTGATAATATGTAAACGCAATTATCAAAGTTTAAGGAAAGTCAAGAAATATATCAAGCTTCAACCTGCAACCGTACTTGCTCCCATTTAGTTTGATCACCTTTTATTTTCTAGCATAAATTAATGCTTTATGTCTTACAAAAAAAAAATATTGCATACATTAAGGGTTTGCTGGAAAACAATTAACAAGGTCTTGCCTTCTTTAGAGTTCTAAGGAACAACATGTAACTTTGATGTGTTGGAAAGCCATGTTCACAGTTATTAATAGTCCTCTATTTGGGAGATTCCTATGCATATAAGCAGTTTTGATCATATAACCTTAACAGTTCTGTGACTGTTAAAAAAGCTTTTTTCCGCAATTTGGAATTTGGTGAAGATAAAAAATTTACTGCGTTTAATGGATGGTATCATAGCTAATGAGGATATGGTTGCATTATTAAATAACTTTATCTACAATTTTAAATATCTCAACGTACAATACAAATTGAAAGCCACCGTGTAGTCCATGAATGCATGGAAAATGTGATCCATAAGGGACTAGGAGCATTAAACATGACAAGTATGATGTGAATATGTTCCATTTACGATTATAATGTTCTAGGGCAAGATCAATAGCCCAGTTTTGCATTACACCGGAGTAACCCACTCACTGTTTTTACATAGAACCATTCTCTATTCACTCTTGTTTAATAATTTTTGCAGAGTAGTGACCAGTTGTAATTTTAACTGTAAACCGAAGGACCCTGGTTCGAATTCTGGCAGACACAAAAAATTTTAGTCTTCCTGTTTGAGTTGTTGATTAAGAGGCTTCAACGCGCCTCCAGTCAAATGCACGCAAAATGAAAAGGTGAAGCTTCAGGAAGCGCCATCTCTACAGGGGAAAAGTCGCAAAAGACAAGTATTCAACAAGACATATGTTATTCCTATGCAACAACAGATGGCAGTGCCATCATCCTGGGAAAGGCTACAGTAGACCAAGCATCTACTTTGTTGAAAAAACAAAAGATCAATGAAACAAAAGCAGGGATGGTTGGAGATGCTTTGTGGAAGCGCTACAATCCCAAGGGAAGTAACAGAAAAAAGACAATGCTAAAATAACACTGTTGAAAGTCATTTCGATAACTTTTTTTTTAACTGTGCATCAACCCTTGTTAACAAAACAGCAATCTGGCGCTTATCAGAAAATGAGTCTGATGTTAATTGCTGTTTGGTTGCATTTCGAGAGTCGATTCTGTCGATATCAATACCACCAAACCTGCTATTGTGCAGCACACAGCAGATTTTATTATCAAAAGCATACTTTTAGGATTTGACTTATTTTATTGTAAAAATCCTATGAGGCTTAGGAAAACTTCTACAGTTGTGTCAAGTTAATATAGCGATGATCAGCGGCAGCAGAGTTTTATGCGCTTACAACAACCAAGACTTACAAAGTGAAAAGATAACTCTTACATGTCTTACAAAAAGGACCGAATTCATTATATATCTATGTACATATAATAAAATAGTAACAAATTTCCTGTTTGACTGCCTTTCTCTTTTGTGTTCGCATCACGAAAAAACGACTAGATGGATTTTAACAAAATTTTGTAAGAAGGTACCTTAGTATTCCGATTCCAATATAGCATACTTTTTTCCGCAAAAATATCTTATTTACAAGAGAAAGTGGAGAAAAAGCAGTGAAAGTACGCCGATTTTTTTGTTACCGATTTAAAGGTACTGTATACTTTAAGGCATTTTTATTTTTGAAAGCAATATATTTTAAGCAATATTGTTCAACAGATGGCACTGTTTTAAAATAATGAGTAACTCATTTCCTTGGGCACAGCTAGTTTACTATAAAACAGTTTTATTTGACACGCTAAAAAAATATTGCATACATTAAAGGCAAATAAAAATATTGCATTCATTTAGGATTTAACCTTGTTTTCTCATACATTAAAATCCATTCAATGTTAAATATCACTCAAATTTTATATTGATTATAAATATTGAAAATGGAAATAATATAAATACACGACATTTTTAATTATACAATTTATTGATTATAAATTAAAACATGAACAAAATAATGCAAAAAAAAAGAACATTTCTGTCGCATACACGATTAAGCAATAACTTTTCGGAAGAGAGAACAGTGATACAATTTCACACACATGTACAAAGTATTGCTAGATATAAAAGCATTTCAGTTATTGAATAACAAAATTGCAGTAGAATTATATGGCGCTAAAAAGTATGCTACAAAATTATGTTTTAATAGTAATGCCACGATTTCAGCTATTTTTTCACAGACCTAAATGTTTGAGAAAGTGTTATGTGCATGCTGGAATTCTGCGAGATTATGGAGAAGTCACTGTGCAATAGTAAGTGGCTAAATCTTATGGCGTATAATACCCAGTAAAATTGAGTTTAACAACTGATTTATTAAGATTTTGGTTTTAAAAGTATGCAACGGAATTTCGTTAAATACTGTTTTATATTTAAGTAAATTATGTCGCACTCAGTGAAATAATTAAAGCAAGGTTTTTTATGTTACATATTACTGCCAATATTGCCACCTTTAAAAAGAACAATTACATCATATTATAATTTTCCTTATGTACAGAGCAAGGCGAATTCATACCAGGTGTGAGCAGTAGGACAACAACTACAACAAAACAACAACTTTGACATTAGGTTAGCAGATATGAAACAATGTATTTTTTGACAAGACATTCGCAAAAAACGAGAGCAAAAAAACAATCAGCTGGGCTATCGACTCCACCTGGGATGAATTCGCCTTGGTACAGAGTAAAAAAAGCACAAAACGTTTTGAAGGGCTACTGGACATTCCAGAAGAATAGCGTACGTAAAAATACTTGAAAGACTTTGACCCATTTCCATCCTATGATATTCTGTAAGGCGTGCAGATACGTAATTCTCCCTTCCAAACTTTGTGTAGACATTGAAAAAGAAATGATATGCAAAAGGCAATATATCAGGTGGTTAAATTTTAAGGGCCGATGCTGAATGTGAACCACACCTAAACGTCAAGTTTTTTTCTGCATTTAATTTGACGTTTCTCAATTTCAGACTAACTCAATTTGAACCATGGAAAGATACACCATCGAGCAACGCGTTAAAGTTATTCAGGCCTTTTATGAATTGGATGATTAATTTTCGACGAAAATCATCTTCAGTGATGAGACACATTTTCACCTCAGTGGATTCGTCAATAAGCAGAATTGCCGCATTTGGGGGAATGATAATCCAAAAGTGATTGTCGAAAAACCAATGCACCCACAAAGAGTGACTGTTTGGTGCAGTTTATAGGCTGGCGGCATCATCGGGCCGTCTTTTTTTTTTCAAAATGAGGCCGGTCAGGCAGTTACTGTGAATGGTGTTCGCTATCGTGAGATGATAACGAACTTTTTATGACCCGAATTGGAGGAAGATATGGATGTGGACGATATGTGGTTTCAACAGGACGGTGCCACTTGCCACAGAGCGAACGAAACAATAGCTCTTTTGCGCGACAAAACCAGTGGCCGTGTTCAATTGGCCGCCAAGATCATGTGATTTGACACCGTTCAACTTCTTTTTAATAATTTTTTTTTTTAATTGAACCATACCAATAGTATCAAAGTAAAAAGAAATGACAATAAATTCCTAAATAATGTGTGTTTTATTCAAAAACAACATCGGCCCTTAAAATTTTACCACCCTTTATTTGTCGACCATTGAAAACATACCAACAACACATTCATATTTTTTCTTTAAATGTATCGACTGATATAGCTAAGCTGCCACCTGTTAATATAGGTGCACCAGTTCCCCTTAGATATGAGTTTCGTGGTATTGAAATGGCAGTAACTGCTTTATTTTTCTGGTTTTGATAAAACTGTACAGCAGAAAAAACTAGTTATTTGTTTAATATCATTTTACGCCTAATTAGCTGGAGTTTCTCGAGGTAGTATTTTGGGACCCGTTTTATACTTATTCACCCCTATAGCAAATAATTACTTCCACGAAAAACTTCCAAATTTTCTATCGTGAATGGTTCTACCGTAAAATACAAATAAATTTTTTATTGGAATTATTCACAATAGATAATTTGGGAGTTTTTCATGGGAATAACTATTCCAGCAACAGTGTCTAAACATCGATATTTGCTGACGATATGACTTTTCTAAGCATTCACGAAAGTCCCCATATAGCTTCCAGATTCCTACAGGTTGACGTGGTTGAAAAATGAAGAATAAAAATAAATGAACAAAAATCACATAACTTTTACGATGCTCATGCCCTACTATTCGCATAAATAACCAAATGATACCTCAGCACTCAGAGGTTAAATACCTTGGCTTACACCTTGATCGGGGCTTAACCTAGAAAAGTCACATTGAAGCAAAATAGGCACAGATGAAGCCAACAGCAGTGCAAATTAATTGGCTGATTGGTAGAAATTCAACCCTAAGCTTAGATTGTAAACTTTTATTGTACAAATCGATCCTCAAATCTATATGGTGGTGTAATAAAATTTCCCTATGATTATCTAATGTCTCCAGAGGATGTTAATGATCTCTCGGGGTTATAGCCTTGTAAGACTGTAAAAAATTTCCTATGCGTATTAGACTTATAGATTATTATTTAACACTCCGTCTTCACTAGCCATCAATTTGAACAAAACATAAACATGCCGCTGGCAGAGCAACGCAATTAATTTGTGCAATCAATTTCTATTTAAACATTATTCCAACAAGGCACAACAAAAAAAATTATGAATTTGGTCAAAATGAAATGGTTATTTCATTATTTCCTTAGCACTTATTTGCTCGAATGCATTTTTAATGTCATCCCTAACTCTAATAAAATTTTATATGTTTTGAAGTACTTGACAATTTATTCAATTTTTCTAGTAAAACATGTGTAGATAACGTATTTTAATTTTTACGTATTTTTTAATTTTTAATTTACATATAAGCATTTATAAATTAAGAACGCATCCGAATCATCGAACTTTCATTAGCTCTAAGTACTCATTTAAATGACAGTCAGTTTATTTAAATTTGAACATATGACCTCCAATGAAACGCCTATGTTAAAATCATGCGTTTTTCACCTTAACTGGAACCAGTGCAAGAATAGTAGAACTCATGAATATACTAGTGTTTTGTCATGGCTTTTTTTGCTGGGTGTTGTTTGGTATGAATGCTTATTGCACAATAGATAGTAGTACTACGGTTGATCACTGTCAAACTAAAATATAACGACAACATTGTCATGTTATAATAAGCTTTTATAACAAATGTTTTAACGCTGAAAAAACATTAACATGGGTAGTCTACACTTAACATTAACATGATGTTAGTGTTAATGTTTATCTAATGTAGACGGGGGTGTAATAATATTTAGTAGAATAAATAAGTAAACAAAATTAAAAGCATTATTTAATTTAACCCTCATTAGAGCTATAGCTATCGGATAAACAAAATGAAAACAATAACTGAGCTTTCGAAAAAAATAACTAAATTTATTCATACTAGTCTAAGAAGGTCTAACATGGGGTAAACGGTTTTAAGTCAAAAGTGCTATAGTTATTAGACAGAGTGTAAATTTCTCACCATAAAAAATATTGCGTAAAAAATTATTTTTAATCTCTTTTTACTTTGTGTGAAATATAGTTTCATCAAACTTTAATGAAGAAAGTTTTATAAAAAGCTTTAAATTTTAATGCCTCCCAATTTATCGCAATATAAGTGTAAAAAGTTTATACTTTCATACATACATATATAACAAATTTGTTCCAGTGAATTTATTATTTATGTCAATTATGTCGCTGAGCATAATTAAAATTCATAAATTACTAACACAACGCCAGCCGTTATTAATGTAATTAAAATTTATTTAAATTCAATTTTCTCTAACCTTCATAATTTATAACTTTGAAAATAAAACAGAATCTGTAATTATTTAATCTGCATGTAGAAGGAAATATAAAAACACTTTTTTCCTGTTGTTGTTAGGAAATTTAAGGGCAAAAATGAAACTGGTGTTACTCTTTTCTTGGCAGCGTTGTTTATTTAAACGCTGACGAAATGTGTGCCTTAATTTCCGCCAGGTAAATTGAAAATATCAATAAAAATTTAGGAAGCAAATTTTATTTTACCAAGTGTTTGCGAATATATAAAACAGTGCAATTTAGTTGAATGGGTGACTGAACAAAAAATTTATTTTTAAATTTAAAAAAAGTACTTTTTTGAAAGATACTTCTTAAAGAAACTTCTTAAATGGTACCTTAAAAAAGTACTTTTTAAAAAGTACTTGTTGAAAGGAATTTTTGCGTTAAAAAAAACTTTTTTAAAGATAAGCGCTAGCTTTTGTTATTTTTACGGTTGTAATAGAACCGTACCTGCCATGATGGTGGGCTTACCACTGAGTAAATTTTTTTAAATTTTCCACTGAGTAAAATTTTGGCATAGCCTAGCGCCCTCATTGTACAATACCAGTATTGTAAAATAAGTATCAATTTATAAAACATGGCAAGCCTGGATCCATGTTCTAATTCCATGTTTTGGGGTAATTTTGAAACCATCTAACTCCTGACACTATGGATGATTTCTGTTGACAGTGCAACAGCACACTTGACCTACCGTCCACCATTCCTGCAAATATTGGTCCAAACCCCGAAAGGTTCACGTGCACAAAGCTGGTGGGTTCTCTGTGGGGCTACCAGTTCCCCTGGTACCAGTCGTTAGGACTCTCTGGTTGGGGCTCGAAAGACCTATAGGCGCAGATCTGCACTTCCGGATATAGGTTCTATGAACCCCGGAGTGTGTTGCCCCCATATTCCCCGAAAGCACTGCGTCAAAGGAGTAAAACGGCAGATTGCAATGACAATTAGAAAGATTGAAGAAGCGATATGTTTGTACAAACAAAAAAAAAAAAATTGCCAAATTTGTAAGTTAGTTTCTGCCTTAGACATTTATATTTGCTTAGCCGCCGCTTTTTGATATGTATCCGGCTTTTAGCGGGCGCCGAGTATATTCTTTTTAGCCGCCGCCGGTCGTCATTTCATGTCGGATTCACACTCTGGGTTCTATTCTGAAAATTCTCTTTTTTAAGCCACTTTTTTTTAAAAAGTACATAAAATAATTTTAATATAATAAATTTAATTTTTAAAGAAAAGGAAGTTTTTTTGACATTTTATTTAAAGATACTTTTTTAAGAATATTATTTTTAAGGTTATTATTTTATAAGGTACTATTGCAAAAAGGTATATTTTAAATTGCATATTTGGATTGTACAATTTTCCTAAATTATCTTTTAAAGTTCTATTCGTGTCGATGAATTTGTATTTCTGACAACTCTATATGTACTTTTATACAGTTTAAGATTTACGTCAGTACCTTGCCGTGTTGGCCCTAAACTGACCGCAGTGGTCTTACCACTGCGTGAAATAATGTGTAGCATCGCACATAATATCGCACAATACATGCCCTAAATAATAGCAATTTATAGAACTTGACAATCCTGGTCCCATGTTCTAACTTCTTGTTTAAGGATTTTGAGACATTCCAACTCCATCTGTTAAGAGTGCAAAAGTTCACTTGACCAACCTTGCACCATCTCTGCATATATGGTCCAAACCACAGGCAACACTTGTACCCCAACCTCACTAACAACCAGCAACTGAGATGAGCGGCTCTCTATTGGGCTACTGGTTTCCCTGGTACCAGTCGTTTAAACACTGGTCAGGCCTCGAACGACCCTCTATTAGACAGACCTGTTCTTCCAGATTGATGTTCTCGGGATGATGTACTTTCTACAGTCTATATAAAGTAAAAAAGAGCGAATAACAACAACAACAGAGAGTCGCATTGTAGAGTTGCAGGTAAATGAATCATTTTACTGGCTGCCATTTTCTCTCTCCCCAACAAATTCAAGAGATGCAAAACAAAAGTTTAAATTTCTGGAGTAGCGTTTTTTTTTTTTGCAAAAGGTACGTTTTTAAAAAGTGAATTTTTAAAAGCACTTTCTTCAAAAAGTGCAATTTTTAAGGCAATATCTTTGAAACAGAATTTATTGTAAAAGCTGCATTTCCAAAAAGTACTTTTTTAAGCTCCTTTTTTTAAAATATAAAAAAATAATAAAGTTAACTTTTTAGGTACTTCTTTAAAAGTTAATTTTCCGAAAAGTTATATTTTTTGAAAGGTACTTTTTTAATGAACTTATTTTTGTAGTATTTATTTCAGTTATTTAATTTTATTAAAGAGCTAGTTTTTTAAAAAGTACTTTTTTAAATTGAAATTAGTGAATTAGTAAAGTAAGTTCAATGCTCCTTTCTTTAATCCTATGTACATTTTTAACAGTTGTATTTTTAAAAATGTGATTCTTAAAGATACTATTTCTAAATGCATTTTAAAAGTGTTTTTTAAAGGTACTTTTTCATAATATATATATATATATATACATACACTTTTGAGAAGGACTTCCTTAAAGCTACTTTTATTAAGAGGTGTACTGTTTTAAAAAGCTTTTGTTAGGATTTTTTTAATGCACCTTTTTTAAATTATTTCATTTTGAAAGGTAATTGTTTAAAAGAGTTTTTATGTATTTTAAATGAACTTTTTTGAAGAGTACTTTTTCAAACGTACTTTTTACAAAAGGTATTTTTTTAAAATGTACTTTTTTACTTTTACACTTAAGTTATATGTACTCGTATAGACTCGAATATGTTAAAGATACAACAAATAATATTATGTTAATAAAAACTTTTTTGAAAGGGTACTATTTTTTAAAGGTACTTTTTTAAAATTAAGCGAGTTTTTAAAAGTTACCTTTTTAAAAAGCTTCTTTTAAATTATACTTTTTACTCTAAAATGCTTTTTTTTGTTTAATGTTTTTAACGGACTATTTTAAAACTTTTAATATTATTTGAAGTGTTACTTAAAAGTGTATAATATTTTTGTTGCATTTTTTTATACCAAATTGTATTTATTAAAAGTTGTTGTTTAAACTCTTAGGAGTATATGTGCTCTTGGTATTTAACCATTTTTTTTTGTTTCACATGAATAAACAGAAAAAATTAAGGTTGGATGAGAAATTTCACGCGTTTTGCACCATTTACGTTTTCCCTTTCTACATGGGTACGAAAATACAGATCGATTTTTACTATATAATAAATACTATGTATATATATATTGTATATTGTTATTTTCAGTTAATTTATTATACAAACAATTTATCTATTAAAATTGTTGATTTTGTTCGAAACTTAAACAAATACATATGTACGGGACGGGACGTACATTTTCCGCGGGTATATTTGGTTAAATAAATAAAAATCTTTTTAAGGAGTAAAAAACTGAAATGTTTGTGATTAAGTTTTGTTCAGTAAAATTCATTACGGTTTTTTATATTTCATTTATACTTTTATATTTATTTAAAAAAATTTTAAATGTATTATTTTTAGTGAATTTAAGAGGGACAATTTTAAACGTACAGTGAGTTATTTAAATAGTAAATGTAGATTTCTTTACAGGGTGCAATTAGTTTAGGTTCCAAAGGGTGTTCCAACAAAATGCTGGAGTTAGAAGGCACCAATGTGTAAGGAAGCTGACCACTACGCAAAAAGCTATTGAGAAACTAAGAGGGTTTAAAAGAGCCCCAAATAGTAGTGGTGTACTTCAGCACCCAATAATAAGCTTTCACGAGTGAGTCGAGAACTACATATTGAAGTCCAAAAATCATTAAGTCAATAATACACTTTTGATGGTTAGGTAGGTCTAGGTAATACGTAAAACGATTGACACTCGAAAAAATGAAAAACAAAGAAGTTTTGGGAAATGATTTTGGAAGAGAAGCCAAAAGAAACTAATAATTTTTCACAAGAGCCCTAAACAGTAGTTGTCTGCTTCAGTACGCACATTTTGCTTGATTTCATCATACACAAAAATTCTAATTCACATTTAATCATGAAACAAACTTCAGTGTTGTATAAAATCATCATCATAAACGCTGAACAGATTTCATCACTGCAACACCAGGGTTTATTATGGCGGTTCGAGAATGACCTGTGGTGTTGGTATTGGAATTTTTTTTTTCAAAAGAACTTGATTTACTACTCTCTTATTATCTCCCCGTCAGAGCAAGTGTTTTTCCGGCTGAAAATTTAGGTATTAGTAAAGCATATAAAGTTCTACTTGATAGGACTGTTTGTTGTTTTTGTTGACAGTCAGGCGGCTCTCCTGTCATTGCAATCATACATTTCATCTGTGATAAAGGCAAATTAGACTTGGTGTTTATGCTAGCAGAATGGGACTGTCCAGTCTTTCCATCTGGTGTCTGGCAGCTACTCTCGTAGGTGTCAGATGTCAGTTACCACATTTCTCGAAACACAAATTTCTTAGAGCAAACATAATAAGTGACCTACATGAGTTATCAGCGGCCAGTATAGGCGACCTTACTAGGATCCACATGTGGATCAGCTTTATTGTCTAGGCGAGTGAGGTGGTGTCAAAACGAAATCGCTTGATTCTTCATAAGAGCCTGCACGTAGCAAGCTGCTACTCAAACCAACCAACATATCTGCCAGGTTAGCGTTAAGACTTAGGGAGTCGGGCAAATTAAAACATAGTTGTGTTGGACATGGCACCATTCAATGTCAGATAGATGGAAATATCTTGGGGGAGCAGACCCCAGTTATGGACTTTTTGTCAAAATACTGAGCAGAAATGAGCGGAAGGAGAACTCCTTAATTCGAGACAATGTATTTTCGATCTTAAGGGATGGCTCCAAGGTATATACCGTAACTTAAACGGTGATTTTCTCTTATTTAGCAGCCATTGAGACCCTTGATTTAAAAGTAATGAAGCGTAGTGACACTGTATAAGGATAGCTTGGCATGGGGGCAATCGTGGAAATTACATGGCCGGCAATGTGCGAGAAACTATTCAAACATGGATGTAGTAAATGCACTGGGGGACATTAATACCGCCTGGCTAAAATTACAAAAAAATGTTATGGGGAAGTCCGCTGAAAAAAACGGCTCGTAGGTGGTCTACAATAACCACTTGCAGATTGTCCAACATAATTTGGCTCTCAATCCACAAGGAAAGAACGAAGGCACTACTGACCCTCGGCAAAAATTCGATATCGTTCCTAGGTGGCATCATAACGGTGATTGGACTTATGTCGGAGGGTATGGGAATCCTTCGTGGTGTCTCGATTAGGATGAGGAGACAGTTTAACAGATTCTCTGTGACAGACCGGCTTTGCAAGAACGCAGGATCAAATATTTAGGCTAACGATTCTTTCAGGACGTAGACTAGAGAAGTGACACTGACTAGCCTCATAGATTTTGCAAGAAGGTTCAGGTCGTTTTTACGGACTGAAGATACTGGAGTGGGTGGATCATCACAATGAGCCTTAATGACCTCCGAGTGAACTCGCCTTGTGCCTGCGACCCACTTAACCTAACCTAGTGCATTGTAGAGATACGGCTACAAATTCTTGAAAACAGTGTTCGAAAAGTTTACTGCCGGGTTTACATTCCCGAAATGGGTTTCGAACACTAATATTTTAAATTTTTGTTTGAAATTTCGTAATCTTAATATATTGACTGTCTTCAAAAACCCATTTCGCGAAGCAATATTTTGACAATGCCATTAGTGCAAAACTTTTCAACGAGCATCAGTTGTCAGATTTGTGCCTCGTTTATATCTTTTATGCTTTCTGGGTTTTGGCGGAAGTTTAAATATGTCACTGCATTATTTCACAGAGTTGACTGTGTTGCCACTCACCATTGTTTTGCCTTGTTAAGGCATCCGTTTGCAGTGTTGCACTGCTTACCGCCGGCTAATATTTCAATTCAATGTTGCACACTTTAAAATAATCACCCTTTATATCGGGTGGTTAAATTTTAAGGGCCGTTGTTGAATGTGAACCACACCTAAAAGTCAAGCTTTTTTCTACATTTATCTTGACATTTCTCAATTTCAGACTAACTCAATTTGAACCATTTGAAAGATGCATAATCGAGCCATGGTCAGAATGGTGGCAAGAAATGGCAACGTTGGATGATTAAATTTGGAAGAAAATCATTTTCAGTGATGAGGCACATTTTCACCTCAGTGGATTCGTCAATAAAAGTGGTTTGTCATATGACTTGTCACTTTTCCATGTGTAAATTCTAAACACGTCGTGTGAACCCTTTCAAACATAACATGTGTATTTTCCATGTGTAGAATATGACATTTGACATATGAGATTTTGCATTTAGAACAAGGCGAATTCATACCAGGTGGTGTTGATAGCCCAGATGATTGTTTTTTGCTCTCGTTTTTTTTGCTAATGTCTTGTCAAAAATACATTTTTTCATATCTGCTAATCTAATGTCAAAGTTGTTGTTTTGTGTTAGTTGTTGCTCTACTGCTCACACCTGGTATGAATTCGCCTTGATTTAGAACGTGTTCTATTTTGATGTGACAAAGCATATGACATCCTGTAATGCCAATTTGATATTTTGCTATTTTAGGTTATTTGTGGTACCAAAAGCACTAAAAGCGTGGCAAAAGCACTACGTTTCCATCTTTTCATCAGCTGTGGTTGGCAATACAAAACTGAGTGGCGGAAAAATTATATATTATAGGTTATGTCAGATGTACGTTTGAAAGCAAATATTATAAACCGTATTTAAAATGCCTACTTTGACAAACACATGAAATTACATTTGGGTTATCAAACTGACAAGTCATATGACAAACACACGTCGTGTAAAACCACTTTAAGTAGAATTGGCGCATTTGGGCGAATAATAGTCCAAAAGTGATTGTCGAAAAACCAATGCACCCACAAAGAGTGACTGTTTGGTGCGGTTTATGGGCTAGCGGCATCATCGGACCATATTTTTTTCAAAATGAGGCCGGTCGGTTAGTTACTGTGAATGGAGTTCGCTGTCGTGAGATGATAATGAACTTTTTATGCCCCGAATTGGAAGATATAAATGTGGACGATATGTGGTTTCAACAGGACAGTGCCATATCGCTAACGAAACAATGGCTATTGTGCTCGAAAAATTCAATGGCCGTGTTATTTCCCGTGGTGGCGACGTCAATTGGCCGCCAAGATCATGTGATTTAACACCGTTGGACTTCTTTCTTTGGGGTTATTTCATAGAAAAGGTGTACGTCGATAAGCCAGCAATTAAGGATCTAAAGGATGAGATAGTTCGGCACATTAACGGTATAAAACCTCAATTATGCCTCAACATCATCGAAAATTTGGAGCATCGGATGGAGGTGTGCCACCGAGGTCGCGGCGGCCATTTGGCCAATATTTTGTTCCATACTTAATTGAACAATACCAATATTATCAAAATGAAAAGACATGTCAATAATTTTCTAAATAATTTGTGTTTTTTCAAAATCAACATCGGTCCTTACAAAGTTAACCACCCTTTATATATCATACCATACAAATATTTCCACTTCAAAGTGGACAATTACAACGAGATTTATATTTCACTTTATTCGTTTGCAATTTATTGTTGCATCCTTTAATTTGCTGCTGCTGCTGTTGTTGCTATTGTTGTTGCAGTTTATCCATCAATCTTTTATGGTTTGAAAATGTTCACTGCTGTTGTTGCTGTTACTTCAGCTGTTGTCTTTGTTTTATTTTTTTTTCTCAGATTGTGTGGCTTTCAACAGCGTTGCTGATAAATGGTTTTCTTTCTCCCCTTGTTATGCTGCTACCAATTTAATTAAAATAAAAGTAAAAGAAATTCTTTCATTCATTAAATTTACTTTTCAATTTAAATCGAATGAAAATCGAAAGAAAGAAAAAGAATTTATTTTTTTGCTGACACCGATTTGTGTTCATTTGCACGCAGGTGTTGAACTTTACAATTACAATTCGTGCTTATTTTGCTTAAAGGATATTGTGAAATAAAAAAACAAAGGGATTTCCAACTTAAATCCTTTTCTATATTTATACTTTGATGCTGTTAAAGAATTTTATAGTTTAATGGTCGTGACAGTTGAAGGGCTTTGGCAAAATAATGACACGATGAATCTGTATGGAAAGGATAATGTTGAAACAGATTTATTGTACGAATATGTTTTAAATTGTAAACAAATGGGTTAGATTACCGTTCAATATTTAAAAGAACAATAAAAATAAAATGGCGAATTCTTGTCGATTTTATAAATGTGTTAAAGGTTTTGCCGTTTTTTAGCGCATTTAAACGTTTTGTACTAATTTTACCAGGCAAAGTTAAATCTTTTTTAAAGCATATATTTGAAAGCATACTTTTAGGCCTTATGAAAAATTTACAAACGTTTCTTGTATAGCGACCCTCCTATACTTTTTAACTTTACTATATTTTTAATATTTGCTGCTGCAGACACCTTCAGATGTCTACCTGTGAACGTTTAACAGATGCAGCTGTGTAATAGACAAACAGATATCGGAGGGATATTAATAGTATCCTTTTGGTAATTATTGTATACGCAACCCTAAACACATTATTAGAATAACTGAAAGGAAATAGCATGATTAAGAAATACACAGGAAATACACTAGTGGAAATTCGTTAGACCCATTGATATGTACCGCAGACCTTTAACTTTTAACTTAATTCGTTACGATTCTCTATGAAGCTCTGGGTTTTTCGGCCTCAAAAATATCCAGACTTTTCACAAATTCTCTCAATTTCGTAAGTTATGCTTAACTAAAATAGTCCAGATATTGAAATTATATGCTAGGAAGCCTATGTTCTCTACTTCGTTATCTCCACTAATTCTATGCTACTCACTAAACCGTGCTCATACGCTCTAATATATTTATATGCCACCATGGGAAACCTTTTAATAATACAAGGAGTTTGCTCCTTTTCCTCCAAGTGAAAGACAAAAAGGTCTGGATATCCTGCAAGTAATAAACCTAAATCGTAAGTATACTATTTTCTTAGGTGCCTATTTCCTTTATCATATTTGACAACCCCTCCAAGGGAATATGGAACTCCTCTTGGGAGTTTTTTTTAGCTACGAGTGTTTCTTTTTGCATTCATTGAATGATCATGAATGCAGGGACATATCCCTATAAACAACTATTTAACTTGGGTTGCTCTAAACACCTTAATTCTCTTATCTGAATACTTGACTGATTTGTAGTGCTCTGGTCCAGCAGTATGGGGGTTGCAGGTTCGATTCCTGTCCAAGAATCTATGTATTTTCTGCATATAAATTAAGAACTTCGCAGTTACTATTGTCTTAAAAAATATATCTGAGAATGAAAAACGGTAAAGGTATGGGATCAAGTCTCTCCGGTCCACCTTAGAGCCTTTTGTATATACTTTTCCCTCCACGGTTTCTTAATTTTTGGTTTGTTAAAATCTAAGACCGGTGTTATGTCTGCTTTTCCTAGGTGTTGCTATCCCTAGAGTCCAGCAACTGTAAAGCCTTGGTTTTAATAATTCCATTACCCAGTGTAATGCTGAATTCAGTTAATGCACGCACCTCCATAATTTTTAATGAACTCATCAACAGCTGTGCTTGCTGTTAAGTCTAAGTGTCTCCTTAGCATGATCGGCATTTAAAGAGGTTATGGAAGAATGGTTATTGATAGATTGGTAGGACTAATGCACGTTGATGGCCGTTGACTGGCAGGCACTAGGAAATAGTACGCCATATCTAGCTCCTAGCTAGCTTTTATCCCTGCTAGGAGGCTGGTCAAATAAAGTCGAGCGAACTCAGACTATCCATCGACCTCTAGTTTTAATATGGACCTTTCTACGCGTATGGGACTCTGTATGGGTGTATAATTTGTTCTCCATATCTGGTAAATTTTTTAATTCTAATTTCGGTGAAATTGGGCAGGACCATGAGAATACGACAGCGATGGACAAGAAAGCCTTTCAAGAGGTGAACATGACGCCAGATGAGATGGTTACGAATAAGTCTCACGGGTTGGTCGGATTAACCTCTAATGGCACAACTGAGACAAAGTTGAGAAAGTTTCTTGGATATAATAAATGTACCTTAACAGTGTTAATGACAGGTGACATCTAGCCAATAAGAAAATCGAAGAAGCGGTTGAGACGGTAGCGCTTACTGACTAACCTAAACAAGGGCGTAAGGCGAAACGACGTCTAGCGCCTATCTTTAAACAAACCTAAATAAGAGCGCAACGTTTTGTAAGAAACAGTAATGTTAACATATTTTGTTTAGTAAAATCTAATAAATTTAATCGCTAAAGAGAGATAAAATCGCTAGATAAAGTAGAAAATAGCTAAAGTGGCACCACTGCTACACAAAAAAAAAACAATAAAATTTTGTTTGCACCCAATTTGGATTTTCCAATTGCAAAGCGTTGACGCTGCGCTATTTAGGTTTGCTTTATACATTTTGTATGTACATGAGCACTTTTGACAGTTATTTTACGCCTTACGCCCTTGTTTAGGTTGAGCAGTTATTGTGCGTGAATTTCCAGTATTGGCTAGCATAAGGCTTCGGTCCATGGGCAGACATATGTTAAATGTACATAGATGCTATAGGCAAATATTGGCATTGGATTCGATTATGAGGAAGAATGGGGTCAGTATGGTATCACTACAGTAAAGACTAGTGTTGGAGACTCAACGAATAAAAGGTCGTCGTAAATTACCGATCGAGTTCTTGAGATCATTGAGAACCGAAGATGAAAAATATACTGCAAGTTGTCCAATGTAATAAGAAATTTCCTTTCTTGTGACTGATAGCGCATATTTGCAAAAATATTTTTCCCATAGTGCATATTTTGCAGAAATATTTGTTTTCATCAAACTTCAATCGATAATTTAAATGTCATTATTATATTTTTTATAAAAAACTTTCATCAAAATTTTTGCTGGTTTATCTTAGTTTCGTTTGGTTTCTGATTTGCTTTTATAACTTAATTTAAGTGGAAAATTGTTGCAGAAAATAGCACACATACATATACAGTAGGGAGCAGATGTGAGTACATGTTTGTATTTCTTCTGTTGCTATGTGCATAGAAATACATATTAACAACGAAGCGATTTTCAAATTTATTTGTTGTGTTCTTTCCTATTAAGGTAATATTTTTTTAAAACAACAACGAAACTATGGCGAACAGTCAAAAATGCGATTGTCTATGTGACAAGGGAAGGCTCTTAATCACGTATAATAGCTAATTTATAATATAAGCCAATCAGTGGTTATTAGAATGATAAAAGGGTGGAATGAAGCTCCGCAAGTTTTCGGCTAGAGGCTGAAAACTTTAAACTGATGGGGACGCACGCCTTATGATGAGAAAGATAAGAGCGCTGACAAGACTTTAACGCAAAAGGAAGCTTCTTTAGAAATAAATAAAAAAATTTAGACGATGGACAGCAACAAAAACGCTACACATGATTGGATACCTTGCAGCTGTGAAGAAACTTAAACCTGCACTGATACATACAAATGTTTTGGCACACTTACAATTCGCCATGCATCACCAAGATTGGGCTGTTAATGATCGGAATATATCAGTCTGATAGTTAATACTATTACTGCTGCGCTGACAGCAGTAGACAATTCAACCATATTAATCAAATGGTCAAGCACATCGAAGGCAACATCAAAGAGTGGTGTTATTTTACATGGTAGCATTTTGGTCCATTGCAATAAATGTATGGCATCATGAGAGAGGAAGACTATTTAAATTAACCCACTCATCTTCCCGATTTTTTAGATATGAGCGCATATATACCAAGGAACAACTTGTGTTGCAACAGGTTGGACACCCGAAACATACCAAAAAAATCCTTGAGGAATGTCTGACTTGGAAACAATTTCAATTGATGCTAAGTCCACAATCCAGTTGAGAATGTGTGGACAATAGTAAAAAGACCGAAAAAAAGATAAAAAAAAATAAAAAAGAGCTGCACCTTACTCAATCATGTTGTGGCAATGTGTGCAGCTGGAGTGACAGAAAAATCCACGTAAAATTATACAAAAATTGATTGAAAGTGTGCCCAAACGCATAAATAGTGTATTACAAAATAAATTGCTATGGACCAAGTACTAAAAATATTTAAAATGTTACAAGAGAGTTTAAAATTGAGTACATAAGAGTTATTTTTATTTTTAATTTTATTTTTATTTTATTTTTAGTTTTTTTTTAAATATGTAGTTTTTGATTTGTTTTAAAAACATTATTTTGTATTAACAACTTAGTCTATATATATAATAAAAAATAAAATAGTAACTCATTTCCGTCTGTCTGCTTTTCATTTGTGTTCGCATCACGTAAAAACTACTGGATGGATTTTAACAAAATTTTGTGAGGAGGTACCTTACTATCTTGGTCCCAATATAGAATACTTTTCTTTTCGCAAAAACATCTTATTTCCAAGAGAAAGTAGAGAAAAAGCAGTGAAAAACGCAGTTTCCGGTTTAAAGGTACTGAAATTTTTGGTTTAAAACTGGATTATTTTCAATATAGTTATTTTTCAACGCGATTTTATTTTCAACACACCTTTTTATGTTTGAAATTTTCGGTTTAAAACTAGGATTCTTCAATTCGATTATTTTTCAACTATTACGCAACAGATGGCGCCAGTTGAAAAAATTTTGTATTTTACCTTTGTGGAATTGTATTGTTATTAAAATATTTTAAACAATAATTTTTAGAATTTTTTATAAATTTTAGAATTTTATCCAGGGATGGGTACCTTTATATAAAGTAAATACATAAACCATAACTGAAGCACTGTAAAAGTAAAAGTCTTTCAATTGGTGTGGAATACTTTCAAAACAAAATCGAACAAAATATTATCAGGACGCCCACGACGTGGCGGGCACAGCTAGTAACAAATAAAATAAAAAACTAAAATATTAAATCGCTTCATTTTTACTATTTTTATGCGCCTACAAATGTAGAAAATACAAACACGTACTCATTTCTGCTCCCTACTGTACATATATGTACATATATGTGTATGTATGTATATGTACATATGTACACAAAATTTTATTCATAATCTCACATATAGAATTTGAACACATGTGTGTTTCGGGTATGAAAAATATTTTCCTTTAGATTATACAGGCATATGTTGTTGTTGTTGGCTAATGGAAACGTGTATAAATTTAAAATGTCTTTTTGATGGATTATACAGAGCGACCCAAAATTTAAGTTACCTCCAACTTTTTTAAATTTTTCGGGTTGCTATATAATTTTATTGATGTAGAACCTCTGTGGCTTATTGTCAAAAAACCTGGCCAGGTAATTTTTGCGGCGTTCTAACTACATTTTTTTTTACCATCAAGAGGGCTTTGTAAAGACCAAAACGCAGCATGGTTATATGCTGGCTGGACATACATATATATATGTATAAACTTTTTTCTTTTACCCGGGGCCATTATTGTCTTTCTGACTTCTAAACGCCAATACTGCTGAGGTATATGGGGGAACCAGTCCTCAAATCTAGCAGAGGCCTGAAACTAATGGGTGATTTTTTTGAGGTTAGGATTTTCATGCATTAGTATTTGACAGATCACGTGAGATTTCAGACATGGTGCCAAAGAGAAAGATGCTCAGTATGCTTTGACATTTCATCATGAATAGACTTACTAACGAGCAACGCTTGCAAATCATTGAATTTTATTACCAAAATCAGTGTTCGGTTCGAAATGTTCAAATGTGACAAATTTTGTTCAGCGATGAGGCTCATTTCTGGTTGAATGGCTACGTAAATAAGCAAAATTGCCGCATTTGGAGTGAAGAGCAACCAGAAGCCGTTCAAGAACTGCCCATGCATCCCGAAAAATGCACTGTTTGGTGTGGTTTGTACGCTGGTGGAATCATTGGACCGTATTTTTTCAAAGATGCTGTTGGACGCAACGTTACGGTGAATGGCGATCGCTATCGTTCGATGCTAACAAACTTTTTGTTGCCAAAAATGGAACAACTGAACTTGGTTGACATGTGGTTTCAACAAGATGGCGCTACATGCCACACAGCTCGCGATTCTATGGCCATTTTGAGGGAAAACTTCGGAGAACAATTCATCTCAAGAAATGGACCGGTAAGTTGGCTACCAAGATCATGCGATTTGACGCCTTTAGACTATTTTTTGTGGGGCTACGTCAAGTCTAAAGTCTACAGAAATAAGCCAGCAACTATTCCAGCTTTGGAAGACAACATTTCCGAAGAAATTCGGGCTATTCCGGCCGAAATGCTCGAAAAAGTTGCCCAAAATTGGACTTTCCGAATGGACCACCTAAGACGCAGCCGCGTTCAACATTTAAATGAAATTATCTTCAAAAAGTAAATGTCATGGACCAATCTAACGTTTCAAATAAAGAACCGATGAGATTTTGCAAATTTTATGCGTTTTTTTTAAAAAAAAATTTCTCAAGCTCTTAAAAAATCACTCGTTAGAAGATAGGAACCTTAGACATCTGACCAGTGTTTAAACGACTGGTTTCACAGGAATCAGTAGCAGCAGAGGGATTTTCGTCCTTCAGGGATAACATGGTGGCTGTGATTTCAACCTAAACTGTAGGTAGGGCGAATTAGTCCGCTGTGCTGTTGCACTCACGCGCCATTAGCGTGTTAGATAGTTTAGATAGTCTGCAATTTCTATTATAGGCCATGGTATGATTCACTATCATACTCAGTCGTACGATCTGTCAAAAATAGCATGTGTGCTAAAAAAGTATAAAAAGTATAATAGTGTGCAAGGTAGATTTATCTTACTAGGTAGTGGCATCTCTACAACAATACAAGAACAACATGACATTTTCTTGCATAGAAGAAAGTTGAGAGTGTTTTATTTCTTACTCACTTCTGCACTCTGTGTGTGATAGATTTTTTGACAGGTCTGTACGATTAGATAATCTTTTGAAAAAATTTATAAAATAGTATTTTTCCATGCGATCAGAGTTGCAATATCTTTTCTTTTTAATATGATAGTGTGGCATCTACAACGCCATTTTGAAACGATTTTTTGCGTAGGACAGAATTCTGTCAGATTTTTTTTGTGATTGAATCGTACGATTGTGAAGGATAGTGAATCCTGGCCTTAAGGAGTATGAGCATGATCCCGCAAGCCATGTCCTAAAATTGTTACTTGTAGAGTCGCTTTACGCAACACGGGTATTGGTAGATGCATTGTTTTCCAGTAGTATGTAAGCAGTAGCTCTTAATGGACAATTGAGGAGGTTGGTGAAAAACGCTTAAAACGATCCGTTATTTAATGCTCTTTGCAATGGTTTGTGTTTGATGTCTATAACGATAAGGAACTATGGACCTCTGACACTGCTTCATGTTATATTCAATACCGTTTAAGATAAATTATCTACAAGCAATCATTCTAGAAAAATACATATTACATAATGAGTAATACAATTTGAGTATCACCTATAAAATTTGATAATAACCTATAAAACTTAAGTTTAACTTTCAAAGTCGATAAGCTCAAAATGAGTTTTTGTTCTCAGGTCGTGTACCCACCAACCTCCTCAATTGCCTTATAATCACTACCAAACGCTCAATATAACCTTGTTTGCCGACAATCCAAGCTTTGAGCATGAGGTACAATCTAACATTATACACGACTAGCGAATTAACGAATCCATATAGCATTATTTTCGGTTGCTCAACCGTACGTAACCATAGAACTTTGGGTCTTCCTACGAGCATCACCTCCTTTCGCACAACCGCAAGCATAGAATATTTAAAGATGAGCACGTAAATTATATTTCGCCTCTGTGCCTGAAACTCCAAAGGGCCTAGCCTGTTATTTAATGAATATAAATGGCATACTCTGCTCTGTGATTCGAGTGATAATCGAAAAGCACTTGAAAAAAACTTTAAAGCTTTTATTAAATTTAAATTTTATTAATTTAAATTCGGGAATAACCTTTATTTGAATACATGCTAGTTTTAAATCTGTTTGTTATCCTTTTTACTTTTTTATTTTTTTTTTATACAAAAACAGAAAAAAAATATTATGAAAATAAATAAAAACGCAACAGCAGAAGCAGCGACAGCGACAGCGACAGCGACAGCAGCATTATATCATTAGCTTAACAAATCACAAGCCTTTTACTGTTGATTTTCCATTGTATTGTATTCGCACAGCAACAAAAAAGTTATGACTGTATGTGTTGTTCATATTTTTGTTTTGAAAACTTATTACATGTCCTTCAAATTTATATAAAAAATGATTTTTTGCACACAAGGTCGTTCCAAATAGTCCTTAACGAAAGAAAAAAAAAAAGCCTTAGCTGAAAAAAAAATCAGAAGCTGTGGATTATTTCCAGATGAATTGGCTAGGAAAAGGATAGAGGTGTATAGCTGACAATAAGAATAAAGTCATACTTTTTAAGAACACAGTAGCTGTGAAGCTTCTGGCATATCTTTAAGAAAGAACCAGAATCATTGGCAGGAATCGAACCTACAACTCTCTGACTGATACACTAGCGCACTACCAATCAGTCTATGGATTCAAATAAGGCGTGGTGAGGTTAGCAAACCTCTATCTACTCTGACACCGCGTCATCCAATTTTAATCCATTTGATTTTCCCCGAAGGATTCCCCAAGACCCTTTCTCTTTATAATTTACACTATTCATAAGTAAGCTACTCGATTCCTGCATCATCAATTATAGATCTTGCGATAATACCTAAATCATAGTTGGCCTATCCTATGAAGCCTTTGGCGTTTTAAACTCGGGCAATATATGATAATGTGCAACACAATTTTTTGTTCCTTTTGACATTTGCGCTTCCAAACTGCAAAACTCGGTGTACCAATCTCCCAAAAATTAGTACTTCTTCTAACCGAATAATGAACCGTAGTTATATCAGTAACTACCTTGGGAAGTTTTCTGTGTAAACATAGAACCTTTAACTTGCAAGTCTGGCCCACATAGCTCCTAATATTCCTCCATCCTTCCTGCCTTTCCTGAACGGATCAGTTTTACAAAAAATGAGCTGAATGAGTTTCTTATAGGAGTGACTGACCGTTAGTGACTCTGATCTTTACCACCTCATTGAAAAGTATTCGAGAAAATGGAAAGAGAGAGAGGGAATGGGTTTAGAGAAAAGGAAGAACGAAACATACACAGAAAAAAGAAAATAGATTAGGAATATAATAAAATAATTGCTTAAATTGGATTAAGTCCTGATTTAACCATCATCACTGAGTTAGAAGAATGAAATGGATCCTGTTTAATGTCATTGTCGGTATATCGCTTTAAGTACTGATGCCTCTAGAATTTGGAACTTGACAATTGCAAAAATGTGTAACTCCTTATTTCTCTTCCTTCTCCTGATAATGATGACTTCTTAAATAATTGTTATGGAAAAGATCAATGATGCTGCTGGCATATGTTCTGAAATTGCAGAATCCGTCATCTTAGCTAATAAGTCACGTGGTAAGATTCTTGATAATTAGTACAAATTCGATTATTGCTTTTTGATATACAGTGGCATTAAGGAAAATCTATAAGTAATTCTACGTGAAAGTCAAAACGCCTAGTGACATTCTTAACGCGTCGTTGAACAGTTTAAACTTTTTGATAAAAACGACCTTGAAGTACACTTGTCAATTATTGCGTTAAATCTTAAATTCTGTCCTGACCCCAAGATGCTTCACAACTGGGTCAATTGCGTTCACCTTAAGCTGTGATGTTAGTATTAGTTTGCTAGCCTATGATACTTATTCTAATTAGCCGAGCTGGAACTATGCTCGGCTTTATGAACGAGCCTTACCTTAGGGTATCAACACTGAACTGGCAACTGTCCGCCAAGGGGCACAGGAATTTTGATGTGCCTATTCCCGATAGGCTCCGTTGGGACAACTTGATGTATTAGAACAGGTTTGGTTCACTGACAGCAACAAATAGGAAAACGAAGACACGTGAGTCGGTATTCTTGGTCCAAACTTTTAACTGACCATTTCCAACGCCAAATACTCAATGATCTTTCAGACAGCGAATGTTTAAGGAGAAAGACAAAGAGTATAAAACTATATCTGACGTCGAACAGCGCAACTGCGCTAAAAGCATTTAACTCATTTGACCTGAGGTCTGGGGTAGCCAAGGATTTTGTGCGTATAATGCTTTGTTGGATTTCCAGCTATGAGAGTGACGTTGGTAACGAGCGACCGGACAAACACATAGGCCCGACGTAGATGTATAGAAGCAGGTCCCTTTTTTGGCATTTCCATTGGACATGCTTAAGAAAAAACTGTTCCTGGGTTAAAGCAGAGTTCTCTCTATATTAAAAAACTGTGACAGTGCTAAGACAAGCAAAACGTTTTATCACGTTATCTCACTCAATAAGAGAAAGTTAAAACTACTTAAGGGATGGCTCTTCTTACATTGTGGTGTTCGTTCTTTAAATTTACAAGAGGAAACACTGAGTTTAAAATTTGCAGGCTCTCGAATGTCTCCAGAGTATGTGACTAGGAGTTGTTCGGTGATCGTAAGAGCTGCACAAAAGATATTTTGGGTAACGGCGTATTACTTAATAATAATGCTCGGCTTCCTATGCCTTCGTATACTTATACGAGGTATGATAAAAAAATAACCATTATTTGCAATTGTCATTTATGTTGACAATATCAGCCATTTTAGATTGTCAGTTTGTTTTTGACAGATAAAAAGGTTAGTCGTGTTTTGGTGTGCTCTACAATTTTTTACTATTTGAAAAAATGGATCAAAGAAACTGTATTAAGTTTTGTGTAAAAAATGAAATTAAATGTGCAGTGTAAAAAATCGAAGAGCACACCCAAACACGACTAACCTTTTTATCTGTCAAAAACAAACTGACAATCCAAAATGGCTGATATTGTCAACATAAATAACAGACATGTGTACCAACATAAAAAAAAAATGCGAAAATCGAACATAAGTAGCTCACGAACATGGAAAATAACGGTTATTTTTTGATCATACTTCGTATATAATATAGTTATATTTCCGCCACAAATGACCGATTTAAAGGATATAGAAAGCGCTTATATTCCAACAGATATATTTCCTGTATGACCTTATGACCTTGCGGCATATCTAAATTGTCTATAATGTAAATTCTGCTATGTTTGTTCGTGCTTCACGTGTGACGAAAAATCATTCAACTGTTTGATTTTAATGACAGATACGTATGTTTTTTCATGTTTTTTTTTGTAGTAGCTTTAAATCACTTTTCAGACTGTTCGCCCAAAACAATTTGGCGCACATGTGTTGGCATGAGTAGATATCTGTGTATTTTATGTCATTTATTTAATATTAACATTGTTTCGTATACATCCTAACTAGGACCTTTACGAAACAAAAAACAACTGCGAGAGCTTATCTTCCTTCAAAAAAGAGAATAGAAGGATAATCAGCATAAATAAAAAAAGCAAACACAAAAGGACTTGTCATTAAAATTGTAGTTGTATAATCTAAGTGACGTCCTTATCTTAGCTGAAGCAATTTGAAAGATTATATAATAACGTCAACAAAAGGCAACCAACAGCTTTAAAAGAGCCACTTGTTTGAAATAGTAATTTGTTCTAGACTCAGCAGTTTACTGAACGAAGGCAGAGAGAGCGATTGACTTCGTTTCACACATATAAATTTGGGTGTTTCCAAACAACTTAATTATTAATACTGGAGTACCTTCTTCAACTCTATTTGTAATGTTTCTAAATCATTGAAGATGATAGCAGCATTTGTCATTCGTATTTATTCATTAAAAAGCCAAGTCGGTTACAGAGTGTAACACCCGATATAATACTAGTAATCACCATGTAGCAACAATTTTGAAATAAACTCGTTTAAAGAATGAACTGATATTAAGTCCATAAGACTCAAAGTTGTATGTTTACACTTTCACATATGAAAGGATATGCTGGTTCTTCAGTAGTTAAAGCTGGTATAGACACTAGAGAATCAGAAGCCCGCGACGTGCTTAGCATGAAAATTTTGCATAATCTTCAATGAATCAAAAGCCCGATATTTAAGAATACGGGCTTTTGAAACGATGTAAGAGCTACTTTATCCTATCCAATACTCTTACTATTAAAACACTTATAACAGATCGAGAATGGAACTATTGAAACTACAAACTTGTGACTATACCGGTCTGCGCATCAATATTTATTTTAGAGGTACTCCATACCGTACAGCAAAGGTCAACGATAGACGTCGGTGGTTAGGTTAATCATCTTTATTGACTTACTGAAACATCGACGCCATGTATACTGTATATCACTGTTTTATTATTAAACTTCAATCAAAATAGGAATTCTGTTCCCGATATACGCCTGTTTTTTCGAACAACACTTTTGTCACTTAGAGGACAGCCGATTGTAGTCGATTGGGTAATTAATCGTCCAAAACATTACAAAAGTCATTTCTATTTAGTTCAAAAGTTTGTTTGTAAAAATCTTTCCTGTAATTTTTTTATATCAGAAACATTACATTGAATTTTGAAAATCCCACTTCTAAATCAATATATGAGCCTGAGTAGGGCAGCCCCCAATAAATATGCGAGTGAATATTGACCTCTTATTGACCCGCCTAAGGCTCAACTATATTATCATAACTGTAAAGACCTTTCAATATATAAGGACCAAGCAAAATTCTTCAAATGCTATTTTATAATACTTAGCGATGCAGTCTTGGATTAGAACAGGTACTTCAGGGTCGAGCAGAGGCAAAGAAGGTGTTATACCAACTTTTCCTAACAAAACAGCTTCTTTAATATTTACAACAACCGATGCTCATTGGTTTGGATATGTGAACGGTTAGAAATAACAAAATTTATGTTTTAGATATCGACTGAAAAAAAAAGATGATTTGAAAGAGAGTGGCAACCATACCGATCTCTTTAACTTAAAAATAGACTGACAGATTGCACGAAAAGACTAAGAGAGCTACTGGAATCTCGAAGAATACCACCCCAGAAGAAAACCTAGAAGAACTTGACCCAACCCTACAATCAGATTATTCATATGGCGTTCATGTAGAGAGCTTAAAAGACTACCCCGACGTGTAAGCTCTACTAGCAAACTTCGTGTGCAGGTTGGGTAAGTAAGGATACCGAAAAAGGCAATGTATTTGTTGGCTATTTGAATAATGTTTATACTTTAAATATATTAGTGACGATATTAGTGCTGCAGTCCTCCTAAGATTTGAATTTCGTGACATTGAAAGGGCAGTAAATAATTTATACTCCAAGAAAACCCCTGATAAAACCAGTAGCAGAATGTATTTTGAGTTGCTCGTAATTCTAAAAAAATAATTCTTTTTGTTTTTAATGACATTATACACTTGAGTATTTGACAACATCCCCCCAGAGTGGAAGGCAAGGTATATTTATCTTACTAGGTAGTGGCGTCCCTACAACAACAATACAAGAACAGCATGGCATTTTGTTGTTGCTTCGTAGTTCGAAATGTCAAAAAACATAGAAGAAAATTGTATGTGTTTTATTGCTTTCTCACTTTCTCACTTTTGCACTATAACATTTCTAAATACATACAACTTTTGACATGTCGAACTACAAAATCATCTGGGCGGACGACACTACCTAGAAAGATAAATATACCTTGGTGGAAGGTATTTTAGATAACTTTAATTCCTTAGCCAGGATACAAAAGTAGAATGGAACAGACCTAAAAACCTTTTATTAAACATGTCAAATCTGTTTACGATGATATTAACTAGTAAGCAAAACCCAATATTAAGAGAGAAAAACTGTTTTCTGAAAAAATCATACATATTAGTAAATGAACTTGAAATGATAGTGGTTACATTCGTCTGAGAAGCAGGATATTGCTTCTCTTGACCGAACATCATATAAGGTAGTAATTAGACCACGAAGATTACATATGTATGTAGAACCCGTCGGGCCCTAGTATCTAGTATACGTCTAGCTAGAGTCAGAAAGCTCAATTATGCAAACATGCTGTTTTATTTATCGATACTAGACTTTTCTGAAAGAAATTTTATTTAAACGTTTCATCGTCAGAGTATTGCAGATAATGTTTTTATTCAACAATTTACAAAACATCAATGTATTTACGCATGAGTTTTATGTCAATTGTTTGTCCGAATTTGTCTTTGGCTTTGTAAATAATCCATATCAAAGTTCAAAACTCTTACTTATGTATATAATTTATTTATTTATTTTGAATACAGTTACCCGTCTCTGGACAATTACTCAGCATCAAGGCGAATTCATAGTTGATAGCCCAGCTGATTGTTTTTTTGCTCTCGTCTTTTTGATAATGTCTTGTCAAAAATACATTGTTTCATATATGCTAATCTAATGTCAAAGTTGTTTTGTTGTAGTTGTTCCTTTACTGCTCACACCTGTTGAAAAAAGTGTTGCCAAACCATTTAAATCTGTAAAATTGCTTACGTTCATCCATCATTCTAGGCAATACTAGATAAACAGAATACAAAAATTCCCAAAATTGTTGTTTTGTATTCTATATCCTGCAACAATATTTTCAAAAAGTATTTCATGCACAGACAAGGCCCAGTCGCAGTTTTATTATATACATATTTAGGTGACAAATCTCGTGAAAACTACCGTGACAAAATTATACCAGGTGTACTTCGCTATTTCAGATATTCTATTATGGCCTTATTTTGGTTGATTGCATATTTTGGTAGGCTATCCTATTATTCGAGTATGTTCTGTAGTCCGAAACCAAGTGAAATTGAATCCGAATGAAATTTTATTAAATTGTCATAACTTTTAAATCTTACAACATTTTGATATTATTTTTTATACGTTTGCTTAAATTTATATTTTTCTTTAAAAATTTATTCGATTTCAATTTCACTCGGTTTCGGATTACAGAACATACCCGATTGGAAAGTTTTGGATCACCGTGTACAAAGTTCCAGTTAAGAAGCATTAAATAATTCATTTGTATTTAAACGAGAACATGAAAAGTTAATAGGGGGAACGTATTTTTCCCTTAATCTATCCTTTTATTTTTATCTTAATTTTTACCATTTTGAATAATACTAAATAGATGGCTTACCATAATCTATGATTTTTGGATAATTTTTGACAAATTTGTCCTTTTAACATTTTTTTAGTCATCATTATAATTTACAATAGACAGTAACGGACTAAATTATTGGCACAGGAGGCGTTTTCAACTTCACCATTGATTTAAGGGCCTCGATAAAGTGATTTTTAATAAACAAATAATTGTACTGATAAAATGATAAGTTTTCCACACATTGCGATTTATTTAATTTTAATATTTTTATAAAATGATTTACGTACTTACCGGTTTTTAAATGGATTTATTAGTGCCAAATTACATTATGCAACTTTTGTCGCTGCAATCTTTCTTTTTTCTTCTTTAATATTGCAATTGTGTTTACATTTTTTAATTTTTATTGCAGCAATTTGTATGTAAGTATACAGCTGTTTACATTTTAAACTTCAAAATGAAAACTTGGAATGAGACACAAAACGAATTGCAAGAGTCTATGCATGTGTGTACCCCTTTTAATTCTTCTCCCATACTAAATTGAAGAATTGCAGCTACAAATTTGCATAATGTAAAGGGGGACTTTTTTATCTGAAAATTCTATAAAAAGCAATTGATAGCAACATTAAGATTTTTATTATTAAAAATTCCACTCATACACGCAAATATAATATATGTAAACACAGAAGATTGCTATATTCGCTCATGCCGAATCTTATATACTCATCACCACAGTATTGCTGGATATTGTGTTACCCTCTTCTGTTTTTTGTAATTTTTTTTTAAATTTGTTAAAATTTTTTTTGTAAAAATTTTTTAGATATTTTTTGAAAATTTTTTATTGTTTGATTTTTTTCAAATTTTTTTGGAAAATATTTGTAATTTTTTTTTTAATTTTTGGAAAAATTTTTTGAAATGTTGAAAATTTAAAAAATTTTTTTTTGTAAAAATTAGAAACTTTCTGCAATCTTTATTGCGTTAGAATGTTCAGAATAAGCAAAAAAAAAAAAATCCCTAAAAAAATTTCCTTATACATATTGACCCCCCTAATTGGCTTTTTGACTGGTCACCAGTGAGTCTATTGGCTACCTCTATATGTATTGCTTTCTATAAAGAACTTTAATACTAAAAACAGAAAAACCTTACCAATCTTAAAATAAACACAAAATCGGCCATCGCAGGGAGTTATTGATCACCCGAAATCTGTATGCACTCCTTGCGATCTAACTGTCGCAGTCTAATACTTATTTGACAAAAAAAGCAAAAGATAATCATTAAAGCCTAAAAAAATGAAAAAAAAACGTTAAAAAATATAGGTGGGCGTTTATTTTTGCCCGCAGCCTCCAAAGAAATGATCCGATGTTGCTGAATTGCAATCCCGAGTGGGCTTAACTTTTCTATGTATAAGGATGCAGAATATATAATATGTACCTTATGTACACACGGAATGACAAACTTATATATCCACCTGTGGTGAAGGGTATAATAAAATAAATAAAATAAAACAACAATAAACTCAATGCCAATATTTCCGTTAAAAACAAAAAAAAAAACGTTAATAAAAGATCAAGTTCTTCCAGCCACCTACATTAGAGCCCAGCTGCTAAAGCAAAATGAAAAGGCATGGTTCCATTTATATCCATGTGCTGTGACTACAAAATTAATATGTTAAATTCAGCTGTAAAAATACTAATATGGCAACTCTGCTTAAAACATAAATAACAGTACAACAAATCCACGCAACTCCCTAGCACTTACTCACTCTCTCATATTAACCAAAGTACCGTTATTAGGATGTTACGATTAATGTTAAATATAATAATAAGGACCAAAAATTAGAATGTTAATGGCTACAACAAAAAGAAAAAAAAAAAAAACAAACAAAACATGTAGGCAAATACACCCACATACATACGTACACATGTTTCCCTATATTAACATAAATAACAATATGGAAAACATTATCAAGAAAATGTACGTACGTACATACATACATATATTTAAGCTGTCCAACTTAACTCTAGTATTAATAACATTAACAAGAACAACAATAATGCCAGTATTAGTTACAGTTAATTGAGTAAAATGAAGAGTATGAAATGTTTAGTATTTTTATTATTTTTTCTTTTTTCTTCTACGGCATAAATAAAGGTGACTTAACGAATGAAACCACTACAAATAACAACAACGAATAACACCAATAACAGTAGTAACAACATTAACAAAATGAACAACAGTAACAACAAGGCAAAATAAAACCTCTTGATCAAGTAAATTTGAAAAAGAAGTAAACAAAATATAATCTTAGTTTCCAGGAATTGCAAATGAAACAGTGTGACAAATAGGAAAAACAGCTCAAAGTTTATAAAAGATTAATTTTATTATAATATAAGATTTTAAATTGGGACTTCATAAGTTTTATTTTTTATAAAAATTAACTTTAAAAATGCTTTCATAAAAATACCGTCAGTTTAAAAGCATTTAAAAAAGTACTTATTAGAAAAAGGATTTTTTAATAAAAGGGCATATCACAAAAGAAAATTGTAGAAATATGCAATACAAATAAGTTAAAATTTCAGAATTGATATTCAAAAGACCCTTTAGGATAACAACCTTAAAAAGGTCTCTTTAAAAAATTATCTTTAAAAAAATGCTTTTAAAAAGGTACCTTTAAGAAAGTACCTTTAAAAAAGTATCCATAAAAAGTACTGCTAACAAATGTAGTTAAAATTATAAGGAAAGAACTTAAAAGCTAACGCCATAAAAAGGGGCCATAAAAAGCCCTTACAAATCTTTAGTTTTTAAAAAGGTGTCATTAAAAAAGGTGTCTTGGAAAAAGTTCCTTTCAGAAAAGTACATTTAAAAAAGCACCTATTAAAACAAAAAATTTTAAAATATTATCTTTGAAAACGTATCTTTTAAAACCAGAACTTTTAAAAAGGTTTCCGAAAAAAGTAACATTAAAAAAAAAAAAATACATTTAAACTCCTTTTAAAAAAAGTTTCTCTAAAAAGTACGTTCTCAAAAATATGTTTTCAAACCTTTAGTTTTTCTTAAATTCGTATTTATAAATTACTTTATAAAAGTAAAAGTAATTCAACATAATAACATTGTTTTTCTAAATTCTAAATTCTTAATTTAATGTTTTAATATTTTCTTAAGATTAAGTTAAGTCCATAGACTAATAATAATAAAATAAAAATAAAAAAAAATAAAATTTTAAAAAGTAGTTTTTGTAAACAGAAATTTAAAAAAAGTTTTAAAAAAGTTCCTTAATAAAACTTTTACGGTAGTATATTTTGAAAGAAAAAATTTTAAGAAGTACCTTTTAAAAATGTACCTTTAAAAAATACATGCACAAGTACATCTTATTAAAGTACCTTTTTAAAAATTACCATTACATAAGAGTTATCTTTTAAAACAAGTAGCTTAAAAAAGTAGTTTATACTTAGAAAACGTACTTTTCAAAAAGTACCTTTTAAAACAAATACTATTTACAAAGTACTTAAAAAACTATTTTAAAAAGTCTACAACACAACCTTTGCAATGAATAATAAAAATAAAATGAAAAAAAAAAAAAAAAAATACTTTTTAGAAAACTACCTTTTGTAAAAGTATCTTTTAAAAAAGTAACTCTAAAATAATTCATTACCTAAAAGTACCTCATAGAAAATTACCTTCTCAAAAATACGCTTTTAAAAAAGTGTCTTAACAAAACTTTTTAGAATTTTTCGGTAAAAAAATATCTTTACACAAGTTAACTTAATAAAAAGTAAATGAAAGTATCTTTTGAAAAGTAACTTTTGAAAAGTAACTTTTGAAGAAGTATTTTTTAAAAAGTACCTTTTGAAGAAGTATTTTTTAAAAAACCTTTTGAAGAAGTATTTTTTAAAAAGTACCTTTTGATAAGAAAGGTACTTTTTCTTTTTTTGATAACAAATGAATTTTTTTATAAAACTTCTTCTAAAAAAGTATCTTCAAAACAGACCCTTTAAAGAAATTCCTTTTGAATCAGTATCTTTTAAGAAAATACATTTGGTATCTTTGAAAAAGTACCATTAAGAAAATGTTTAAAAAAGTACCTATTAAAAATATGTTTAGTAAAAGCAATATTTGAAAAGAGTAACTTTTAAGAATGTTCTTTTTTTGAAGTTAAATCCCCCTTTTCCACACAACAACTTATCAATCTTTCACCTTGCATTTATCAAATTGAATGTTTTGGCAAAGTTATAAGGGTTTCTGCTCCACAGTATTCATTGTAAATTTCACTTTGCACTAAGAAAATTTTTACAAATATTTTGCACTTTTTGTGTGATTTAGCACTTTTTAAAATTAAAGTTGGTTTAGGAACCCTCTTTTAAAAAGTGCCTAAGGAAAAAGGAGTTTTTTTGTTAAAGCTCTTTATATACCTCAAACTTTAAAATAAGTGCGTTTCTGATAGAGGTACCTTTTTAAAGAAAGAAATTTTAAAAGATTATTATTTTTTTTTTGAATTATCGTAAAACAATAACCGTTTAAGAAAGGTACATTTTATAAAGATGCTTTGAAAAAAAAAGACTTTTAAATAAAATATTTTTTAAGAAATTGTCTTCAATTAAGATCCTTCGAAAAAAAGACTTTTAAATAAAATAAAATATTTTCAAGAAGATCGTCCAAAAATCACCTTTTAAAAAAATTTACTTAAAAAAGTACATTTTAGTAAAAGTTCCTTATTGAAAAAATATTAAATAAAATACTTTTTAAAAAGTATGGTTTAAAAAACGACTGTCTAAAAAAGTTTCTTTAAAAAAGTACCTAGAAAAAGTAAAGTTACAGTATCTTTTTGGTTAAATATCTTTTTTAAGGATACTTTTTGAAAGTTTTTTTTTAAGTTGTTAAAAAGGTAATTTTAAAAAAGTAGCTTTTTTAAAAAAATATTTAAAAATACCATTAAAAAATTTTATTTAAAAACCACCTTTTAAAAAAAGATGCTTTAAAGTTGAGAATTTAATAAAATTCTTTTAATAAAGATAAATAAAATAAAAAGACACCTTAAATTCTTTGTAAAGGGTTCTTTTAAAAGAAGGTCCTAAAAAAGTACCTTATAAAAGGTACTTTCAAAATTGCATTAAAAATGTATCTTAAACAAAGTACTATTTTAGAAAGTCATTTTAAAAAAAGTGCCTTTAAAAAGTATATTTTGACACGGAGCTTCTTTAAATGAATTCGTTAAACGTGTCCGAAAAAAAAGTACAATTAAAAATTTGGGTACTTTTGAATTAAGTACATATACATATGTAAATAAAAAAAAAATACTTTTCCAAAATATTTTCACTTTTCAACAAGAAGCTTGTTAAGGATGTTTTAATTTAACCAAATGAAAAAGCAAGATTTATTTAATGTTTTCCTAAACCTTCATTGTACTACTGTTTCATTTGCATAACGGTAAAATATTTTAGTTATTTTTTTTAATAGAAAAGGGATAAATTTCTATGTAAAAAAGGTTTCTTAATAACTGTAAATTGTTTAAATACTTCCTTTCATCATTCTTCCATTCACATTCTTCTTAAACAAACTTTAGTATTTCGTAATTTGTATCAAACACACCTTCACCAGTGGACACACAACAGCACTTTCACATTCACTTTCTTTTATGCATTTTGAAACGGCCACCAAGACAACACAGTGGACACATACATATACATATGTAATTTGTTAATGTAGTGGTGTTATGGTTTGTCGGTTATAAATGCAACACCACCACAAAGTTGTTGTTAAACTAACAAAAAGAAAGAAGAGTAAGAGAATTACCTCGACATTTAAGACCTTTGTGGGTGATGCCGTGTAACAGGGAACCGCAATGATCACAAAACATCGGTGACAGGAATGTTACGTTCTGCCATTTGTGTGGCATCTGATGGGCCTAAGGATAAGTTGAGAAAACTAATGGAAAATTAACAGACTTTTTCGCTTTGTAATTTTATTCTCTGTTTAAAACTACAACGAAATATATTTTAAATTCAACTTTTGTTTTTTTTTGTTTTGGTTGATGCAGCTATTTAAGACTCTGTAGTTGATTAAAAAGTACTAAATAAGAAAAAGAAAAAGAAAAATAAAATTTTGCACTACAAATAAAGACAATTACGACTTTTTGTGTTGAATTGATAATTAAACATGATGTTTTTCAAGGTGATACTTTTGTAACTTAAACACATAATTTTGTGTCTATGATGATTTGGTGTGCAAATGAATTTTAACAAATATTTCAGATTGTAACTTCAAAAAAAAAATTTTTATTTAAAATTTATATCGAGATGACTTTTAGCAAACTGATAAAAACGTTATTGACATCAATATTTCAGAAAGCAAATACTCAAAGCGAAATATAAGTTGTTGAAAAGAACTTTAAAAATAACCATTAAAAAAGTACGTTTTGAAAAAGTACATTTTAAAGGTGGTTTTTCAAAAAAGCAACGCTGTTAAAAAAACTCAAAGAAAAAACTAGTCTTAATTCAAAGGGAAATATAAGTGGTTGAAAATAACTTTAAAAATTAACATTTAAAAAGTACGTTTTGAAAAAGTACATTTCAAAGATAGTTTTTCAAAAAAGCAACGCTGTTAAAAAAATCTAAAAGAAAAAACTGGACTTGATTCATTAATAATGCAAACTCCAAAACAAATTTAAAATAAAACAGCTCAAAGTTGGACCTTTTTTTAATGATAATATAAAAAAAAAACTTTTATAAAATTGCATTGTTAAAAGTACCTTTAAAAAATGCACTGTTAGAAATTAATATCAAAAAGTACTTTTTTAAAATACTTATTTCACAAGGGAACTTTAAAGAAGGCCTTCAAAAAATTATCTCTTAAGAAATATTCTTCAAGAAGAACAAACAAACAATTTTTCTTTAAAAAGTAAATTAAAAAAAAAATATTTATTAAGAAAGTTAAAAAAGGTACTTTTTAAATATATTAAGTTTTAAAGAAGTATCATTGAAAAAAAATACTTTTTTTTAAACTATTAGTACATTAAAAAAAAAAAAAACAGTTTTTAAACTTGAAGTAGGTTTTGAAGAATCATTGCAAAAAAGTACCATTTTACTATTACCGTTTGAAAAAAAAAGTTTTAAACATGAAGTAGGTTAGAAGAGTATCTTAACTCAAAAAAAAAAAAAATCTTAAAAAAAATACATTCTAAAAAAATTAAATATATTTCAGCATTTTCACAAGGGAACTTTATAAAAAAGGACTTCAAAAATGATCTTTTAAGAAAAATGATATCTATATCTATACATATAATAAAACAGTAACTCATTTACTGTCTGTCTGTTTTTCTGTCTGTGTTCGCATCACGTAAAAACTACTGCATGGATTTTAAGAAATTTTTGTGAGGAGGTATCTTAGTATCCTGATTCCAATATAGGATATTTTTGTTCCGCAAAAATATCTCATTTTCAAGAGAAAGTGGAGAAAACGCAGTGAAAGTACGCCGAATCTTTTTAAAGGTACTGCATACTTTACGCCATCTCTTATTTTTGAAAGCGGGATATTTCAAACACGGTTGCGCAACAGATGGCGCTGTTTTTAAATAATCGCAAAATATGAATTGCTTACTTATTAGATTTTTATTTATATTTTGTGAAATTACATTGTTATTAGAATATTTTAAACACCCTTTACAAAGCTTTACAATAATTTTTAGAATTTTGAAATTTTATATAAATTTAAGGATTTTATTCAGGGACGGGTACCTTTATATAAAGTAAATACATAAGAGTCTTAGAATTTGGTGCGGATTACTTTCAAAGTAAAATCGAACAAAACATTTTCACATAACGTGTGCGTAGCACAGCTAGTTTAGAATAAATTTCTTTAAAAAGATAATTTTGTTAAAAAAATAATAACTTTCAAAAAATGTTACCTAAAAAAATATATTGTTAATTATTTTCCTTCCTAAAAAGTATCCTATTAAAAATACCTTTTAGTACTTTTTGATTAAATTTACTTTTAAGGAAGTTTCATTGAAGAAAAGTACCTTTTAATCTTATTTAAACAAAAGTACCTTAAAAAAGTAAAATTGCTTTCAAAAAAGTACCCCTAAAAATATCTTAAAAAAGCATATCTAAAAATACCAATAAATTAAATTTCCATAAAAGGACATTTGAAAAGCGTACCCTTTAAAAGTATTTTTTGATAAAAGAACCTTTACAAAATTTACTTTTGGAAAGGTAACTTTTAAACCTAATCTTTTAAAGAAGCCACATTTAAATGTAGCATTTGAAAAAATTGTGTTTTAAAAGGTACATTAAAATAGTACTTTTAAAAAAGTATTTCAGAGTACAAAACAGCTTTTCAGAAATATTTCTTTAAATGAAGAAAAGTACCTTACTAAGTACCTTCTAGAAAGTGCCTTTAGAAAATTTCCTTCTAAAAAAGTAACCTTTAAAAAAAAATCTCAAAAAATCTAAAAATGTACCCTTTAAAAAGTACTTTTTATTAAAAAAAAAAAGAAAAAATGCAGCTAAAGAAGTACTCTTCAAAGAAAAAAGAGTATCGTTCAAAATAGTATTTCTTGCTGGAATATGTTTTAAAACATAGCAGATGTGTCTCGGTTAATGAGCAACCATTGATATGGAATAAGGGACACATAGTCATAGCTGGGAATGAAGCAGCAGACCCAAATGGGGGTCTGCTGTAAATTACTGTAGACCAGATTCCAGAGTAGCGTTAGTTAATGACATACTGCAATGGGAGAACTCCGTAAACCTGAAAAGGTGGAGGAAGGCTCGAATGGTGGTCAAAGAGCCCATGGGTAGGAAGGCCGGTAAGGTGCTCAGATATAATAATGGGTGATTTTTTTGAGGTTAGGATTTTCATGCATTAGTATTTGACAGATCACGTGAGATTTCAGACATGGTGCCAAAGAGAAAGATGCTCAGTATGCTTTGACATTTCATCATGAATAGACTTACTAACGAGCAACGCTTGCAAATCATTGAATTTTATTACCAAAATCAGTGTTCGGTTCGAAATGTGTTTTATCGACAAATTTTGTTCAGCGATGAGGCTCATTTCTGGTTGAATGGCTACGTAAATAAGCAAAATTGCCGCATTTGGAGTGAAGAGCAACCAGAAGCCGTTCAAAAACTGCCCATGCATCCCGAAAAATGCACTGTTTGGTGTGGTTTGTACGCTGGTGGAATCATTGGACCGTATTTTTTCAAAGATGCTGTTGGACGCAACGTTACGGTGAATGGCGATCGCTATCGTTCGATGCTAACAAACTTTTTGTTGCCAAAAATGGAACAACTGAACTTGGTTGACATGTGGTTTCAACAAGATGGCGCTACATGCCACACAGCTCGCGATTCTATGGCCATTTTGAGGGAAAACTTCGGAGAACAATTCATCTCAAGAAATGGACCGGTAAGTTGGCCACCAAGATCATGCGATTTGACGCCTTTAGACTATTTTTTGTGGGGCTACGTCAAGTCTAAAGTCTACAGAAATAAGCCAGCAATTATTCCAGCTTTGGAAGACAACATTTCCGAAGAAATTCGGGCTATTCCGGCCGAAATGCTCGAAAAAGTTTCCCAAAATTGGACTTTCCGAATGGACCACCTAAGACGCAGCCGCGGTCAACATTTAAATGAAATTATCTTCAAAAAGTAAATGTCATGGACCAATCTAACGTTTCAAATAAAGAACCGATGAGATTTTGCAAATTTTATGCGTTTTTTTTTTAAACAAAAGTTCTCAATCTCTTAAAAAATCACTCGTTAGAAGTAGCTGCATAACTGTGTGATCGTCCAGTACGGGCTAGCATAAGACTTAGGACCACTGATAGAAGTTTGCTAAACCTGACCTGAGCTTTGAAAAATGCTGGCAATTACCAGAGACTCCATGATGGAAAAGTTCGCCAACAACTACCAGTCGACAGTCTGAAAATGTTAAAATCAACTGTAAAGGCTGGTGGTAGCACGCGACTCAATGAAATAGTTAGGAATGGTGTCGAAAAAGAAACCATCAAAAGAGCGATCTGCTCGATACTCCCTCTATACATATTTTAAAATAGTAAGTCATTTCCTATCTGTCTGCCTGTCTATATGTCTTTCTTTTTTTGTGTTCGCATCACAAACTACTTGATGGATTTTAACAAAATTTTGTGAGGAGGTACCTTAATATCCTGATTCCAATAAAGTATACTTTTTCCCGCAAAAATATCTTATTTCCAAGAGAACGTGGAGATAAAGCAGTGAAAGCATCCCTATTTTTTACAGATTTAAATATACTGCATACTTTAAGGCGTGTTTTATTTTTGAAAGCAGTATTTTTTAAGCAATGTTGCGCAACAGATGGCGCTTTTTTGAAAATGATGAGTAACTCATTTCCTGTCTGTCTTTTGCAATGCTTTACAATAATTTTTATGTGCATTTTCATAAAACAAAAATATTTTTTATGAATTTGCCCCTTAGAATTTTATATACATTTTAGAATTTTATCCAGGGATGGGTACCTTACTTTCAAAGCAAAATCGAACAAAATATTGTCGAACACATACAACGTGTGTGGGCACAACTAGTTAAAATAAATCTCTCGAAAAGTAGTTCATAAAATATTAAGAACCTTTTAAAAAAATACATTTTCGGAAATACATAGTACTTTTAGAAAAAGAGAATTCTTTTTTTTAAGTAGCGTTTTAAAAAAGTACCTTTTCGAAATAAATTAAAAATTTTAATAAAGTTGAAGACAATTGTTTTTTAAATAACGGACCGTTTTAATAATTCGACATTTCTGCAAAATTCTTTTTTCCTATTATATATTTGACATTTAAAACTATTTTTTAAAGTACCTCTTCAAAATAAACATCATTTAGTTAAGCGCCTTGTATTCAATAAAAAGTTTTTCAAGAAATTTTTAATCAATTTCATTATGACAAGCACCCCAACAGTTTAAATGTATTTTTTTTTAATCTAAGGCTTCAAAAACACTTCCCCTTATAAGTTTTAAAAATGAGCTGAAATAAAGTTTCTTACTTAAAAATGCTTAATTTAACAAAAAAAAAAAAAAAAAAAAAAAATAAAAACACAAAAGAAGTCGATTACATAAAAATGGATTTTAATTGGTTACGTGCTTCGTGTACGTTTCCACCTGCTTAAAATAAACCCTGAACTGACTTGTTGCTAATGGAAAATTATTGAAGCATTACAATTAGTTTCTATAGAAAATGTAACCTTTTATTTATAAATACCCCTAAGAAAATTAGCTTTTCAATTTTCCTTAACGACTTGAATAGAAAATAAGTGTTTTTCTTTATGATCAGCATATGAGGCCGTAAGATTTTATCGTGCAACACCCAGAAACATAGGAAATAAGTTTTAATATCGGAACAACTTAATAATGAGTCATCGTCATTGTCATCATCATCATCAATCAGTTTTACTTGGAGGGTTTTTATACTCAAACTCAAAGACACATCCATGACAATTGCTTACAATCTGCTTACAAACATTATTCATTATTCACACAAATGTTTAACTAAAAGTTTTCGATATTAGGACATGTGGAGTACCCCAGCTGAACTGTGATGTACAACGAAGTATCTTTCACCAAATATGAAATTAGTATTCTCAATCGTTATACGAGTACGCAGGTATTTAGTTAAACAAAAAAACTTCTAGAACTGTAATCTTTCGAATGATTTTGATTTGAAATTCGAAACTTCGAAATTAGTACAAGTATCTATAAATACATATAATAAAATAGTAACTCATTTCCTGTCTGTGTTTGCATCACGTAAAAACTACTGGATGGATTTTAACAAAATTCTGTGAGGAGGTACCTTAGTAGCCTGATTCCAATATAGGATATTTTTTTCTGCAAAAATATCTCATGTCCAAAAGAAGGTTGAGAAAAAACAGTGAAAGTACGGTTTAAAAGTGGAATATTTTAAACACGGTGTCGCAGCAGATGGTGCTGTTTTAAAATTCATTATGACAAATTATGAATTGAAAGCGGGATATTTTAAACTCGCTTGCGTAATAGATGGCGCTGTTGTAAAATAATAACAAAATATGAATTGAAAGCTGGATACTTTAAACTCGGTTCCACAACAGATGGCCTGTTTTAAATAAATGACAAAATATGAATTACTTACTGCCAAATAGCCAATTGAACAAAATTTGTATTTCATTTGTATTTTTTACTTTGTGAAATTACATTGTTATTAAAATATTTTAAATACCTTTTACAGAATTTTATATAAATTTTAAAATTTTATACCTTTATATAAAGTAAATACGCTTAGGTGAAGCTCTATAAGAGTCTTAAAATTTGTTGTGGATTACTTTCAAAGCAAAATCGAAGAAAATATTGCTATGACGCATACAACGTGTGTGGGCACAGCTACTGCAAAATTCATATAACATACTGTTTCTGGGGTTCTAGGGTCTCACTGATTTTTTTTCGGTTGAAATTGTAGCGCCGAAACTGTTTGAACTAACGTCCAAAAACCTGTCTTTTCCAATGCTTCCTCATCTGGAATTTTTCAATATTTTTTTTTTAAATGCTCACTTTTGTGTGCATTTTGTGTTTCAAATTGAGCATCAGCAAACAGCTACAAAGAAGAAGAAATTCGATTTATACCGGCTCCTGATATCGACCATAACCAGGCGCCTACTAGGTATGCTAAGTAATTATAAAAGGCGATGAGAAGTATGAGAAGTATAGCATTACATCTAGTATCAGGATTTTGGATATTAGCCGGACTTCAGCTTCAATACAAAAGTAGCCTGCTTTATGTGAAGCTATGCGTTGTCGCATTTTTTTCTTCTCTACTGTAGAGTAAAGAAAACCAAATTAAACAGACAACATAGCCCCGTTACCTCTCATATGTAAGGTTTGGTATGATAGTGGATTTAGTTAGGTTAAGTAACGTATGGGTGGCTGCTGGAACACCATGTATTCCCAATATATAGACCTAGAGATTCTGTGTGATACTAAGGGATTCTGATTTGAATAGAGTTCGCACCGTAGATCCATTGATTGACACCATTATAAAACTCACTATGCGCCTTAGTACAATGTCAGGTTTCTCGTAAGTACAGGATCCCATAATGCACCTCCGTTTTCTTATTAATCTAGAATACTCGTCCTTATTTTAGCAACTAGGGTACAAAAAAATCTGTCCCCGCTGTGCATGTACACAAAAGAAAAACATTTTTCATTTTCATGATTATGACAGTTGTCGTAATGATGACAGAATCTCTGCTTGAATCTTGCTTCAGTTATCAGGAAGTCTTTTAGTTTTAAAGGACAAACACCGGAACCAACAACCCCGAATGATTTGAAATCATCTGTATAAAGGTTTATGCCTCTAACTAAACTTCTACGAAACATGAGATAGTATACGTGTTATGAAGAAACGTTCGGTCTTAAAAAAGTGGATTCCAAGGCCGCAAAAACAGTTCAACTGTAAGATTAAGTTATTACGGAAATTGTCAAAATTATGTCAGAATATCTTGCGGAAAATCGCTGCAGTAGTAAGGAAGTCTCTAAGTTATGTTTTTTTTCGTTATGGTATTTTCCGCAAAGGGGGTGGTGTTGGGTAGTGTTTAGAAACGCCAAACATCAAACCGCATAACTCTGATTCGAATCCCGTCAGAAATAAAAAAATATTTAAGTTTTTGTTTAAGAGGCTTCAATTCAACCCGCTGCCGACAAATCAATCAATAAAAGTAGAATCCCGCTGACGTACCTCTCTCTTCCAATCATAGCAATAAAAAAAGATGAGCACATATTGCTTCAGTAAAAGCCAGGGAATGGCAAATGATATATTCTCAGCAAAATTCCACATTAGTTGTTCCTAGGCGGCAACAGATGGCAGCCACATTATTCTGGGAGAAGCTACAGTACAATGTACTCGTCTGGAAAAGCATAAAGATTAACAAAACGGAAGTAAAAACGATGGACAGGATGGAGATGCTTTGTTGAAGCTCCTATGCCCCAAGAGGAGTAACAGTACAAAATGTCATTTTTTTCGCCGTAATTATTTAAGAGTTAAGTTGTGCAACTTTTTATGTCTTTAGCCTGCATGTTGTTACTTTCTAGCTGAAAGTTTTTTTTAAAGCGGCTAACTTTAAATTGGCAGCACTGTTTTCTGTGACAGCTGATTTGTTGCATCGATTGCATTGAGGTTTATAAATGAAGCAACGTAGGCCAACTTAAGAACTCATCGGTCATCACCTGAGTTTTATGGTGCACATCAGAGCAATCAATTTAACAAACTCCTGATCGTTTTCACAATACGTTCAATCTTAACGAATGTCGAAAAACCACTTCACTAAACTTGCGATTTATGGGCTTATTTATGTGAATCACAACTAACGAAATTCAGAATATTACAGTTAACGATGAGCGGTATAGACACAAGCTCACTAACTTCTTCGTGCCTTAATTGGAAGACATAAATACTGCCAACATGATACAATTAATTTACTGAGAGAAACATTTAGCGAACGAATAATTTAAAAAAATTGACGTGGCCAGCTAGGCCACGTCGTTCATGTGATTTTGTGATATTAGCGTTTTTTTCTTCTGGAAATGTTTAAAGTCCCAGGTCTATTTAGATACCATCAGAAGGTAAGGTTAGGTTGCATGGGTCGCCGCCGACTCAATTGGGTCCTTTTGGTTTCGTTGTGACACCCGAATTATGGATAAGTAAGAAAGATTTCTGCAGTTTCACACTCTAGGTTCAGTGCAAAAACCATCCCAAAACCCGGATAAATGAGTTTATCCTGTTTATATCGCAAGGTCTTGCAGTCTCGAGCTGCTGACAGGGCTAGGCAATGACAGTGGAGGTGCTTCACCGTCTCTTCCTCCACCTCTTCCTGATAACTTCTACAGAAGCCATTGTATGGAAGATTTAGTCTCCTAGCGTGGACACCTATAACGCAGTGCCCTGTTAACACAGCCACTAGTGTACCTATATGTTCTCGAGGGGTTCTCAGTAGGATTGCTGTACGCTTCCAATTATACTGAGGCCACATAAGCTTCGAGACCGTGCAGGTGGGCTCGTTTGGCCGTCTGGTTTGCGCAGCCCCAATTAGTTCCTGCTAAAAGTTTTCTTTACAGCAACTTAGCAGTACGCCAACTAGTTGATCTAGGAGTTCCTGGTTGAATGATTTGCCATCTCATTTAGAGAAGTCCGGCATTCACGAATTAAACTGGAGGTTGTGTAAATGAACGATAAGAAGTTTATCGCAGCCCCGGGAGTTCCTGGTTGGAATGTCTAGCCAGCTCATTTAGAGAAGTCCGGCATACACGAATTAAACTGGAAGTTGTGTAAATGCCCAATAAGGAGTTAATCGGAGCTTTGCTGAACAGATCTGGATACCTTTGCCATATATCCTGTGGTACCTTATACAACTTGCCGCTCTTTTTATGACTGAAATTTCGGCCTAAACACTACTGCATTGCTTTTGCAGTCTAAATTTCTTCCCCGTTTGGAATCGAAGACTCCTCCCCCCACTCCATTGTCCGTTTTCGATCCGTCTGTATAAACTTCAAACCCGTCTTCGTGATGACGTTCATGTGTCATCATGTATGACGTTTCTGGCATTAATACTCCGAACCTTCTGTCGGGCATGGCTGAGGGTGAATAAATCAGAAACGATAGATAGGTACTTGGAAGCAAATATTTGACGCGTTATTGACGGAATACAGCCTGATTTACTGCGAAGTGTGTGTAAAAACAAGTCTCCAGACTACGTCATATACGCTTTAGTCAAGGCGGCCACATTTCTAAAAACATATTTAAACATTAATGCCATAAAATTATCTAATGGTTAAAGCTCAAACACACTCTTTAAAATAATCAATATTTCACATAAAAAAGTTAAAAACAAAAGCATACTTTATGGAGACACGAGCAATTCGAATTTCAATTCATGACATTTGTTATAAGCAGTTTTCTTTAACATCTTATCTGTTTTTGAAAAACAAAGAAAACTACTTTTTCAATAAGATTTTGCCTACCAAGACGGTTTTATATGAAATATTTTAATATTTTTTTTATATTAAATTACAACAAGTACAACAGAGATGGGACTAGAATGTTAAAGAAGAGTAATGATGTTAGCGGCAGCAAGAGAGAGAGAGAAAGAGCGAGGCAGAGTGGAATTTATACGGGACATTAAATGCTCTACATATATATCTAAGGCAGAGAACTAAAGTTACAAAATTTTGAAGCCTCACTATATTATGTATAACTACTTCTAGTTTTTTTTGGCAGTTTCCACTACTAAAACCTATCGGGCTAGTAAGTGTCGCATCCCTAAGGACAGTCAAGGTTCTGAAAGTATCTTAAGCCCATATTTTTTAGCTTGCGTTCTTGCAGAGCCCTGCAGTCGCATATAAGGTGTTGACTTCACTCTTCCTCCTCCTCAACCCGATACGTTTTGTAGCTCTCACTAGAAATGATATAGAATTAGTCCCGATAGCAAATAGTGCCTTAAATTAAAAAATTTAAAAATATAAACACGAAAAGAAAATCTATTACATATAATAAAAAAGTAACTTATTTCCTGCTTTTCTGTCTTTTCTTTTTTTGTGTTCGCATCACGTAAAAACTTCTGGATCCCGATTCCAATATAGAATACTTTTTCTTTTATCTTATTTCCAAGAGAAAGTGGTGAAAAAATAGTGAAAGTAAGCCAATTTTTTATTACCGGTTTAAAGGTACTGTATACTTTAAGGCATCTTTTATTTTTGAAAGTGGTTTATTTGAAACACGGTTGCGTAACAGATGGCGCTGTTTTAAAATAATAACAAAATGTGAATTGAAAGCGGGATATTTTTAACACGGTTGCGCAACATATGGCGCTATCTTAAAATAATGACAAAATATGAATTACTTACTGCCAAATAGCCAACTGAATAAAATTAGTATTTTTACTTTGTGGAATAACATTGTTATGAAAATATTTTAAACACCTTTTACAGAGCCTTACAATAATTTTTTAGAATTTTATATAAATTTTAGAATTTTGTCCAGGGATGGGTACCTTTATATAAAGTAAATTAAATGCGTACGAGTCTTAAAATTTGGTATGGATTACTTTCAAAGCAAAATTGAAAAAAATATTCTCAGGTCGTAAACAACGTGTGTGAGCATAGCTAGTCTTCAATAAGAATAAAAATGTTTTTATTCAAACAACGACAAAATGACAACAATATGGTAAAATTGAAACAGAAATCTTTAAATCAGAAATTACAAACTAAACCCCTTCACGGAAAATCCAAGAAAACCTAAAAAATCACTTTAGCTATAACAATATTATTTAAAATATAATATTAACTATACAAATGTCCTTTACCTTGTTGAATGTATGAGAACATTTCCTACTTAAGTCTATCACTCAAACTTAGTTTAAGGCCAAGGATTTAAAATAATACACAAAAACAATACAAAATCACGTTCAAGTTCGTTTAAATACATTGTATTTTATTTTCTCTCTCTCACTCTTTATTCTAATTTGTATATTAGAAAGTAAGGTTGCCAGATTAAACGTTTTATTGCGATTTTGACGATTTGAAGAAACAAAAACTTTGCTAAACAAAGTACATTTTAAAGGAGAGCTGCTTAATGTTTACCCATTTAAAGGAACGTTGTTAACAAGTGCATATGGTGTTAACATACCTGTTATAGATCCCTAATTACAGATTAAGACTTATTTTTCATTTTCTGGTACTAAAATTACACCCTGAAAAAACTAATTTTCGACCTCAGAATCACTTCGGGTTCTGGGACCATCTATATTTGATTTCTCATTCAATTTTACCTCAATTTTAAAATTAGTTAATCCGTTTAAAAGGGGTTGATATGAATTCGGTTTCGGCGGGATTCGGGACTATTGAGTTAAATTCTCCAGTAAATTTTGTCTCAATTAAAAATATGCAAACTTAGGTCCTTTTACTGTGCTTGTTTACATGCTCGTATAATAAAACTGTAGCGGAAGAGAATTAGGTATAAAACGCCGAATGTACCAATTGTAACGATTTAAATAACAGCACCTTTTATTATTGTAAACGGGAAATTTTAGGCACAATTTCTATTTATGTTGCAACATTCTAAGTAATTACCCAGAGACGGGAACATCTATAAAATGTATATAAATAAACCATATCGGAAGCATTATTAAAGAAGAATCCTCAAATTTTATAAAGATAACGTATATAGCAAAAGAAAAATTCAAAGAAAATATTGTCAGACGGCTGACGACATCTTAGGCCCTGATAGTTTTATAAAACAGGGTAGCGCTTATTTAATCACCCAATTTCTTTTTCAATAACTATGTTACTAAATAAAAAAATGAGTTTCATTTATGGAATTACTTTTGTGGACCTTTAAAATTTAATCTATGAAGTGGATAAGATGATATCCGTCAAGTAGCTGCCACCAGTGTTAATACACATTTGTGTCCATTTTATTGCATTTTCCATTACGGAAGATTTCCTCTCCGGAAATAACTTTTCGTATTCCTGTCGAGTATTCTCCTTAAGGGCTACGATTGTCTAGGAACTTTGAGCATAAGCCCGCTTCTTCATGTAACCCTAAAGGAAGAAGATTCGGATGGTTAAATTGGGCAATCTTGCTGGCCATACTAAATCGCCAAAATGGGAGATTGCGCGATTAGGTAACACTTTCTTCACAATATCTCTTGTGGCTCCTGTTGTGTGTGTGCTGTGGTTGCAACACCTTGATATTCATCAAGCACCGCTCTTTCGTTTCCGGCTGTATAAAGTCGTTTAGAAAGGCGTCCTCGCAAAATACGCACCAATCACTCCTCCCGCGTGAACACCTTACCACACGTCTTTTCGTACATCACACGAGCTTTGTCACTGCCCCACAAAAAAAATTTTGTTTGTTTATTGACGTAACCGCTTACATGACAATACGTCTCGACGCTAATTATGATTTTTAACTTAAAATCGTCCTCTTCGTTGTTGAGATTGACGATGGCTCTACATTAATTTACCCACGACAAATGGCCAACAGGCTTTAATTGATGCACTGTTTGCACTTTGTAGGGGAAAATGTGTAAGTCTTTGAGTAAAATTGGCTGTAGGGTCTGTCTGCGGATACCTAATTGATGGCACGTCGTCTGGTTTATGTTTCTTTGTTCTTAGCCAGCGACATTAGCAACTACAGCCGCGATATTTTCGACAGAACTACCAGTACGATTAAAGTACCACGCCATTTGCAAAAATTATAACTTTTTTTAATTAATTTTTTTAATTTATTTTTTATTTGGACCCCTACTCATGCATTGCATTGTGCCGGAACTAGGAAATTTGGTTATGGGAACGAGGATAGAGGGAGTAGTGTTTGTGGACATTTGATTTGAACTCTCTCATATTGAAGTTGACAGGAAAGACATCTGCAGGGAGTTTATTCCACATACAATCTGTTCGGGCGAAAAACGTATAAAAACGATAGAATATTTAATTTGCATTTTTTTTGGCGACTTTCAAGTTGTTATTTTTACAATCCGGCAACTGTTTAAAAATAAACAAAGCTACACCTACATTTATGCCAACAAAAAATTATTTATGAATGAACTGCCTTTCACTTGAACAAAAACACCCACCCACTCGCACACTTGTAGGGGGAAGACACTTTTATAAAAGGAAAAATCTCTTAAGATACCATGCCCATGCATGGTTTGTTCTTTTTAACGTTTACTTTATTTTCCTTACCCACTTTGTTTATTATTTCATAAATAAATAATGTGTAAAACTGTCAAGAGAAAATTAATGTGTGTGTGTGTGTGTGTGTGTGCATTTTTTCTCAAGGGCCAGTAGGCAATTGTGGAAAAAGCTGCAAGGGAAGTTTTGTGTACAACCACTCATGCTGGTGGGTAGAAAACAACTTTGATAAAATTATATTTAATCTTTGAAAATGATACTTTGCACAGTGGTTCAAAAATTTAGAAATTTTAGAAATAATTCGGTAGCTTATGAACCACTCAAAATATATTAATGAAATTTCACAGAGTACATGAAATTTTACAGTAATTTCGATTTTTATAATCAATTATAATTAAAACTATATTATTTAACTGCTGCTGTCATCGAGCAAATAAAAGTCGAAGCCTTGGCACAAAGGTAGTGCCAGCGTAGTTTCTCTCATTTTAACATTGTTGTCGTTTACTATTTCTATCTATTAATGGACCACTGTCGAATTTTGCATACGATGCGTCTATTAGTTTGTTTTTGACAGTCACTGAAAATACACAACCTCGTCAACTTTAAGGATATATTCGGCCGTGCTGAATCTTCTTTACTACTCTTATTTTATTTTTACGTACATAGGTACAAAATTGATTTAATTTAAGAGACAAGCGCATTAAAAAAACTGCGCTGTTTTTCCACTAATCAGCAATATTTCGTATACGGTATAAATCGTCACTTCAAATGCCTAACTATGTATGTAAAAATTTTATAGAAAATATTTTTGTAAAAATTTAATAGAAAATTTTTTGTAAAAATTATATAGATTTTTTTTTGTAAAAATTATATAGAATTTTTTTTGTAAAAATTATATAGAATTTTTTTTTGTAAAAATTTTATAGAAAATTTTTTTGTAATAATTTTATAGAAATTTTTTTTTGTAAAAATTTTATAAAAATTTTATAGGTAATTTTTTGTAAAAATTTTATAGAAAATTTTTTTGTAAAAATTTTATAGAAAATTTTTTTGTAAAAATTTTATAGAAAATTTTTTTGTAGAAATTTTATAGAAAATTTTTTTGTAGAAATTTTATAGAAAATATTTTCTAAAACTTTTATAGAAAATTTTTTTGTATAAATTTTATAGAAAATTTTTTTGCAAAAATTTTATAGAAAATTTTTTTGTAAAAATTTTATAGAAAATTTTTTTGTAAAAATTTTATAGACAATTTTTTTGTTAAAATATTATAGACAATTTTTTTGTAAAAATTTTATAGAAAATTTTTTTGTAAAAATTTTATAGAAAATTTTTTTGTAAAAATTTGTTTTTGAAAAATTTTAGTTAAAATTGTTTGAATTGGTAAATTTTTTTTTAAAGTTTTTTTTTTGTAAAATTCTTTTAAAAAAATTTTATACATTTTTTAAATTGTTTTTGTTTTTTTTTAATTTTAATTGTAAAAATATTATTTTTTAATTTTAATTTTAATTCTAAAATTCTAAATTGCGTTAGAATGTTCAGACAAAAGCAAAAAATCCCTAAAAATTCTTCATATTAACCCCCCAATGTGTCTTTTGACTGCTCCTGGTTACCAGTGGGCATCCTGTGGGTTTATTGGCTACTCTATATGTATTGCCTTTAATAGAAATCAAAGCAGAAAAACCCTACCCTGATTTATATGCCGTAGTCTAATATTTATTTAACAAAAAAAAAAAAAAAAAAGCAAAAGGGAATCATTACAGCCGAAAAAAAATTAAAACAGCGTGAAAAAATATAGGTAGGCGTGATTTTTTGCCCACAGCCTCGAATCGAAGGATCTGATATTGCTAGATTCCATTAGTGAAATTTGTATTTCTTCTGCTGCCTTGGCAAATTTGTTTTCAACCCGAACACAGATGGACAGACGACATCGCCTAATCAACTTCTCTATGTATAAGGCTTCAGAATATATACTTTATGGGGTTGGAAATGAATATTGTAGAAATTACACACGGAATGACACACTTTTCTATATACCCTTTTCCACCTGTAGTGATCACATTAAAGATGATTTTTTATGTGAAGAAAAAAAAAAAACTCACTCAATCAATAAAAAGTGATTTGCTGAGCTCCGTCAGAAATAATTGATAAATGATAATGGCATGATATTAATCGATTAGACAATGAACGAGTGTGAGTGAGGTGACTGATGCTGTAGGCTTTTAAACCATGCCTGTACATCACATTTTACCTTAGTATTTGGCTATAAAAACCCTGAACGCGCAACGAATGTCGTGATTGGTCACACTCGGTTATAAGTACAACCGTGTGATCACTTTAAAGCAGTGTTTGGTGATGAGTTTTTACGTGTATTGGGAAAATTCGAAATTTGAGGTAGAATAAACTTCAGGTGATAGCTACTTGTTTTTTCCAATTATATTTATGCCGGGGAAAAATTTATTTGCATGGTTGATATCATCGTTTTGAATTCATCTATCTGGGATTCGGCCTTTTTCTTAGAAGTTGCATCAGCTAAATGACGTTGGAATAGGGTGATATTTGTTGACAGTATCTGATAGAGGGTGAGAAGGTAGCGCACCTTGTGTTTAAATGTCTATCTGACTTTAAACTGATGGCCATTCTGGACTTATATGAATAAGTAATGGCAGTATATGCCATGGGAGACCTTAGTCTTAACGCTGGGTTTTTTATCGGACTCAGTAAGAGGAACAGATGTCGATAATCAAATTCAGCGGCTGGAAATTAGTAAAGCCGTGTCCAAACCTAATGATTGTGAGGGGCTCAGAAATTAATACAGAAGTTAACTGTTAGTTTTCGCCAACTTTTTACTTATCACTTAAAACTGCATGGAATTATTGTCGAATCCTTTTAATATATATTTATGAAAGTTTCCTAAAATTAAATCTCCCTGGATTATTTCTCTTTTCAAATGGGTTTAAGGTTTTTAGTCAACATAAAAGTAAAATATACAGCTGGTGGTTCCTTTGATAAGAAAGTTGGATAATACTAAAGCTCTTGAAGATCGCTGATAAAAATTGAAGAAGCTTAAAGGATTTATGGTTGAACCATACAAATTCTTTATGTACCACCATAATTTTTCTGTTTTCTTCTTTGCTGGGTTAGCTAGACAGACTTTGTATAAAATCACTGCTATGAACAAAGAAATAATTTAAGCCTCTCCTAGTTTTTATTTGTTATTTAGTTTTTTATTTATTTATTTATTTTCAGTTGTTTACTTTAATGCTAAATATTGTAACAACGATGATGATAACCAGAATTTGAAGACTTCAATAAACAATTTTTTTTATGTTATCGTTGTTGGTTAAATGAAATAAGAAAAATATATTAAACAAACATGTCGTATGTTTGATTTAGAAATTATTTGAAACTTATTTGAATTAATATCAGTATTTGTTAAAGGGCACAAATACAAAAATCTTTGTTTTTTACACAGCATCAGGTTTCGAATACAGGATACTAAGGATCTTCTCACAAATTTTTATTAAAATCCATCCAGTAGTTTTTACGTGGTGCGAACACAGAAAACTCACAGACAGAAAAAACACAGAGAGATAGACAGATAGGAAAAACAGTTGCTATTTTATGATATGTATAGATTTCCATTTTTCTTTCTTAAATTATTGCTTATCGCCTGCCTTAAGTTTTATCCTAAAGTAAAATTATCCTAAAGTAAAATTATATTTTTGCTAATTTTTTTATACAAATTTTCGAAAAGGGACCCATTCTGGAAGTGCTCTGCTTCGATATTCCCCTAAATTAATATATAAATATAAATATAAAATGTCTCTTTACATTTATTTATTTTGATTTTCATTATCTCAATACCATTCTTTACCCGTATAATTTCCAACATTTTTATGCAAAATAACAAATGAAATAAAACAACTAAAAACTTTTCGACAGTTTGGAACTGAGAGTATAAATTGTTTAAAAACATGTGCTATTTTTCTTGTGAAGCCAGCGAAAAGTATCAAGGAAAACTAAAAGCAAATAATATTTATTTTCTGTAAAATAACCAACAACCTCCATGTTTTACAACTCTCCCCTAACAATTTAATACAACAGTGGCGTACGATTTATTGTTGTATTTTATAAATGATAAGCATAAATTGAGTTAAAAATTATCCCCCCAACATTTGCTAACTGAGTTGGAATTAATTTACTGCATGTTATAAAGATAGTAAAACCCTTGTTTATATTTTAAAGAAAACTAAGCTGAACATAATTTTGCATAAATACATAATCAAACTTTTGTTATGCGAAAGATAAAAACAATAAAGTAAGGAAACTACTAAAAATGCTGGTACAAAACTTGGAAACATGTCATGACAGCAGCCATAAAAAATGAACAACTTTTTTTTCTACATAAGAGTTGTATTCCAGACGTTTTTGACCTTTTTGTTTTAGAGTTAATTTATAACACATACATACATATGTATATACAGTTTGTCAAATAAATATATTCCATAATTGAAAAAAAAAAAATAAAAACCTTGACAAGAACCATTTATGCATATTTTAACGAATTTCATAATTTTTATGGCATTTTATATGCATTAATTTTTTCACATGTCTTTGTAACTATATTATAGTGAAAAAAAATTTAACTTTAATAGAAAACTTTAATCACATTAAAAAAATTGTTCAGATTTCGGACTATTAAATAAATGTTTTCAAAATGTAATGGCTTTGAAATATTTGCCTGCTTAATTGTCTAAAATATGTTGTTTTGCTGCTCATTCTTTGTGTGTCATATCTGAGCATTAATTAGTGCTTGTAAACATCTAGAAATAATTCACTATAGCTGAGATATATTATATCCCTTGGCTATTTGATCCCACTCCTCCTTTAATAATTGCTAACTGTGCCCACACACGTTGTGTGCGTCCCGAAAATATTTTGTTCAATTTTGCTTTGAAAGTAATCCACTCCAAATTTTAACACTTTTACGTTTTTACTTTATATAAAGGTTCCCATTTCTGGATAACATTCTAAAATTTTAAAAATTATTGCAAACCTCTGTAAAGCTCTGCAAAAGCTGTTTAAAATATTTTAAGAACAATGTAATTCCACAAAGTAAAAATACAAATCAAATACAAATTTTATGCACTTGGCTATTTGGCAGTAAGTAATTCATGTTTTGTCATTATGTATTTTAAAACAGCATCATATGAGTGTTTAAAATATTCCACTTTCAATTCCTATTTTTTTTATTATTTTAAAACAGCACCATCTGTTGCCCAACCATGTTTAAAATATCAGGCTTTTAAAAATAAAAGGTGCCTTTAAATCGTTCAAAAAATCGGCGCATTTTCACTGCTTTTTCTCTAATTTTTCTTAGAAATAAGATACTTTTGAATAACAAAAAGAAAAAAGTATCCTATACTGGAATCAGGATACTAAGGTACGTCCTCACAAAATTTAGTTTAAATCCACCCAGTAGCTTTTACGTGATGCGACCACAAAGAGAAAGACAGACAAGAAAGGAGTTACTGTTTTAATATATGCATTTATTTACCAGGGAATGACAAAAGTATCAGTATTAGTACTTGTTAAGTATTTGAGGCAAAACATGTATAAACGTGTATAGCTACAGCTCAAAAAACATACCATACACACATACTCATATCAATTTCAACTTAAATAACTACAAGTATAGGCAGAGAATAATTTTTTGCATACTTGTTCATTATTTTTCGCAATACAACCGAGTATAAGTAAAAGTTGGATAAAGTATTGGCTATACCCATACTTGTAAGTATAGAGTGTACAATTATAAGTACAAGTATGTAAATACTCTAAGTATACTTAGAGTATTTTATAAATATATGTAACTATATATGTATTAATTATTTCACAATTTAAAAATACGTTCATTCCTTCATCCTAATTATTTTGATTTTCCATACTTAACCAATGTTCGGTTATAAACAAAATATTGCCACACACCATTTGATACACACAATTCCTAAAAGTAGTTGTTTTACTTATAAGTATACTTAGAGTATTACAACTACTTTTCCATACTTGTAAGTATTAGGTAGTTATAAGTATGGGTATGACAGATACCCATCACATTATCTACCTACAACCAGTTGTACTCATACATTCATTACGTATACATTTTTAAGTTCGTTGTGTATAAATAATCTTTGTTATAAGTGAACATACCATATAGCAATCAAACTACAATACAACTTGTGAATAAGCTTATAAATAATAGTCTGTTTTAATATTTTCTTAATTTCGATTATAATAATATTTAGAAAATATAAATTCACAAGCATTTTTTAACAATGATATTATTATACACAAATGTTTCTAAACAATTCGTTTTCTTTCTTGTCATAATTTTTTTTTTTCTGAAAAATTTAAAAATAAATGTACAAAATAGAGAAATTAATGTTTTGGGCTATTAGGCCACTACACCACAAATTTATAGTTTAAATTTTATTGGCAGATCTACTAAGAGTTCTTGTTATTGCAGCATAGGATCTCTTAAGGCGTCTCATTTGTGGTACTTCTAGGGCAATCTTAAAAAATGTGGTTAATAGTGAGTATCTATGAGCAAGCTATGCATTCTCTCCTAGGCAGTGTTCCTTCATAGTAGTGTTGTGTGCTAAATTTTGTATTGACTATTCTGGAAATATATACATACATACATACATATATAGTAAGAAGGGATTATGATATTTGAGAAAACTTGATTATGTGCTCCATTGCTCTTCATACTTCTTTAGGTTAACATTTTTGTGGAAATTAGCTACAAATTACATATATATATACAAATATACAATTATGTAAAGAAGATTATATAAATAAGATTAAAAAAATTAATAAAATATTGTTTCTGTAAGATTATTCTACAATTACAAATATAAGCTTTTCTTAATCATGTACATATAATATTTTCATAAGGGTTCCGTTTTGATTTTTCTACAATTGTTACGATATAATTTTTCAATAAATTCTAAAAACTTTCTCAATCTCAAGGCTTATATTTATAAGGTTTTTAAAATATTTTTCACAAGCCATTTGATATGTTGGGATACTTATTTCACTGCAAATCAGTATGTGTAGGTATTTTCTGTGTTATAAGTATAGGTGTAACTAATACCCAAAAATATGTGTAAATACTTAACTACATTTACTTAATAAGTACTTTTTGTCAGTCTCTGGTATGTACAATGTACATTGTGAATTTTTTATTCACAAAATTTTCCTAAACGTATGAGTATTATTTAATTTAAATATTGCTCATACGTACAAGTAATATTGGGTTGACAATTAAGTGATTGCGGATTTTAAATAAGCAGGAACATTCAAAATTGTTGATTTAAAATATAACTTTATTCAATTAGGTAGTGTCCGTTTTTGTCGATGTCCTTTTTTAGGCAGTGTTTCACAATTCCACGTTTATAAAGTTTCGGACAAAAAAAAAAAAAAATAAAGGGTGTTTTTTATAGAGGTATAGAACTTTAAGTTGCAATAAAGCAACGATGGATTATTCGATTGACATGAATTTTATTTATCCGAAAGATAATTTTGTGGCATTACATTTTAAATATGATTTCTGGCTTATGGCCTCCAAGGCTGGCGCGGATGTAGTCCAATCTGGACGTCCAATTCTCGATGACTTTTTTCAAATTTTGTGGCCGTATATCGGCAATAAAACGGCGAATGTTGTCTTCTAAATGATCAAGCGTTTGTGGCTTATCCGCATAGACCAATGGGTTTACATAGCCCCACAGAAAGTAGTCTAGCGGTGTTAAATCACAAGATCTTGGAGGCCAATTCACAGGTCCAAAACATGAAATTAGGCGGTCACCAAACGTGTCTTTCAATAAATCTCTTGTGGCACGAGCTGTGTGACATGTTGCGCCATCTTGTTCAAATCACATTTCCTGGACATCATGGTTATTCAATTCAGGAATAAAAAAGTTAGTAATCATGGCTCTATACCGATCACCATTGACTGTAACGTTCTGGCCACCATCGTTTTTGAAAAAGTACGGACCAATGATTCCATTAGCCCATAAAGCACACCAAACAGTCAGTTTTTCTGGATGTAACGGTGTTTCGACATACAATTGAGGATTACCTTCACTCTAAATGCGGCAGTTTTGTTTGTTGACGTAGCCATTCAAACAGAACTGCGCTTCATCGCTAAACAAAATTCGCTTATGAAAATCGGGAACAACGATAATCTTGTTTTGGGCCCATTCGACGAATCTACGCTTTACTGTTCAGGCCTGAGTCTACAATGATGAACCAAACTGAGAATAAATCACTTGACAGCTGTTAAATCGGTCGCCATCTTGAAAAGTAATGCCAACTTAAAGTTAAAAAACACCTTTTATATATATATAAAGGCCATTATTTAGTTACCAACACAATATACATATAAGACTGTCATTAAATTTCCGTTTAAGATCGTTTGTATTGTAAATTTCACTATAGGTAACTGGTCCGTTGTCTTTGCAAAAAATAATTGTAGTTAAAAGACTGGACCAATTCATACAGTTGCTCAAATTCGGTTTTTGGAAGTCTTCCTCTTAAGGTCATTATAATATTTATAATATTAATAATAATAATAATATTTATAATATTATATTTACAAAAAAACACAAACTAAAATTGCCGCGATTTTCCAATTCTTCACATCCTTTGACTAAATCAATAATGCTTTATCACATTAACCGTGTTGATTTGATCTATATTATTTTCGAAAGAAAAAAATGTAACCAAATCCTCGTCATCTTTACTCATAATTTCGTTTCATTAATTTCTTTAACTATAATGATCAGATGATTAAAATATCTGAAAGGCTGTTTTTGTGAGGATAATGTAGTATGTAATATAGAGGACTTGTAAAGTTTGCTTTCAGCCTCAGCACTTTATTCGCCTACTACCAATATTATATGCTCAATAATTTTTTCGAAGTTAATCAATACTTTGTTTATTATTGCAAGCGGTGACTGCTTATAAATATCAACTTTGGCTGCACTTTAACCAATTTTCGTTTCATTTATGCTAAACCAAATTACACGGTGACTTAGATTAATGTGTTCTCTATTAAAAAAAATTAAAAAAATAATTAGTATTGTCAAAAAAAAAACTCATTTTCTGTCTGTCGGTCTTTCTTTTTTGTGTTCGCATTACGTAAAAACTACTGGATGGATTTTAAGAAAATTTTGTGGAAAGGTACCTTAGTAGCCTGATTCTAATAGTGGAGAAAAAGCACTAAAAGTACGCCGATTTTTTTTTACCGATAGGTACTGCATACTTTAAGGCATCTTTTGCTTTTGAAAGCGGCATATTTTAATCACGGTTGCGCAACAAAAATAATGACACAATATGCATTAAAATCGTAATATTTTAAACACGGTTGCGCAACAGATGGGGCTGTTTTAAATAACGACAAAATATGAATTGCAAGAGGGATATTTTAAACTCGGTTGCGCAACAGATGGCGGTGTTCTAAAATAATGACAAACTATGAATAACTGCCAAATAACCAAGTGACCAAAATTTGTGTATGATTTGTGTTTTTACTTTGTGGAATCACATTGTTATGAAAATATTTTAAACACCCTTTATAGAGCTTTATAATAATTTGTAGAATTTAAAAATTTTATATAAATTTTAGAATTTTATCTAGGGATGGGTACCTTTATATAAAGTTTATACGTAAGAGTCTCAAAATTTGGTGTGGATTACTTTCAAAGCAAAATCGAACAAAAAAGTGTCAGGAGGCTCACAAAGTGTGTGGGCACAGCTGGCAGAATATATTTTAGCAACCGTTTATTGAGGAATCATGTCACCTACTTTAAAAATTGTTGAAAAACCTTACTTGTATTGAGTAAAACATGTGATATGTCAGCTTAAGCAAAATATTGGTATAATTTTTTCTTTTATTTTTCTTTAAAAGTTCTTATATCTCTAAATATAATAGTATAGGAACTCATTTTCGTCTGTCTGTATGTCTGCTTTTCGTTTGTGTTCGCATCACGTAAAAACTACTATATTGATTTTAAAAAAATTTTGTTAGGAGGTACCTTAATATCGTGGTCCCAATATAGGATACTTCTTTCCGCAAAAATATCTTATTTCCAAGAGAAAGTAGAGAAAAAGCAGTGAAAACGCAATTTCCGTTTTAAAGGCACTGACATTTTCGGTTTAAAACTGGTATATTTTCAAAACGTTTATATTCAACACGGTTATTTTTTTCAACTCACCTTTTTATTTTTGAAAGTGGGATATTTTAAGAACTACTGAGCAACAGATGGCGCCAGTTGAATAAAATGTGTATTTAATTTGTATTTTTACATTGAGGAATTGCATTGTTATTAAAATATTTTAAACACCTCTACAGAAGTTTACAATAATTTTTTGAAGTTTAGAATTTTTTATAAATTTTAGAATTTTGCCCAGGGATGGGTACCTTTATATAAAGTAAATACATAAACCATAACTGAAGCACTGTAAAAGTAAAAGTCTTTCAATTGGTGTCGAATACTTAAAAAAAAAAAAATCTACCGAAATATTGTCAGGACTCCCACGGCGTGGCAGTGCTAGTTTTAATTTAAATCTTTAAATATTCAAAAACATCTCAATATAGGCTTCTTAAAACAAAAAAAAAAAACAAATTTACTCAACCACAATTAACTCATACTCAATTGCTAATGGCACTCACACATATTATTACCCTCACACACTCAATGCTAACACTTTCAATAAACAAGAGAAAGTAATTTGCATAAACGCACCCACACCCACTCCCACATTCACAAACACACACATATATATGCATATATACAAAAACTTACAAATAGCACAGTTATTTGCATTATTCGGAAAATACAGCAATAACAACAAATACACAAACAAAAAGATGAAATTAATACAAACACACTCATCCACACGCAGTAATACTTGTTCACCACCACAGTGGTATTATTTAATAATTATGGAAATTAAGCAAAATCTAAAAAAATAGTTTAATAAATTTAGAAAGAAAAAGATACTGAAACAGCTGCGAAATTTAAAATTTAATTAAAAAATATGAAAATTGCACTTAAGGTTAAAGTAAAAGCAAAATATATATGAAACAATTTGCATTTGTTTAATAAAGAATTTTAATTAAATTTTAAAAAATAAAATAAGAGAAATACTACGAAATCATTGATACCCGACAAACATTCATACCAATTTTTTGTTTAAAGAAAATTTACATTATTTACTCAAGCCAAAGGAATCTTCATACAGAGTGATTTTGTTGTTGTTTGAGTTTTTAGTGTAGAATTTTTTGACAGTTTGGTTGTGCTACGTGATACTTTAACGCTGCTAAACTATTTTGTGGAGCTTTATGCAATTACTCAAAAGATCGAAATTACGCAATTCATAGACAATAAATTTAGCTTCGAAATGTCTGGTCATCATCTGTAGAAAATTTTTGCACAAATATTATAACTTGTCTCTCAATATGATTTATATTTTTAACCGACTTTAATAAAGAAGGAGGTTATCAGTTCGTCTGAATGTTGCTTTTTTATGTATGTAACCGCAGAACTCAGCCCTTTCTGGACCGATTTTAGAATTTTTTTTGAATGGTTATGCCTACAGTTTGGTTCCGTTGCAAAAAGAGTTCCGTATTTCCAAAATTAAAGGGTGTCCCCATACAACATATAGGTTTTTTACGTGTATTAAGAACCGTAAAGGGAACCAATTTAAAATTTAAAAAAATTGCGTATAAGTAAAAAAGAAAATAAAAAAAAAAAAAATTTAAATTTAAAGGGTGTCCCCATAGGTGACGTATTTGGACCTATAAAGGCATGTGTTTTGAACCGTTATTGACAAAACCTTGAAAATTTGACAAAATGTCGATTACTGTGACCGCTATAATAAAAATTATAAAAATTGTAAATTAAATGGTGTTCCAATAGTTCATATAATTTGATGTACATGGCCATACTTTACAAGAGTTGTACATAGTCTGTTGAAATATACAAAGAACCTGTATTGCTAATAAAAAGTATAAAATTTGAATTTGGAAATAAAAGGGTGTCCCAATAGTTAATGTAATGCTATGTATGTGGCCAAACTTTTAAAGTGTTATAGACAAACAGCTGAAATTTACAAGGAATCTGTATTGCAAAGTCTACTATAGCAAGTATACAATTTGAATGTACAAATTAAAGGGTGTCCCTACCCTTTAATTTGTAATTTTACTTATATGACCCTATCTTTTGAACCGTTAAAGACAAACACTTGAAAATTAAGCAGAATGTCCACTACTTTCTCTGGTATAATAACAAGTATAAATATTTGGAATTATAATGTAAAGAGTGTCCCAATAGTTCATGTAATTTGATGTATATGGTTTAACTTTTTAACCGTTATAGAGAGATAGTTGAAATTTACAAAGAATCTTTGTGGCCAAGTCCTCTATAACAACAGGTCTTTAATTTAAAGTTGTAAATTAAAGGGTGTCCCAATAGGTAATGTTATTTGATCTTTGTGACCCTATCTTTGAAACCGTTATAGACAGAGACTTGAATGATGTCCCCATAAAAGACGGATGCTGGTAAAAATAGCTTAACTTTTGAACAGTAATAGGGAGAGGCTTGACATTCACATAGTCTTTACTTCTTTTCCCTCTAATTTTGGCGCATCTTTTATTTGGTTTAATTATAATTCTTACAAATTACTGCTTACATTTTTAGTTTAGAATTGTTGCCCTTCTATACGTTTTAAAGTCGGTTTTTTGCAAGAATTATACGCAATTCAATCTCCAGTTGGAATTTTGCCAAAGAATTCTGGAAAAAGTGAAAGAGCACTAAATCATGTTGCGGCGTTGTATAAAGACAATCCATCAAATAACACCCTGACTTTATCCCTCCCTCACCCGTGGAAAATATTGGATAACATTATGAACAAAAGGTCAGGCAGCCGCCACTACTTGCGAAAAAATAAAACGGTACAAATCAAAGATTAGCAAGGTTTCCCACCACTATACACGGAGGGTGTTGTTGCTAGGCAACGACAAATGGTAGATCCATTATCCTAAAATCTGCCACAGTAGACCAATCATCTACTTAGCTGGAACAACAACCGATTAACGAAACCGAAACAAGGCAACATAACAATAGACTTAATTCTAAAACAACAACGAAAACAACTGCGAGAATTTGTGTACAATGAAGATGCTGGAATGGAAACCATATGACCTCAAGATGGGTAATGAAAGAAAAAACTGTGTGGTGCAGTTTTTTAGTTTGACTGTAACCTATACAGAATCGGTCGCAATGCCGCTTGGTACCGTTAGGAACAATATTTCTAGGTATTGTCTTAAGAAGCTGAAGGTGCAAACTCAACAATTGTTAGATCGCAAGAAAAATACGGTGGTTCGGTTCAATACTTTATAAATAAAATCGAATGTCGTTCGTTGGTAATCGGATCACTTAAGAACGGCCAATTTTTTTTAACACCCACTTTTACGCCCACATTAAAAAAAAAACCTAGAGAACTAATAAGTAGATCTTTGAAATTATGCAGCAGTAACCCCCTTATTAATATACGTAGTTGAGAAAAATACAGACTGGATTGAGGCAGTGGGCGTGGTATCTCCTATACAAAGTGAAAAATTAATTTCAAGTACCTAGAGAACTACAATATGTAGAGTTTTAAAAATTTGCACAACTAACCCTCAGAGCAATGTGCATAGTCTAGAAAGATATATTGAGGCAGAGGGCGTGGTACCTACTATACAAAGTGAAACATCTTTTTTTCGTGTATATAGAGAACTACAATAGGTAGAAACTTTGCACAAGTAACCCTCATACTAATGTGCATAATCTTGCAAAATACAGACTGAATTAGGATAGTGGGAGTGGTACCTCTCATAAAAGTTAAATATTATTATCGTGCTATTACGCATACTTTACATACCTTGCACATAAACTGAAACAGTTTTGTCCCGAGAATAGTGTGCGTTTTCGAGTTAAAGGTTAGCCATACTGTTCTACCAAGTGTTTTTTTTATTTTTTGTGGATGGGTGTATCGAAGCGCAGCGGAGATAGCTAGTTGATGAACAGTCAGGACATATCAATGTTACTGGCTGTGCTAACGGATCATTGTGCGATCGGTACTCATGCTACTAGACTGGGACTTCCCCAAAGAAAAGAACTGTAGCAATTGTCAGGTTCAGGGCAAAAAAGAAAAAGTGTATCAGTGCCGGGCACTCTATTCTTAGAGACGTACATTTTTTGAAGCAATAGAAGAAAAAGTGGAAGAAGAAATAGAAGAAAAAGTGTACCTCCTTCTTTGCGAATGCCGGGCACTCCATTCTTAGAGACGTATATTGCTTGAAGCAATAATAATAGGCGACCTAACCTAGATAAAAGGATAGATGAACTGACTAGATATCTCAAGGCAAAACGATGGGTATAACTATTCACTAGAATCCACATGTGGATCGGCTTTTTTATATAGATGAGAGGGGTGGTGTCAAAACGGAATCACTTGGTTCTACTTAAGCAATTTTCTACATCAATATTTTTATTGATACTATTTTTTGCTAATATTAGAAAGCACTCTATAATCAGCAACGTTGGTAAATTATTAACTTAAGTCTCTAAAATTTTGATTACACAACTTTTTACTCAAAGTATCCTTAATTTTGAAATGATTAACACTTTGATTTCTTATTAAAAAGAAGGCATTATTTTCTCTTTAATAGCATATTACATGTCTAGCATTACTTCCTCCCAGCATAAAATTATGCAAACTGACTGACTTGATATAATTATTATCACAACCGATAAGTATTTTTCTTTCTTACACTTTTAAAACTCAAACGCTTAAAAAATCACTCTATACTAAATACACTTAAAATTAACTAAAAGAGAGTTAATACAAAGATACAAAGTTAGAAATTGAAAGAGAAGTTTTATGATTAAAGAGAAAGTAGCAATATTGTTTTTTCTTTTTTTTTAATTGAGAGGGAGATTATAATAGAGAAGAAGTTCAAGAGGAATTTTGAAAGTAATTTTTGTTTTGTTTTGATTGTTCAAATTTGTTACCTGAACATTTTAGACCTTGATGATAAATGCCGTATAATAAGGAACCGCAATGATCGCAGAATGTAGGTCCTGCGTATGTGAATGGTTCAAAATGATGTACAGTTTTGGGGGAATCCTTTACAGATTTAATGTGAGTTTGTATTGATTCGTTTTGCAAATCATTCCAGCCAATTTTGTTTGTTTTTGGGGGGGTGTTTTTTTATTGTTTTATTTTTTATTTTTTGTAGATTTTTTTTGTTGTAATAATTCACACAAACAAATGATTTAATATTAAATGAAATTCTTTTTGTTGATAAATTTGTTTAATTTTTTTTTTATAAAATACTTATGAGGAAAAAAAAAAAATAATAAATGCAAGTGTTTTTCTATTGTTATTTTTTAAATAAAAATTATTATAAATTATAAAAGAGGACAAGTCACAAGTGTTGATAAGACAATTACATAAACTCAAAATCGAACTAAAAAATTTTTAATGCTTAAACCTTTAAAGAAAAATAAACTCCTAAATAATTGCTTAAAAGCCTCATGCTTTCTAATTTGGGCTTCAAACCTCTTTAATTTAATACTAATAAAAAAAATTTCCATTTCATTTCAAATTTTTTATGGTTCTTGTTAGCTTCACTAAACCGCAAGTTTTACATTGAAAGCACCGGTGAAGGCCTTCGTTAGCAAATTAAAAGTGATTTTTATACAAGAAAATTAAAAGCGCAAAACATTTGAAAGATTTTTTTTCTGGCAGCACTTAAAAATATGATTTAGATTTTACAAATTAGTTTTAATCAGTGCAGTGTACCTTTTTGAATTCCTATACTCATGAGTATAGGGCAAAATTTTCTGCTAGCGCACACAACTATTGTAATGCCATCGATAACAAAATAATCAAACCAGCGAATAAAATTAATTATCAGATCGATATTTATCAGATTGAAATATTTTAAATTATGAGTGGAAAATGTTTCTTTAATTGAATTAATCTTTATTTGAATTAATAAACAAAAAATAACCAAAATTACAGAAAACTTATTTAATTTATATCAATAATATTTTGTATTTCATTAGTAAATTATCGTTTACAAAATATGATTGTTCCGATAACATAATTGCTGATAAAATTTTTTATTTTATTTTATTAATCGATCAATAATTTTTAAGATGCAATAACAAAACTATTAAATAAATATTTTTATATCGATAAAATTTTTTTTTTGCTATCGATAATTTTAACGCGGTTAGAGAATTTTAATTTTTTCTAAAAATAAAACTAATAACATATTATAGATTAAAAAATGATCATTGGGAAATATTATTGTATTATTAGCAAAGATATCATTTAATATTCCGTTTTTATTATATCGATAAAAGGTAATTTAATTTAAAAATATTACTTTTTAGACAAATGAATTATGGAGTAAAATTTATATCGATAAAAAACTAATTCATCAAACATCATCCTGTAACTAAGAAAAGAAATTTCGAAAAAATAATTATTTGTTGATAACTAAGTTTTTAGAGGAGGTTTTTTTTGTTATCGATTTTCGATTTTATATTTTATATTTATAACAATATAATTCGCAGTCTTTTTTGGTTTTCATATAAAATATCAATATATATTAAAATTTAGCACTTATTAATATAGACAAAAATCATGTGGCAAAAGGATTGTTGTTAATAGAAACTTGGTTTAAAAGTTATCGATTTAAATTTTATATAACAAAACTAAAATTAAAAACACGTTTGTTATCGGCAAAAATTGTAGTTAAAGTTATGTTATCGATAGCATTTTTGCCGTACAATAATAATAAATTTGTTATCAATAAAAATTTATTGTTTCGAGAACAAGATTTTAAACTAGGAATTTTTTATTTCGAAATCAAAATAATTGATAAAGAATTTTAGTATATCGATAAAAAATTACCGATAAATAATTTTTAACACAATATTGTTGATTTAACTTTAATTATATGTTTTGTTTTCCATAACTAATTATCTTTTAAAATTTTAAGTATATCGATAACGATATAATCGATAAACATTTCTATTACTTTAAAAAACTATTCTATCTTCAGCTATTTAAATCAGTATTTGAACCGAATACATATTAATCATGGAAAACTAGCAAAATCATCGACGGATAATTTTGTTTAAACTGGTTATCGCTAGAAATTTTTATGTTTTCAATTAAAACAACAACAAAAATCAATTTACAAAGTTTTTGCTTCGATATGAAAATTGTCGATTGAAATATTTTTGTATAGACGATATTTTAATCTATGGACAAATTAAAAATTTTTAGTGTTCATCTCTTGTTTCGAGAACAAGATTTTAAACTAGAAATTTTTTATTTCGAAATCAAAATAATAGATAAAAAAAAATTTTAGTATATCGATAAAAAATTACCGATAATTAATTTTTAATACAAAATTAGTCATTTAACTTTAATTATATGTTTTATTTTCCATAATTAAATTATCTTTTAAAATTTTTAGTATAACGATAACGATATAATCGATAGACATTTCTTTTATTTCATTTAAACTCATTATCGATAGCAAAATTTTCGATAGAAATATTCATGTTGTCAATTAAAACAACAGCAAAAATCAATTTTTCAAATCAATGTGAAATTGCTTCGATGTGAAATTATTAATTGAAATATTTTTGTATAGACGATAAATTAATTTATGGTCAGTTTTCTTGTTATCGATTTAAAAATAACTGACATGCTAATTTCGATAACATAATTATTAAAATTGTTTAATTTTGTTTAAATATCAAAATATTCGATGGGCATTCGATAACAAATTAGCTTAAAATTTGCATTATTAGTGTAAACTACAAAACAACTGTTTTTATCGATAACATAATTTTCCATGGATAAATTTATTTTTATAAATAAAAGTTGTAATGCGTTTAAATTTATTAATAGAATATTTAAATGTCATCGCTAATGAAACTATAGAAATATTATTTTAATTTTGATCATGACGTCATTATCGATATAAAATTATCAATAAAAATATTAACGATGATTTCGATAACTAAATTAATAACTGATATTTTATCGCTCACGTAACAACGAAGGAAATTAATATTTAATATTATTGTTTAAATAACAAAATATTCCATATGCATTCGATAACAAATTTTAGCTTAAAATTTGCATTATTAGCGTAAACTACAAAACAAATATTTTTTTATCGATAACATAATTTTTCATGGATCAATTTCTTTTTATAAATAAAAATTTGAATGCTTTGAATTTATTAATATAATATTTAAATGTCATCGCTAATAAAATTATAGAAATATATTTTTAATTTTGTTAATTACATTGTTATTGAAATAAAATTATCACTAACAATATCAACGATGATTTCGATAACATAATTAATAACTGAGATTTTATCGCTCACGTAATAATAAAGGAAAATATTATCGAATACAAAATTATTAATAAAAATTATTATGGAATCGATAACAAATTATTTAAATAAATTTCTTTGTTGCGCAATTGTTCATAAAACAAAATATTTTAAATGATTTTGTTTTTCTTATTAACAATTTTTCTTTAACAGAATCATATCAAAATTAAAATATTCGATAATAGGTTTTTGTGAACTATGTTTGTTATTGCAAAAGATTTTTTTAAAGATTTTTTTTCAATGTCGATATTTAATTTTTTTTGCGCTTTTGTTATCGGTATTAAATACTTTTGTTTTTTTTTGTTTAAATCTCCTACTAAACGCTTTGCAATGAAATCTGTATTTTTTGTATAAATTGTACTTTTTTCTTCAAAAAATGTTCAACCATATAAAATTTGAAATGTAAAAAAAAACTTTTTTTGACAAAAGAAAAAAAAAATACTTGACAAACTATACCTGCATCTGGCAGATCCTGCCTCTATTTTCAACTAAATATTTTAAACTACAAATAATGGTAAAAAACGAAAATATAATTGGAAAACTTACGGAATCAATTCCTTTGTCCTTTCCGGGACACACGAAGGTAACATACTCATGACAGCGTTTGTGAACGACATACGAACAAACTGTGTTTATGAAAGAAGAAAAAAAACAATTAAAAATAAAAAATTGAAATCGTTTTATAATAAATATGTTTAGCTAAAAGAAAAAGCAACTTTTTATATTAAAGAAAAAGTTTTTTTTTTGTTTCTAAATAAATATAAAAAGTTTTTCTCTTCCTTTTTATTATATTTATATTTCTTTACTTACCTTGGCATTGGAAACCTTGCTTGCCAAAACCCCTAAAAGTAGACAAAGAATGAAAATAAATTTAAAGCTTTTGTGTTTTTTGTTTCAATGCATAAAAGAAGAAAAGTTTTTAAGTTTAAAAAGAAAATTGCTGGATAAATTTGGTTTAATTGCAGCTTGAATTTTATGCTTTCTTTATTTTCATAATAATTTTTTTTACCTTAAAGTATGCTATAGACATTTTTGTTTTATTTTTGGGAGCTTAGGAGAAAAATTGCAGCATAATGAATAGGTAAGTAAAAATAATGTTGATTAAAAGATTTAAATTAAAGTTATTTTAAGGTTATAAAGGGTTTGCCAAAAGTAATAGCAGCATCAGATTAAGAGTGGCGAAAAACATCATTTGTTTTTTATAATATTTTTTCGGAACTCATAATGTCAACTACTTTCTCTGGTATAATAACAAATATAAATAGTTTGAATTATAATATAAAGGGTGTGCCAACAGTTCATGTAATTTGATATATATGGCCAAACTTTTGAACCGTTATAAACAGATAGTTGAAATTTGCAAGGTCCAAGTCCTCTATAACAATAGGTCTTTAATTTAAAATTGTAAATTAAAGGGTGTCCCAATAGGTAATGTTATTTGATTTATGTGACCCTATCTTTGAAACCGTTATAGACAGAGGCTTGAATGGTGTCCCCATAAATGACGGATGCTGGTGAAATAGCTTAAATTTTGAATAGTAATAGGGAGAGGCTTGACATTCATATAGTCTTTACTTTTTTCCCCGCTAATTTTGGCGCATCTTTTATCTGCTTTAAATCTAATGCTTACAGATTACTTCTTAAATCTTTAGTTAGGAATTGGTGCCCTTATATCTGTTTTGAAGTCGATTTTTGTTTTGCAAGAATTATTATTTACGACACACTTCGCAGTTGCTCACTGTACACAACTGTAAAAAATTTTCACACTATAGCAGCATTTTCTTTATTTTTTAAATACTGCCTAATAATAAAAGCAAATTGTTTTTCCGATTTGTAAAAGTTTTTTTTTTAACTGCTCAAAAGACATCTTGCATTTTGCAACACCCTTTATTTATGCTATTTTTTATTTATCGCCCGTAAGTATGCTTTACATTTTGTTGTATTGAAAATTGGTAATATAATAATGTGTTAAGATTTCAAAGATTTGTTAATTTTCTTAACAAGACTTATTCTGGGTTATTTTAAATAACCCAAAATATTTTGCAGTTTACTTTAAAGAACTATTTTCATTTGTTAAATTTTTATGTCGTTACGTAAGCTTAACTTAAAGTATGCTACGAATAGCAATGCATATGCTTAATAATATAAAAAATAAAATTCTTTAAATTATGCCTTTAGCCACAACATTATGTTTCAGTTCTTTAACACAAGTTTATATCCCATAAGTATGCTTTAGATAATTAAAAAAAATTGCAATTGCAATAACAAAGACTTTAAAATCTTGGAATATTTTATAAACTTTTAAAACTATAAAATGAAATATAAGAAAAATAATTAGACAATCATCTTGTTATCGCTTTTTAAGTTCTTATCGTTTGCCATGAAGTATACTTTTATTTGCGTAAGGCAGTCTCAAAGAAATATACACACTGGAAGCAATTTTGCTTAATAGCCATTGACAACATACATAAACGATTCTTTAAAGACAACCACAATCTCTTAAATTTACTGTGACAGCTGCACTTATAAATATCTTATCCGCCCTTCCCTACATGTATACTATTATTTATTTTGCCTTATTTTCTTGCAACATTATATTTTATATTATATTTTATCTGTTTAATATTTCATAAAAGTAGAACAAAACTTTTTAGTTCACACATTGACATTTGCTGCAAGAGTGCAAGATCAAGAATTTTTTTCTTTTTTTTTCCACACATCATACTTTAGTAAAAAAAAAATGTTTGGGAAAATGATTTAACTGTCCTTAACCACATATAACCTAATAATGTCGCCTTGCTATCAATCAGTCTGTTGGGCAGAACAATTGACATTCAGATGTCCCAAAGCCACAAACATATTTTTTGTTTAAAAGTTCAAGTAAGTTTTGTCGCATCAAACAAAGATAACAAGCAGACATGTTACAGACAAGTCCATTAGCAAGTCGGTCATAGAAGGCATAAATAGTAAATAAAGAGAATAATATTACCAAGGGCCTTAACATCAAAAGCGTTAATTTTCAACCGTTAGATTAATACAACAACAAGCCAGGTTTTAAAAGAAAAATTTATTTTATAAAAAAACACTAATTAGCATTTTTTCGTTAAAAAAAAAGAAAGCTTTTTATAGCTTTCTAAACTTTTAATAACAAGAAGCTTTTCGTTAAAAAAAATTGTTAATACTCTATCGATAAAAAAAACTAAAAAAAATTAGTTATTAATAAAAAAAGCTTCGTTATCGATAACAAAAATCGGTTTAAAAAACATACTTAACTTAATAAACAAAGAAACTTAAACTGAAGACAGATATTAAAAAGTATTTTAAATTAAGCTAGCCACACATAATTTCGCAATGCATATTTATTACCAAAAAAATTTATTGCAAAGATTAACAAAAATATTTATCGATAAATTCAAGTGTTAAATCAAAAATATTTTTAAAGATAAATAAGCTTTTTAATTATTGATAACAAAACGAAATAATTTCGCAATTAACAACCAAAATCATTTATAACAAAGCTTTAAAAAATATTGCAATATATGACAAAATAGCTTTTATAAAAAAAATATCGACAATTTCAAGTCTTAAATCAAAAATTTTTTATCGATAAAAAAAGAACTATTTGATGATTGAAATAGTTTTAAAGGAAAAAAACTTGTGGTCTCTATCAAAAGAGTGTCTTGTTAAAAATCACTTACAAATCGATAACGAGAAAGCTTTCTTCAATGAAACATTTGTCGTTGAAATTTGTATTATTAATAAGCAATATTAATTTAATTCTGTATAATAAAATAAAAAAAACTGTTAAATATAAAAAGCTTTTTACGAAAAGCTTTTATCGATAGTTATTAGTGTTATTGTTTATCTTAATAAAATTTCGTTTTCTAGATTATTTTGTATTCCAAAAATGTTTTTTATTAAAGACGTAATGATTGTTAGCAATTTTTTTTCTAAAAAATATATTATCGATAAAAAAATTATTATGGCAATAATAAAAAAATTGTTATAAAAAGGTGTTATTGGTAAATAAAATTAATGGTATTTATCGTAAGCTTTCGTAGAAAATATTCGTTTACAACAGAAAGTTTTTTGGCGAAAATTTCTTATCGATAACTTATCGGTTGTAAATAGCTTTAACGAATTACTTTAACGCGTTGCTCGATTGTTAATATTTTCATGGTTCAAATTGAGTTAGTCTGAAATTGAGAAATGTTAAATTAAATGCAGAACAAAACTTGATTTGTAGGTGTGGTTCACATTCAACACCGGCCCTTAAAATTTAACCACCCGATATAGTTTGGATTTTAAAATTTGTTTAACTATTTCTTATTTTATCACTTGATAAATTGTTGTTTGTTTTTTATTTATATATTTTAAGAATTATTTTAACTATTTGCTTTTTGTTTACATATAAACATCAATTTTGGTTTCAGTTCAGACAAACTGGCGATACAAATTAGAGAACACAAAAATTATTATTGCTTTGCAAGTAGACTCAAACTGAATCAAATAAAAACAATGTGATTCGCTTTCAAGATTAAACATGACGTAGCATGCTGATTCTGTTTGAATGTGAATAATGTTTGGGTTGTGTATCGTGAATGAGAGAGCGAATCATGAATATTAGGCTCCGTGGAAATGTGCTATTATTGATGTTTTATATTAAAACATCGTTTTCTGCAAAAAGTTTTTTAATCAAAATGTGTGATTTTTATAAAACAAGTAAATTTGCGATTAAGTATTGTTTAGAACAATTTTCATCGGTAAAAAATCTTTCTACTAACGATAAGAAAAATTCGTTTAAAAGTGTATCGATGAGAAGTATTTTTAAAAATTTATTTCACAATCTCTTGAATATTTAATGACAATAAATTTTTTTTACAAAAACTATTTTCGATAATTTATCGGCAGTATTATTGTTTCTTTTGTATCTAAATATAGTTCTCAAAAAAAATGTTTGATCCATATATAATTTTTATAAAAAAAGTAATTTTTGTATGTATGTTTGGAAAAATTATAATCGACAAAATAAGGTTCCTGCTAACGATAGCAAAAATATTTTTGAATATCAACTAGTGATATTGATTTCGAAAATCTTTTTTTAAAAAATTTATTCACAATCTTTTAGTAAAAAAGATTCATTTACGAAAATTTTTTATATAAATATTTTTTAAACTATCAAAAACTATTTGTTATCGATAACAAAAATGAGTTAGACAATTTTTTAATTTGTTATTTAAATTTAAATGTGTATTTAATAAATGCCCAAATTTTCTTTATTGTCAGTAAGCCTTTTATATAAAATTTGTTATCGATAACATATGTTTTTTATATCGATAACAACTTTTATTTAAAAGGCTTACTGACAATAAGAAAAAACTACATTCAGACTGTTTTAAAATGCAAAATTTTACAGAATTTTTATCGATAAAAAACTTTAATCACAAAATTTTTTTTAGCGATGAAAAAGCTATTTGTTACCCATCACAAGAATAAATTAAAAAAAATTTTGTCTTATTTTAAAATTTTAAATTTAAAACGTAATTTTTATAAAATTTTCATATTCATATTCCGATAAAAAAGCTTTTTGTTATCAATTCTAAGGCTCTGTTTATTAGCCATATCGATAATAAATATATTGATATTCTTTGGTGGGAATCGAACTCACAACCCCCAGACTGATAGACTACCACACTACCTACTAGCTTACCGAGGCACCCAATTGAAATAAATATTTCGATTTTTTTGAAATTTTATTCGAAATTACTTGCCGTAACATATTACCCGATAGTCTAAAGAGGTCATCTGCACGTGGCCTTCTTTGGCATAGCAAGAGAACTTATGTATTTGTTCCCTGAAAGATAACCCCTATGCTCTCTGCTAACAGGGCATTGTTTTAGAGGTGGTCGATGCACCTCTATAGCTGCTCTCTCTCTCTTCACGACAATATTGGCTTTTCTGCTAGACATTTAAGATTCGTGGAAGGTTAATACTGAATACAACGTGTATTTGTAAAGGCCTCCAATAATCTTTAATAATTTCAAGTCCAATCTACACAAAACTTTTTTTAAGTGAAGAGCCTAAAATATTTTTGCATCGATAACAGTTATCATACAAACAAAAAAAAGCATTTCGTTATATTCTAAAAATAAATTTTACACTTAAAAATAGTTTTCTGTTTTACTGCGTTTAAATTCTTTTAATTTTTTAAGGCCTCTTTAACTAAGCTGCACACATCTATTGGCATGCGGAGATTACCTGAGGAAATATTTTTTTACAACAATTATTTCTTTTAAACGACAGCAATAACATAGAGAACAATTACGAACACAAAGTCCGACAGTTATCACCAGCCATTTAATGTTGTATGTATTTGTGAATGGGTATTTGTGAGACCACTTGTGTTGTCAGTCTAGCTATTGTTATGCATACAAACGTACCACTACTTTCTCATGTGCCTGTTAATTTTTCTACTACTAACACACAGTGTCTTCCTAAGCCGTTTTACGCTCACTTAGCCATATAAACACCTACACGTATAAATATTAAATGCTAGCTGGGCCCACACACGTTGTGTCCGTCCTGACAATATTTTTTTCGAATTTAGGACTCTTATGTACTTACTTTATATAAATGTACTCATCCCTGGATACAATTGTAAAATTTATATAAAATTCTAAAATTTTTTAAAAATTACTGTAAAGCTCTGTAAAAGACAGACAGGAAATGAGTATCTCATTATTTTAAAACAGCGCCATCAGTTGCGCAACCATGCTCTCAAAATATACATTCCTTAAAAAATAGAATATGCCTTAAAGTATGCAATACCTTTAAAACGGTAAAAACATGTATGTACATTCACTGCTTTTTCTCCACTTTCTCTAGGAAATAAGACATTTTTGAGGACAAAAAATATTCTATATTGGAATCATGGTGCTAAGGTACCTCCCCACAAAATTTTATTAAAATCCATCCAGTAGTTTTTACGTGATGGGAACACAAATAAAAATACAGACAGACAGACATACAGACAGGAAATGAGTTGCTGTTTTATTATATGTATAGTTTTATTCATGTTCTGTCTCTAGCTGCTACAATTGTAGTGGCTATTTGCAAAGCTTTAGATTTAAACGTCCACTATTTGCTGCCAGTGACGGTATATCATTTACATTAGTGACATCATAACATATGAGTTGTCAATAATAATGTCATAATCTTTTGTCAAATAATTGCTGTCGCTGTTTTATTTGAAAATGGCTATTAAGGTGGCCAGCTACAAGCTAATTGTCTGTGATGTGAAAGTGTTGATGATATAGAAATTTTATATTTGGTTGTGTCAGTTGCTTTTTAGGGTTCCGTTCCCAAAAGGGTAAAACCATCACCCTATTATTTGCGCTATAATATCTGTCCGTCTGTCTGTCAGAGTCCTCTATCTCTGGAACCGTAAAAGGTAGGCTTGTGAAATTTTTACAAAGGTTATATTTTATGGCTGCTATAAAAAAAAAAAACAATCAAAATTATATGGTGTTCCGATAGTGACGTGGTTTTCACATACATCCATATATGGTCTAGTTTTTTAGTTTAAATTACTGAGAGTAATTTAAACTAAGTTCGCTATATAAAGAAGGATACAAAAAAAAAAACTAAAAATTAAAGGGTGTCCCGATAGTGAAGTCTTTTTCACGAATATGGCCTTATTTTTTGAACCGCAATAGGCAGACATTTTAAATGTTCACTTAAAATGTTTTAGAATGTCTACTATAACAACAACTAACAAAAATCAAAAAAAAACTTTTAGGTAGCGCTTAGGTAGCCGCAAAAGTGAAAAATTTCCCGAAAATTTTTTAGCTACCTAAGCGCTACCTAAACGGTGTTAAGAATCAATCCTAGGAAGTTCATATATTCGAGAAAGTTGTTTATTGAGATCTTAGGTTCATTTTTGTAGTGGGTTGTTTCCTTGAATTTTGAACGGTTTGCTACCTATGGACCTGAACAGGGGGAAAAAGGTAAAAAAAATTTAATTTTTTCAAGTTTTTTGCGATTTTGACCTTGAAGATGAAGTTGTTTTGATTTTATATGTTCATAATGTTTGTTCTTTATGACAAGAGCTACAACTTTGCCTCAGAGAGTATATCAAAATTCTAAACGGTTTGCAAAATATGAGCTTGAGTAAATGATCTTTTTTTTTGCAAAAATGACATCGAGACCCCATATCTTTGAGGGCCCATAAAAAAAACCTGGAGGACTTTGGGCAAAACTGGGAGACAGAGGTCTTTTTTTTGGTCTTTTATCACGTAGTGGTGTCCGTATATGGTTATTTTTTTCCGTTGTGCACTGTGATATAAACCATTATATTTATCTCTACATATAATAAAAGAGCAACTCATTTCCGTCGGTCTGTCTGCCTGCATTTCATTTGTGTTTTCATCACGTAAAAACTACTGGATGGATTTTAACAAAATTAAGTGAGGAGGTACCTTAGCAACCTGAAAAATATCTGATTTCCAAGAGAAAGTGAAGAAACAGCAATGAAAAACGCAATTTCCGGTTTAAAGGTACTGAAATTGGGAAACTGAGATATTTTCAACACGGTTGCACACCTTTTTATTTTTTAAAGTGGGATATTTTAAAAAGTATTGCTCAACTTTAGGCGCCAATTGAATAATAGTTGTATTTGATTTGTATTTTTAATTTGTGGAATTAAATTGTTATTTAAAAACACTTTGAAACACTTTTTACAGAGGTTTACAATAATTTTTAGAATTTTATATAAATTTTAGAATTTTTTCCAGAGATGGATACCATTATATAAAGTAAATACGTATAAGTCTTAAAATTTGGTATGAATTCTTTCAAAGTAAAATCGAACAAAATATTGTCAGGACGCTTACAACGTGTGTGGGCACAGCTAGTATTATATAAATTTTAAATAACTTAGCCATATTTCGTTAAATAAACATTAAGCCCAAAATTAAAAGCAAAATAAACAAATGCTTAAATCTAAATATGATTTCTTGGCCTATCTTTAGGCTTATTTACATTTAAAATTACCTCTTGTAATTATACAAAATATGTGTCCTTTTAGCAAAATTTCGTTAAACCTCTTCTTTTGAATATGTAAAATTGCTCACATTTTGAGTTTTACCACTTAAAATTAAAAGGTTTTTAATGTGCGAGACATGTTGTTTGTTTTGTAGTCTACTTAAGGGCTCTTGGCATATGTAATTCAAGATATTTTGTGAAAAGATAATGCAAAATGTTATCAAAGTTTAAATTATACCAAATGGTTCTATAAGTTGTTGTCTTTTTTTTTTGTAAGAGAAAAACTAATTTTTTGAGTAAAGTTTTAAAGCATACTTTTAGGATTTTAAATGGATTTAAATTAGTTCATGATTTTAGTGAAGGGAATGAAATAAATAAATATAATTTTAGGGTGATGAGAAACCTTTTTAATATATACGTGATTGCAAATTTATAAACAAATTAAATAAAAAATTTATAAATAAATTAAATAATTTTTGCTGCTGTTCATAAGCAAACGATTTTTTAATCTTAGATCATCCTTCGTGTGTCTTTTTATGAAAGAAATTTGTTTACGTTTCATACCAATTATGTTCAAAATTTTTCAAAAATATTTTTTTTAAATATACTTCTTTCACAGGGTACCTTTGAAAAAGTGAAAAAGACTTAAAAAAATATACTTTTTTCATGGTTGATTTTTTAAATATAATTTAAAATGACTTTTGTAAAAAGTACTTTTAAGAAGTACTTTTTTTAAAGGTACCAAATATACTATTATCAAAACGTAGGGAAAAGTTCCTTTGCCGCATCGAAAAAGATCACTGGAACGAATAGTGAAACATTATTTTCGCAAAACAATTTTATAGGGTATTATAAAAAAGTACCTGAAAAAAACTTAAAAATATACCTTTTTCATAAATGAAGTTTTATATCTTTAAAAGGCCAATTTATAAGGTACTTTGTAAAAAGTACCTTTATAAAAGAGTACTTTAAAAAAGTACTTTAAAAAGTACCTTTTTTTTAAGGTACCACTTAGTACTAAGCTATTATTCCGCCATGAAAACGCAGATAAAAACTCTTATGCCACCTTAAAATATTTAAGATCACTGGAAGGAATAGTGAACCATTATTTTCGCAGAGCAATTTAGTATGGTCTGCTGTGACCATACCAATAGGCAGAATATAGTAATAAATTTAATAGAAGTTCTCTTCATAAGCTGCTGAGTACTTTAATGAAGTTACTGTTTACACTATGCTAGATATTTTAGATATCGAGTTTGAGTACTTGATACCAATTGGAAAAGCCTAATGATTAAATGCTGGAATATTTTGGATTACGAAACGCGGAAAAATATATGAGTATACCACCCTGTTATATAAGTCTTGATACAACCTTTTGTGCCTGCTCAGACATGGGCTTAAGAGCAAGAAAATGCCGGATAAGTAACTGGAGATAATTTCAAAATTTTTAGAATTGCCAAAAAATCGAGGCCTTGGTTGAACTTAGGCTCAATTAATCACTGTTGAAATGAAATTCCTAGATTGATATGTACATTGAAACAAATTCTCTGTCACGGTCCTGGATTAATAAAACCTGGGAGCATTTAAGTCGGGACTCTGCAAAAAACCCAAATCTACCCAAATATATCATATAATTTATATTATGACAGCCACTCTAACATAACATTAAAAGTACTTTTTAATGGTACTTTTTCAGGGAATATTTATATGTTCTCTATAGTATCAGGTTATAACGGGTCCGCCAAATAACTTTTTTTTTTTGAAAATCCTATAAAAAAAACTACTGAATATATTCTCAAATTTCTTTTTTTTATTTGAAAGTACAATCCTTCCGGTTAATAATGGAAAATAATTTCATTCAAATGGCTGCCTCGGCTGGCCATGCAGTAGCCTACACGATCGGTCCAATTTTTAAGCACATTGTCCATTATGTGCAGCTGTATTTCACCAATGGCTTCACGAATATTGTCCTTTAAAGAGTCAATTGTGTCTGGCTTGTCGGCGTAAAACTTATTATTGACAGCACCCCACAAATAATAATCCAACGGTATCAAATCGCAGCTCCGATCTGGCTAAACGACATCAGCTCGGCGGCTGATAATGAGATCTTCAAAAACAGGGCGAAAAATAGCGCGTGTAGCTTCGGCTGTGTGGCACGTAGCTCCGTCCTGTTGAAACCAAATGTTGCCAATAGCCTCCTCTTTAATTTTTGTGAACAAAAATTCGTTCAACATGGTCCGATAACGATCGCATTGACTGTAACTCCTTGCCACTCCTTGCTCATTTTCGAAGAAAAATGGCCCAATTATGCCTCTGGACCAAAATCCGCACCAAACAGTGACTCGTTTTGGATGCATCGGCGTTTCAATGTATGCGTGCGGGTTTTCTGTGCCCCAAATGCGACAATTTTGCTTGTTTACATACCCGCCAAGATCAAAATGAGCTTCATCTGAAAAGATGCTCTTTTTGGCAAAATCGATATCTTCTGTAATTTTTTTCCCAGCAAAAAAATATAAAAATAAATAACTTATATTAAGTTTATTGTGAAACTAGCTGTGCGCGCCAAGTCGTGGGCGTCCTGTTAATATTTTGCTCGATTTTGATTTGAAAGTAAGTGCTTTACTAAGCAGTACTTAGTTCCTCCTTAAGATATGCTACATATCAGTTTATGTATTTTTTATAAAAAATAAAAGTATTCATATCCGGTTAGTTCAACTTCGTACTATCTCGGCTTTTTCTTCACTTTCTATTGGAAATAAAAATTTTTTGCGGAAAAAAAGTATTCTATATTGGGACGAGGATACTAAGGTACCTCCTCACAAAATTTTGTTAAAATCCATCCAGTATATTTTACGTGATCCGAACGTAAATGAAAAGCAGACAGACAGACGGAAATGAGTTACTAATTTATTATATATATCGTATTAATAATTGAAGTAATCAAACAAATTAAAAAAACTTTATCAAGTTGAAACGATTAAGATAAACGAATTATCGAATAATTTCAACAATAATGGAAATTAAAATTTTTATAATCTTAAAAAAAAAAATAAAAAAAATATAAAAGCTTTATCAAGTTTAATCGAGTACAATAAACGAATAATCGAATAATTTCAGCAATAAGGGAATTTAAAATATTTATAACCTATTAAGTTTTTAATAATATTTTTTTAAGTATAAAAGTTTATAAATTTAGTGATGAAAAATCTAATAAATTATACGAAAAATCGCTTATTCTTAACGATTAATCGCATAATTTTTTTAATGAAAATTTTAATTTTACATCGAATACTCATTAAAGTGGGTTTTATTTTTATATATTAAAGTATAAAAACCTAGTTAGATTTTATAAAAAATTATATTTAAAAAAAGTTTATCAAGTTTAATCGAGTAATCGAAAAATTTTTAAGAATTGTTTTTTTAAAGGTATTTTTAAATGTTCATCTTTAAGAAAGCATTTCTTTAACAGATGTCCTTTGTTACACGGTGCTAAGAATCATTCCTAGGAAGTTCATATGTTCTAAAAAGTTGTTTATTGAGAACTTGGGTTCATTTTTGTAGTTGACTGTTTCCTTGAATTTTGAAGGGTTTGCTACCTATGGACCTGAACAGGGGAAAGGTAAAAAAAATTGAATTTTTTAAAGTTTTTTGCGATTTTGACCTTGAAGATGAAGTTTTTTGATTTTATATGTTCACAATTTTTGTTCTTTATGACAAGAGCTTCAACTTTGCCTCAGAGAGTATATCAAAATTCTAAACGGTTTGCAAAATATGAGCTTGAGGAAATGATAATTTTTTTGTAAAAATGACATCGAGGCCCCACATCTTTGAGGGCCCATAAAAAAAAACCTGGAGGACTTTGGGCAAAACTGGGAGACAGGGGTCTTTTTTTTGGTCTTTTGAGACGTAGTGGTGTCCGTATATGGTTATTTTGCCATGACTTAAAAAATTACACAGTGTGTTATCAATGCACTTATAAAAGTTACTTTCTTTAAAGAGGACTTTTAAAATTTTTTTTTTATTTTCAAAAGCAGTTATTTTTACAAGGAACCCTTTTAAAGTTAGTTTTCTACAAAGTTTAATTTTTCTTCTAAGTTAATTTTTTTTTATTTCAGAAATTTAAAGAAATTTTGTTTTAATTATAATTTTAAATGAAATAAAATTTTAATTTTTCAAAGTTTTTTAATCCATTTGATACTTTAAGGCCCATTATTATAACTTGCCTTTAGCTAAAGTTAGGATTTTGTTGGAGTGACAAATAGTTTTTCGTTATTAAAAGTAAGCTAAAAACCACTTTTAACTATAACGAACTATAAGGACAAGTTATAGCAATGAGCATTATCCTCATTATTATAACGAAAATCTACTTATCGCTCCAACAAAATCCTAACTTTAGCTAAAGGCAAGTTATAATAATGGGCCTAAAAATTTTTTTTGCTTATTTTTCTAGCAATTTTACCACAAAGACTATAACACCAAACTCACTTTTCTTTTTTTCCCATTTCCTACTTACAGTTTTTGATTAAAGTTCTTTTAAAAGAGTTTCCTTATATTCTCTTGGGGAACACGTTTTGAAAATAATTTACACACACATACACACATATATATTTCATTGTTCTTTGTTTACAAAAAAAATATTTAATATTAATTTGACTCGAACATTGCATATTTCTGGGGAGTTTTATATTTGGCATAAAACGAGCATATGCTATGAAGCGATATAGTGACCATAAAGTAAAGCTAGACTTTTGGTAAATAAAATACTGTTCGAAGCAAAAGAACGGTATATACAAACTTTATAGTGTAATCTTAATAAAGTAACTTTTTTTAATACACCTTGACACATAAACCTATTCATGAACAAATTTTTGTAATTTAAAGTTAGAAAAAATGAATTTTAATATTTAAGTTAAAGGCGACTTAAAATGTTATACCTCAAAGAAGCGTTATTTAAAAAATTTCAGAATTTTTGAAACAATTGTACAAGAGTGCCGCCATGCTTTATTCATTGCGTAAAATATCAATTTTTTCGTTTCTTTAATTATTCGCTGATGTGACCTGATGATGATGATCTTATTCTACATTTTCTTTTATCCAATTGGTCCACGTAATTAATTTTCTTGTCGACCTCCAGTTTCAATATAGACTTACCCATGCATAAGGAGCTCTGTGTGGCTGGACAACGTTTTCTCCTATAATGGCCTAGGGAAGAATTCAGAAGGGATGGACAGGAACGCCTCGCTTTTACAGGTTAATCTCTGCACAGGTTAATCTCTAAAGGTTCTCCTATGGCGTTGAACCGGGATATTTCGATAGCGGTGGACAAGGAAGCCTCGTTAGAGGTGGAGAGGTTAATCCCTTTAGGAACTCCGGTTGCCACGGGCCAGGGGAGGACATCGAAATAGAATGACAAAGAAACCACTCAAGGGGTGGACTGGTCAGTCTATGAAGATACTCCTGCGGATATGGAGGTAAATGTGGATGAATTGATTGCACATGGCCCTGTGGGCTTACGTAAATCCTTTTCGAAACCAGGCACCTCAAAACGTTCCTTCAACGACGAGTCGGAGTTTCTACTAAAAATGAGAGGTAGAGGCAGAAGAGAAGACGGGGAGAGGAAAGAGACTAAGACGGGAGCGCACATAGTATGTGAATGTCCAACATTGGCTAGCATAAGATTCAGGACCACTGGTGCCATGCCATGGGGGACCTGAGCCTTGAACAAATTACTAGCAATTACTAGAGACTGCGTGATGAGAAAGAAGGCCAAGAGTTACCAGTCTACAGTCTGAAATCACTAAAGTCAAGCTTAAGGGCTGGTTGTAACACATGACTCAATGTAAGTTGGTTTCCGAAAATTACATTTCGGATGCCTGTAATCATAGAGGACGGAAAAGGATCAAAAAGGGACCCATTATGGAAGTGGTCTTCTTCGATATTCCCCCTACATTACATTACATACATAATTTTCTGCATATTCCAAAAGGCCCCTATCAATTTTACAATATTTTCCTGCTTCAGGGCAGATTAAACTAGTACAATTAATTGTATTTACTTTTCTTGACCTTAAGGTTGGTAAATGCACAGGGGACATAAATGCCCCGTGTCAAAAATGATACGAGAATAGATAATAAATGAAATGACTCGCATATGGCATATAATACTATCTTGGAAATTGTTCGGAACCCGTTGGACCTTTAGATTACTGACGAAGGTAATACAAGGCCTCGCAATCTTCATCATTATGGGAAACTCTGTGATTGGACTTACAAAAAATAGTATGGAAATAACATCTGGTAAGAGCTGCCGAAACTGCCTGAATGAGGAGGATAATTTCATTAATTTCAGAAATTTTATGTTCGCCTATCCCGCTTAGCAGGAATGCAGGACAAAAGTTTCTTTTTGAAAGAGGACTGTATTAGGGACGGGACCCTTTGAGATTTTGCAAGAATATCTAGGTCGTATTTATTGAATGGGGATTCACTATAGTTCTAGTGTTCTAGAAAATTAGAGTTCTATAGGAAATTGTGGATATAGATGGTTATCGCTCCATTACAATAAATCTAGTGTCCAATGCATGAACACGCAGAGGGCGAGCGGTCCGCTTAAACCTACTCTATTCCTAAAATCGCCATCGTAACTATCTAATCAGTCATACGATTGTGTTTATTCGCAATTGAATTTTTATTTTATATTTATTCCTCTAACTCCCACTGGAGCATAGGGCGCTAATAACAGCTGTTCTCCATCTAACCCGGTTTTGAGCAATAGACCTAAGTTCGTTCCAAGAACGTCTCCAATTTCTCTACCATCTTGTTGAAATGGGTTCCATCTAAGTGATTGTTTACATACATTGTTGCCGTCTCGACGGAGGATATGTCCTATCCACTGCCTTTTTCGTTAACGTATCTCGGTTGCTAGTTCCATTTGGTTTGTCTTTGCTAGCAACTCAGCATTTGTTATCGATTTAGGGCAAAAGATTCGTAATATTCTTCTTCAGCAGGGGTTAATAAATGAAAGCAAAAGCGGAATTCATTTTGCCGATAGCTTTTATACATCCAATTTTTCATCCAAAACCAATGAGCATGTTCTTGGCTAGTGTTATTTAAAAAAATACTTAATGACAGATTTTTGTTAAACAATGTGTTTGTCTTTCGAAACTTGACTTGAATACTTCTATGTTTCAAAATCCTATTGCTTCTTTATATGTATCCTTATATGTATCCTTTTTTATATGTAACCTTAACGTATCCATTTACATGTTTTACCTCTTCTAAAGCTTACATACCCACACATGTCTCAATAGCAACTCTTAAAACTTTTTAAATACCTTAAATGCCTTTGTACAAATTTCTACACAACGTTTAATTTAGAAAATCAAAGCTCAAAGCGTTTCTATTGTGTGCAAAGTATTAAATTTAATAATAATACACAAATAAGTGGAAACCTAAAAGTATGCAGTGCTTCAGATAAATAAATAAACCCTGAAAGTATGCTTAAAATTTAAGTGTTAACCGAATATTGGTTTTTTAGTTTAAAAACTATTAAAAACAATTTAACCATCATGCTAAGGATAAAGCAATTAATAAAGTAAATATTTATTTAAGAACTTTGTCACGTAAAATGGTTTTTAAAAAGATAAATTTATAATTTATAGAAATATTTAAACTTGAAGAAAAAATCCTGAAAATATGCATTACTTTTTAAACAGCCTTAAAGTATGCCATATTTAAATTAATTATTAAACAATTTTAAATAAATAATTTGTTGAAAAATATATCTCACTGAATCATTTAAATTTTCTATTTGAAGGGGGAATATCGAAGTACACCACTTCCATAATGGGTTTCTTTTCGTCACACAGTTGGGTAAATATATGTATATGGCCGGGTCTATGAAAAGGTGGCTTATGACTCAAAAACGAAATTTCGAAAAATTAGCTGTTAAAGATAAACAATGCATTTCATCAGTTTCTTAGTAGTTTTTCTTTTGCATTATGAACAGTCATGCCCAAAAGGCTACCAAAAAATACAAAAGAGCATAAATGAGATAAAACAGCTTGTTTTGGTAAAATCGTTTTTGCAGCGTTCAATCCTGTTTTTAAATTTTTCAATTCCATTTATTATCTTGATTCTGGATTTTCAATAAAATTCTGTTTTTCTCTCATTTGTGCTCTTCTTCCTCGACATTTTTAGTACACTTCTAAGCAAGTTACGACTTTCTAGTTTTTACCACGTAAAAGAGCGTCTCAAAAACGATCGAAACCAAAAAAAAAGTGGAAATTTTTTATTGAGTCATAAGCCACCTTTTCATAGGCTAGGTCACATATAATGAATGATCTCAAGATTTTGTATAAATTAAAAAGTATTTAAAAGGCTTGTGGCATAATGCAAAAATAGGGAGCAGTGCTTAGGGATTTGTATTATTGTTTATACACTACATTTTATAGCAGGGATGGTAAATGAAATTTTTCAAATTGTCCAACCGGCTTATTAAATTGTACTTTTTGCACTGAAATTGTACTAAACAAATTTTGGTTGTGAATTAAAATTTTAAATTTTCCTTTTAACGGATGGCGAGTCATTCGACAATCACAGTCATTTGTGTGCATAGCTACGGAAACAGTACCAATAGCTACTTATACTACTGATAGAATTAGTCTTAGCATGCAAGTGTTAAACTTAGGTTAGCAACAGCGTTCTGAGGTCTTCTGAGATTGTAATGAAATTAAAACAAAAAGAAAAAAAAACGTTAATTTGCCAACGTTTTTTAGGATATCGTTCGCCTGATAGCTCCTCAAAACTGTCGATAGAAGGGTCGGATAACACAGTGCAACACGGAAAAAATAACCATATACGGACACCACTACGTGATAAAAGACCAAAAAAAGACCCCTGTCTCCCAGTTTTGCCCAAAGTCCTCCAGGTTTTTTTTATGGGCCCTCAAAGATGTGGGGCATCGATGTCATTTTTGCAAAAAATGATCATTTCCTCAAGCTCATATTTTGCAAACCGTTTGAAATTTTTATATACTCTCTGAGGCAAAGTTGTACGTAGTTATTTGAAGCAATTTGTTGTTTACAGACTTGGCAACTTTAAATTGACCGAGCAACGTCATCTAACGGGAAAACAAGCGCATGGCGTAATCTTGTCTTCTATCATTCTTGACTGAAATAAACTGACATAGTTCCATGTAGCCTAAAATAAGGCTTACATGGAACCCGAACCTAATTTAAGTATTTGAGTTATTTATTTGAATGTTGAAGAATTTGTGTAATTACAAACACAAAGCCAGCACGCAAAGAAATAACATGGTTGAGGTAACCATAATCTAAGAGCAACATATTATGGTTAAATTATATGGTTGTAGGGAAAACATATTATTGTTGAACATTATAATATTATGGTTAAATTAACGATTATATATTATGGTTTTTACAGTTTATGGTTTATATATTACAGTTTTTACATTTTAAAATACAAAATTATTTATTATTTTTTATTAATGATTTTATATAAAAAACAGATGATTTTATTAATACATAGATAAATAAATTTAATTAGCACTATCCATACCATCGCAGTTCATGGATTTACCAGTAAAGAATTGTAAATCCTTAAAACGGCTCAAGACTTCTTTCATTACTTTGTTCATGTTGTTCTTGAAGACATCAATTTGATCGGGGGATCTGTTTTCTAATTCAGCCAACACCCTTTTCATGTAGTGTTTCAAGTACAAAATAAAGTCTTTCTAGTCTCCGAAAGCAAATCATTCTTGCAAACGGTGATTGAGAACAACATCAACGCCGGTCTCAACGGTTGAGTCTGTATCCTCATCAGGTTCTTTAGCTCAGGTATACAAATCTTCACTTTTAATGTCACCTGGTAAATTACATCACCGACCAATTTCGTTTTGAATCTGCGAAAATTTCATCCTCAGTAATATTATCCCTCTCAATTTTCATGATTTCGAGGTGTTATTAATTTTTCTGGTCTAAAAATGAAAAATAAATTACAGTCTCACACCGAGAGGACTCGAATTGCGGGTATCCAGAGAAGATGGTTGCCACACGCTCAATTCAAGAGCGAAAAATAAATAATTAAATATTTAATTTCAAATTTAATTCCCGAAACAATTGTTTATATATTTGTTTTACATTATTTTTTTAAAGCACTCTGATGCATAGCTTGGGAATAATGATTAGAAATCCTAATGATTAGCAATTGGATTAGAAATTTTACTTGTGCTGAAAAATTGCTTAATTATGATTAGTTAGCCATTTTAGACGATTACTAATTGATTAGATTAGAAATAATTAAATATGTAATCACAATTAGTGACGATTAGTATTTCTAATCAAATTTAATCAAAACTAATCCAAAAAATAATTGATTAGATTTCTTAATTATTTTTGATTAGATTTGATTAGATCTACTATTTTTAACTATTTTTGTGAAAAGAAAATATTTATTTATCACATTTGAGAAAATCGCGCAAATGATCGGGGATATGAACACTTCCTTTGGCCTCAACACGACCAACATTATAATGACTATCACGGACAACGGGTCGAAATTTGTCAAGGCATTTCGTGGACATGGCTTGAGGCAAAGTGATTATCATGACGAAGAGGCAGAGGAAGACAGCGAAGACGAAATGCCGATTTTCGAAAATGCCATAAGCAATCAGTTTTACGCTTACTTAAATGACCCGGATCCCGGCCCTGAAATTTGGACCAAATATAATGTTTTGAAGGAAGAATTCCTATTGACGTCGTCAGCACCCGTTGAACGACTATTCTCATTTGCAGGCATCATCAATAGTCCAAGACGAAATTCATTGTCAAACTTTTCTTTTGAAAAGTTGGTATTAATGAAGTCTAATGTCAATTTTTTGTGAATTATATAAGCAGAATCAGCATACATATATATATATGTATGTGACAATATATAATGCAATTTTATGCATTATTCAAAAACTGTTACATTATGTAAATATAGCAACAAATGTGATAAATAAATATTTTTTTTTCACAAAAATATTTAAAAATAGTTGATTTAATCAAATCTAATCAAAAATAATCAAGAAATCTAATCAATTATTTTTTGGATTAGTTTTGATTAGATTTGATTAGAAATGCTAATTGTCACTAATTGTGATTAGATTTTTGATTATTTCTAATCAAATCAATTAGTAATCTGAAATTTTTATCAAAATTCAATTTATTTTATTTTATTTCTCTAATCGTAATGATTTCTAATTCTAATCGAAATTCCCCAGCTATGCTCTGATGACATAAAAAAACAAATAATTTTTATTTTTTAAATTTTTTTGGTTACCTACGAAAAAACTTTGGTTGGGGAGTAAACATTAAATAGTTAAAACCAACCATGTTTAATTTTTTGTACGCAGTAACCATACAAAGACCACACAAAAATTGAATCATACAGATCTATAAGCCTTTTGTCAAATATGTCAAATCTGTTTGAGAGGATGTTAATAACTAAGCTTAACCCCATTCTAAGTGACAAAGGATGCATTCCAAACTATCAATTCGGCTTCAGGAAAAAACATAGTACGATCGAACAAACTCACAGGTTAGTCAATGTTGTTAAGAAGACATTTGAAGAGAGAAAATACTGCTCAGCGCTTTTTATCGACGTTTCTTTTCCCGTAAACCTATATAAGCTGCTAGATAGTTATTTAACCGAACGAAAATTTATTGTAAAAGAACGAGATTTTTTGAGCTCATCCCAGCCAATCGAAGCCGGAGTTCCCCAAGGTAGTATATTGGGGCCCTTTTTATACTTATTGTATACTTCAGACATGCCAACTAGTAACTGAGTTCACACATCGACATTTGCTGACGACACAGCCTTTTTGAGCATTCACGAAAGACCCGAAGTAGCATCACGATATTTACAAACCACATATCCAATTTAGAAAAATGGTTGAAGAAATGGAGAATAAAAGTTAATGAACAAAAATGTACCTTCACACTGCGTAGAGAATCTTGCCCCCCTATTCGGATAAATAACCAAACGATACCCCAGCTTTCAGACGTCAAATATCTCGGCATACATCTTGACCGGCGCCTTACATGGAAACGGCACGTAGAAACAAAGTTAACACAAATGAAGTTAAAAGCAGTCCAACTAAACTGGCTTATTGGCAGAAATTCTACTCTAGCTTTAGATTGCAAACTTTTATTATACAAGTCAATTCTAAAACCAATATGGTGTTATGGCATTCAATTATGGGGCACTGCCTCAGCTACCAACGTAGAAAAAATTCAAAGGCGCCAAAACAAGATTCTTCGTATAATTACATCTGCTCCTTGGTATATAAAAAACTCGAACATCCATAAAGATCTAAACGTGCCATCAGTTAAAGCAGAAATAGAGAAACTTGCCATAAGGTATTTAAAGAAGCTTGAAACTCATCCGAATCCACTGGCCCGTAACATACTAACTGAACCTGGTTACATTCGACTAAGAAGGAGGGACACTGCTTCTCTCATCCATATATCAGAGGGATAACCCACAAATTACAGTAACCGTGAAACATACATTTTTTTTGTCCAGCACTGGTTGGACTTAACAAGTATATTTTTAGACTTAAGATATGAGTAATTATTGATAGTTGGATGTTTGGACTTAACAAGTATATTTTTAGACTTAAGATATGAGTAATTATTGATAGTTCAAATTTATTGAAGATACAATAAATAAAAATTGCGAAAAAAAAGTAACCATTTGATGATAAAATTTTAAACAAAATTTTTTTACCAGGACCAAAGTAATGTTACAAACAACTAATATTTGTTCATCACAACCATATGTTGTTACAGAGAACATAATGTGGTTTCTGTGACCATACTATAACCATGGTTTTTCTTTGCGTGAGGAAAGCTTTTAAATTCTACCAAATAAGCCATTGGTGTAGCGTTTTACTTTTCAGGTTTGAAATTTACCAAAAAAAAAGTACCATTGTACCAACTTTACCAACCCTGTTTTATACTATTCATTACGAAAACCTCTAAAATTATATGATTACATTATCGTGCTTTTAAATTAGGCTGAATAAAACACTATGTATTTGTATATTAAATATAATACTATTTAAATTGTCTTTCGTGTTGTTTGTTTGCAGATTTAAGATGACCTAAATTTAGCAGCCAAAAAGTATGCAATTTTTTTCTTATTTCGAAAGGAAGAGTCAGCTTGGTAAATAAACGTTAGTCTGTTGATTTAGTTGGCTGCTAAAATGTAGGCAACAGTTAATTTGATGAAATACAAAAAAAGCTTTTTACCTAAGAGATTTGCATAAATTTTAATTTTTGAAGATGTTTTTGTAACTTTTGCTTATATATAAATTACAATAATTATAGTCTCTTCTACATGAGACTGTAGACTTGAATATCGACTTAAAGAATCATGAACTCATGTCAACATATACTTACCATAGAATTTTCGAAAATACTTAATTCTTTATTAGCGAGATATCGGAATTGTTCTTAGAAACATCAGATAAAACTGGAAATGAAGTCAATGAAAAGATTTCTTGTCACAGCTAGTTTTTTTTAAATATGTGATAAATCTAATCTTAAACGTATTTTTAGTCCATTTAACTATTGCCCACATTTTCAACACAATCAAATTTAAGTTTTTACCAGACTCTTTACTTTGCAATAATAAAAATTGTTGCATACTTTTTGGCAGCTAAATTAAGGTCATTTCAAATTTGTTGACATCAAAACAATCAACACAAAACGAAATTTAAACAGTATAGATTTCAATATACAAATACACAACATTATTACCAGCTGTTTCCAAAAGCACGAAAAAGTAATAAAATAATAGTATTGCATATAGTTAAGGGTTTTCTTCATGAGTGGTATATTAGTATAGTGTATAAAATGCCTAAATATATATTACTTTGTTTCTAAAATTCATTGATTTTAACGATTAAACCGTGTGACTAGGCATAAACCGTGTGACTAGGTTCTACCCCCATAGTTCCCTATGGAACTCCCGTAATTCCAGTCCGTAAGGACAACCAGGAGCTTCTTACAAAATCCTTAAGGATACTCAGTGTTGAATTCCTGAGCCAAATATCTGAGCCTGAGTTACGCAAGATATTTGGCTATAGCCTATAGAATACACCCAATAGGCTAGACTTTAGCCTATAGACTATTCCCGAGTCGCATATCTGGTATATTATTGAGTTGGATCATGTCCTTTAATTTTAAAAGTTTTCTTGATATTTAAAACATGATTTATTGGTGGTCGCTCAAAGTTTTATCATCTAGAAGGCTGACTACTAAAACGCCAATTGCTTTGTCTTCGAACAAAGTATAGTGTCAAAACTTTGACAATGTATACGATTTTAAAACGCAGTAAACAAGCAATCGTGGCATCAGTTTTAAAGTTGATGCATTGTTTCGGAACTTTGCATATGAACAGGATTTAAATACGGTAGCACAATTATATACAAACTTTGAATTAATACGTTTTGGAAGTCTATAGAAGATAGACGACAGACTATAGTCTATAGACGATAGACTATAGATAGTTTATAGACGATATAGTCTACCTATAGACGATAGACTATAGATATAGACGATATAGACTATCTATAGACTATATAGTCTATATAGTCTATCGTCTATAGACTATATAGTCTATCGTCTATAGACTATATAGTCTATCGTCTATAGACTATATAGTCTATCGTCTATAGACTATATAGTCTATCGTCTATAGACTATATAGTCTATCGTCTATAGACTATATAGTCTATCGTCTATAGACTATATAGTCTATCGTCTATAGACTATATAGTCTATCGTCTATAGACTATATAGTCTATCGTCTATAGACTATATAGTCTATCGTCTATAGACTATATAGTCTATCGTCTATAGACTATATAGTCTATCGTCTATAGACTATATAGTCTATCGTCTATAGACTATATAGTCTATCGTCTATAGACTATATAGTCTATCGTCTATAGACTATATAGTCTATCGTCTATAGACTATATAGTCTATCGTCTATAGACTATATAGTCTATCGTCTATAGACTATATAGTCTATCGTCTATAGACTATATAGTCTATCGTCTATAGACTATATAGTCTATCGTCTATAGACTATATAGTCTATCGTCTATAGACTATATAGTCTATCGTCTATAGACTATATAGTCTATCGTCTATAGACTATATAGTCTATCGTCTATAGACTATATAGTCTATCGTCTATAGACTATATAGACTATATAGTCTATCGTCTATAGACTATATAGTCTATCGTCTATAGACTATATAGTCTATCGTCTATAGACTATATAGTCTATCGTCTATAGACTATATAGTCTATCGTCTATAGACTATATAGTCTATCGTCTATAGACTATATAGTCTATCGTCTATAGACTATATAGTCTATCGTCTATAGACTATATAGTCTATCGTCTATAGACTATATAGTCTATCGTCTATAGACTATATAGTCTATCGTCTATAGACTATATAGTCTATCGTCTATAGACTATATAGTCTATCGTCTATAGACTATATAGTCTATCGTCTATAGACTATATAGTCTATCGTCTATAGACTATATAGTCTATCGTCTATAGACTATATAGTCTATCGTCTATAGACTATATAGTCTATCGTCTATAGACTATATAGTCTATCGTCTATAGACTATATAGTCTATCGTCTATAGACTATATAGTCTATCGTCTATAGACTATATAGTCTATCGTCTATAGACTATATAGTCTATCGTCTATAGACTATATAGTCTATCGTCTATAGACTATATAGTCTATCGTCTATAGACTATATAGTCTATCGTCTATAGACTATATAGTCTATCGTCTATAGACTATATAGTCTATCGTCTATAGACTATATAGTCTATCGTCTATAGACTATATAGTCTATCGTCTATAGACTATAGTCTATCGTCTATGGAGTATCGTCTATAGACTATAGTCTATCGTCTATGGAGTATCGTCTATAGACTATAGTCTATCGTCTATCGTCTATAGACTATAGTCTATCGTCTATAGACTATAGTCTATCGTCTATAGACTATAGTCTATCGTCTATAGACTATAGTCTATCGTCTATAGACTATAGTCTATCGTCTATAGACTATAGTCTATCGTCTATAGACTATAGTCTATCGTCTATAGACTATAGTCTATCGTCTATAGACTATAGTCTATCGTCTATAGACTAAAGTCTATCGTCTATAGACTATAGTCTATCGTCTATAGACTATAGTCTATAGACTATAGTCTATCGTCTATAGACTATAGTCTATAGTCTATATAGACTCTATAGTCTATCTATCGTCTATATAGACTCTATAGTCTATCTATCGTCTATATAGACTCTATAGTCTATCTATCGTCTATAGACTATAGTCTATCTATCGTCTATAGACTATAGTCTATCTATCGTCTATAGACTATAGTCTATCTATAGTCTATCTATCGTCTATAGACTATAGTCTATCTATCGTCTATAGACTATAGTCTATCTATCGTCTATAGACTATAGTCTATCTATCGTCTATAGACTATAGTCTATCTATAGTCTATCTATCGTCTATAGACTATAGTCTATCTATCGTCTATAGACTATAGTCTATCTATCGTCTATAGACTATAGTCTGTCTATCGTCTATAGACTATAGTCTATCTATCGTCTATAGACTATAGTCTGTCTATCGTCTATAGACTATAGTCTATCTATCGTCTATAGACTATAGTCTATCTATCGTCTATAGACTATAGTCTATCGTCTATATATATAGACTATATAGACTATCGTCTATAGACTATAGGCTATAGTCTATGGCCTATAATTCTGTCTATAACTTTACATTCCTTTCGTTTTTACCATTATCAAAGTTGTCCTTATTTATATTAATTTATGCATCTGTTATGATTCCAACATAAGGAATATTAAAAAGGCAAATAAAATCAAAAATTTCATTTAAAGATAAATAATAATAACAATGACACAAAAACTGCTTGACATCATTGAAAGCCATCTGCTTGAATTGAAGCTAAAAATTACAATCCGTATCAATAGCATTTGGTGAAAGCATTGGAAAAGAAACTCAGATCTCTTGTTTTTGTTTTAAACATAAAAAAGTTCAAAAGTATTATTTATATCAAAAAAAATCTGTATAATGATAAAAAATGAAATGTGAGTAAAAATAAAACTTTGGCTGGCAACTAGCGCCGGTGGCAAATTAATGGGGTTTAAGCTTGAATCATCGAAAAAATACGCTTGAACAATTTTTATATTTTTTTAAACTTTTTGTGGGAAATAAGAAAATTCTTAATTAGAAATTGGAAAGTAAAAATTGAGGGTTTCTTTTCATGCTTTTAGTTTTTTTTTTTAATTTGTTTGCGTGTTTTGATTACATATTTTTTTGTAGACTAACAATTTTTTGTCTATCACTATTCACTAACAAACCATTTACCAATCAATTTGAATTTGGTTTTCATTTTTGCGCATTTACATGATGAAAAATATGGAAAAATGTGCACAAATTATATGAATAAATTCTGTGGAAGGTTGTAGATTTTATCATTTAGATTTGAACAAAAGTAAAAGAATTGAGTGAATGAGTAGATGAAGAACGAATAGTTTTTATTGAAGTTTTTCGCAAACCTAAAAGTATGCTACAAAATTATCATTTTACTTAAGCCTTAAAGTATATGAAGGTTTTAAGAAAATTTCTTCCTATTATCAGTTATATCATGTGCGAACTAACGTCTTGGTTAATTAGCAAAGGACTTTGGCTTAACTAGGACAAGAGGGAGCTACTTTTGTTTTTACCAGAAGGTATAAGGTAGAGAATTTTAAATTAACGAAACTTGGAGGGGTAAGATTGAAACTGTTAGATGAGGCAAAGTACCTGGATGTTTATTTGGACAAGAAATTATAATGGAAGAGGAACGCAGAGGAAAGGCTCAAACACGTTCTTAATGCCTACTATTCACGCAGGAATCCCAGATGGGTTGTGAGATCAGTGCTTACATGATTACATTTTAAAGTGGCAGTCTGAGTGTACCGGAAGTCATATTAGGCGCTCTTTAGTACATATTGAGATTTTCCTAGCAGAAATGGCGACAAGTAGTCTATTAAGATTAAGTGATCAGGATTTGTGAGGTTAGGATTAATAGACCACAGAAGAATTTTGATTGAGCTAGCTTTCAAGGGACCAATTATTGGGTTTTCGAGTTCCGTATCACTGAAATTAATTTTGAAACAATTAGGGACTTGTGGGCGGAATCTAACATTTTGTTTTGAGGGGTGAACGGATGGCCAGAAAATTATTGCAGGTATCGACTTATGTTGTACAGTCAATCGCGATTTTAGCGATTATAATAGCCACGAAATTAGTTATGAGTGCGTGACTCGGAAGGAAGAGGTAGCAATTTAAGTCGACACTCAGGTAGCACTAAAGGCCTACTCACGAAGTGCAAACAGGCTCTTAATGGATTCATGAATAAGTATAACCTAAGTTTATGCAAGGGGGTCGGGTCATTGCAGTTTTCAGAGTAATGAGATTGCTGACGAACTGGCGAGCCTGGATTCTGCATTGAACTCTCAGGCTTGGGAGAGAGCGGTGCAGCTAACGATCAGCCTTGTGCTATAGGGAACTTAATAGATTCTTTATATGTAAGACTGAGCAGTCTGGGGAAGTAGAGAGAATTGCAGGGTCTCAAGGGCCATGTGGTTAAGACAGGACCCTACTTTACTTCTTGGCTTGAGCAGAAATATTCTTAAGGTTTCTATTGGGGTAATAGCGGCTCTTTGTTCGGTGAGCGCTATGGCCATACCAAAATAAATTGCCTGCCATTGCCCCATACTGCAAAATCAAAGAAGTCTTTGGATGAGCAAATGATTCCACAATGAGTTAGACGATAATGATATAATCAGATTCATCATGGGAATTAAGTAACTTACACAGGCAACACGGAAAAAATAGCCATATACGGACACCACTACGTGATAAAAGACCAAAAAAAAAAATACCCCTGTCTCCCAGTTTTGCCCAAAGTCCTCCAGGTTTTTTTTTATGGGCCTTCAAAGATGTGGGGCCTCAATGTCATTTTTGCAAAAAAATGATCATTTACTCAAGATCATATTTTGCAAACCGTTTGGAATTTTGATATACTCTCTGAGGCAAAGTTGTAGCTCTTGTCATATAGAACAAAAATTGTGAACATATAAAATCAAAAAAACTTCATCTTCAAGGTCAAAATCGCAAAAAACTTTAAAAAATTCAATTTTTTTTTACCTTTTTTCCCCTGTTCAGGTCCATAGGTAGCAAACCGTTCAAAATTCAATGAAACAATCAACTACAAAAATGAACCTAAGATCTCAATAAATAACTTTCTAGAACATATGAACTTCCTAGGAATGAGTCTTAACACCGTTTAGGTAGCGCTTAGGTAGCCGCAAAAGTGAAAAATTTCCCGAAAATTTTTTAATTTCATTTGTTTTTTCTTTACTTCAACATTGAGATACTATAAAGCCTTCTCCCGTAAGTGAAACCTGGAGGACTGTGGGCAAAACTGGGAGGCAGGGGTCTTTTTTTTTTGGTCTTTTATAACGTACGGACACCACGTCCGTATATGGTTATTTTGCCATGACTTAAAAAATTACACAGTGTGTTATGGACGGCTAAAGCCTATTCATAAAATATAGAATTATTTCGCATAAAATAGAAAGGGAATCACAACGTAATAATGGATCTCTAACCTGTGACGGTGTCTAGTCCTAACTAGTGCTACCCTTTCTCACCTAATATAATTAATTTGAACTTGTGCAAATATTTAAAACGCTTTAAGAAGAATTTAGCTTTTATTTTCAGTTTTTAAACTCTTTAAAGAGGCCAGCAGTTTATTAAATTTAATTACAGAAACATCTAGATTTATTAATTTACGTTGTTAAAAATTTCTCCTTTAAAGACAATTAAGTTTTTCTTTTGTTCTAGTTTATCATTTGAAAAGGTCTTATGCAAAACGCTTTCAGTCATAAAAAATATCATACGCATCTCAATGATTAATGCCCTTAAGATTTAAGGTATTCAATTCCTCTCAGAATTGTTTGTAATTGCAAAGTAAAACCGTTTATTATTTTCCAATGTGTGGCGCCAAAGATACAGCCAGTCAGTCAGACATCATGGTTTCAGCGGTAACAATGCTGGTAATTTTACGTCCCTTGTGATAAGTTGCTTAAAGGATTTGCTGCTGTTGCATGAGCAGGATTGATTGATTTACCATGATTTATGCAGAGAGTAACAAATTTTAGAAGCGAAGGTTTATGTGTTCATCTGAATGTGGCAAAACACAAAAAAGGAACATAAATCATATTTTAAAAATAAATAATAATAAATGTACAAAAACTGGTTTTCAATACAGACGGGTGGATTTTGACACTTTATGATGAGGTGTGTAGGAACATAACTGTGACGAACAAGCCATTTGTGGCCGCGAATATTCATCAGAGATTCCAAACAAATTTTTCTTTGCGCTGCATTTTGTATTAAAACCAGAAAATTCAAAAATCAAACGATTTTTTGAGAAATAAAGTATAGAATTTGGAATAAAAACTTTAGAATGGACTACGATATCCGGACAATATTTTTAACTAAGAGAGATATGAGAGCTTTTAAACGAATTGTAATACAAATTTTAGTACTTTGTGTTTTAACAGATGAGTTCCTAAGACGGGGAAGATATATTTCAAATTTCATTGGGTTTCTTTTTACAAAAGGAGCTATCCTACCTCTGTTAATCATGGAGCTATCATAAACTTTCTAGAGTATGCTTTAAAAATCGTTTTTTTTTCAATCCGCACTTTACACTAGGAAAAATTTTACAATAATTAATAAATTTTATTCCAAAATTGTCTAATTTATGATTGGGTTGGAGAGAGAACCGTTAAAACTTATGACCCAATATTTTTTTATTCGCATTAGCTATAGCTTGTTTCTAAATAAGTTGCACCAAATTTATGTAAGCAAAAAAGCTATACCACCTTTTTGGGGAAAATTCTGAAAAAAATGGTAGGTTTTAAATTTTTACAGCTCAAAGGCATATAACTTTTTAACGAAACAACGCGTTTGCTCTTAAACAGATGGCCTTGTCAAATGAGAGGGTTGCAAGATATGGCCATTTCTACCAAAACGTGGTGATTTCAAAACTTACGAGTTTTTGCGATTTAATTTTTGATTTGGCGAGATAGCTATTTTCATTTGATTATCATTGACTTCTGGTCAACATTCCATTTCATTGTTTTTATATTTATATAAAATTTTTACAAACATATTTTCTATAAAATTTTTACAAAAAATTATTCCAAAAAACATTTTCTATATTTTTTTTCTATAAATTTTTTTTGTAAAAACTTTATAGAAATTTTTTTTTGGAAAAATTTTATAGAAAATTTTTCCAAAAAAAAAGAAAATTTTTCCAAAAAAAATTTTCTATATAATTTTTCCAAAAAAAGTTTTCTATATAATTTTTCCAAAAAAAAATTTCTATAAAATTTTACCAAAAAAAATTTCTATAAAATTTTTCCAAAAAAAATTTTCTATATAATTTTTCCAAAAAAAAATTTCTATCAAATTTTTCCAAAAAAAGTGTTCTATAAAATTTTTCCAAAAAAAATTTTCTCTAAAATTTTTCCAAAAAAAATTTTCTCTAAAATTTTTCCAAAAAAAAATTTCTCTAAAATTTTTCCAAAAAAAATTTTCTCTAAAATTTTTCCAAAAAAAAAATTCTCTAAAATTTTTCCAAAAAAAAAATTCTCTAAAATTTTTCCAAAAAAATTTTTCTATAAAATTTTTCCAAAAAAAATTTTCTATAATATTTAAAAAAAAAAATTTCTATAAAATTTTTACAAAAAAATTTTCTATAAAATTTTTACAAAAAAAAATTTCTGTTTCTATAAAATTTTTACAAAAAAAATTGCTATAAAATTTTTACAAATAAAATTGCTATAAAATTTTTACCAAAAAAAAAATTCTATAAAATTTTTACAAAAGTAAAAAAAGCGGAAAAATTAATAAAATTTTACCAAAAATATTTTCTATAAAATTTTTCCAAAAAAATTTTTCTATAATATTTTGACAAAAAAAATTTCTATAAAATTTTTATAAAAAAAATTTCTATAAAATTTTTACAAAAAAAATTTTCTGTTTTTTCTGGAAAAATTTTCTATAAAATTTTTACAAAAAAAATTCTCTATAAAATTTTTACAAAAAAAATTGCTATAAAATTTTTACAAATAAAATTGCTATAAAATTTTTACCAAAAAAAAAATTCTATAAAATTTTTACAAAAAAAAATTTTCTGTTTTTTCTGGAAAAATTTTCTATGAAATTTTTACAAAAAAAAATTTTCTATAAAATTTTTACAAAAAAAAAATTTCTATAAAATTTTTACAAAAAAAAATTGCTATAAAATTTTTACCAAAAAAAAAATTCTATAATATTTTTACAAAAAAAAATTTTCTATAAAATTTTTACCAAAAAAAAAAATTCTATAATATTTTTACAAAAAAAATTTTCTATAAAATTTTTACAAAAAAAATTTTCTATAAAATTTTTACAAGAAAAAAGAATTTTTTTGTCGAATTTAGGACCTTCCCCCAATTTATATTGCGTTAAAATGGTCAAACTAAAGCAAAAATATCCTGAAACAAATTTCCTCATAATGACCCTCCCCCCAATATGCCTGTTATCTGCTCATGGTTCCCAGTGGGCATCCTGTGGGTTTATCGGCTATCTCTATGTATATTGCTTTCTATAAAGGCCTTTTATACAAAGCAAAGCAGAAAACCCCTACCCACCTAAAACAAAAATCGGCCCTCTCAGCTGGTTATTGCGATCTACTGGTAGCGGTCTAATATTTCTGTAATAAAAAATGCAAAGGGAAATCACTACAACCGAAAAAATAAAAACAATGTGAAAAAATATAGGTGGGTGTGTTTTTTTGGCAACATCCTCTAACGAAATGGTCTGATGTTGCTGAATTTATTAGCGAAATTATCGAAACTATGCCTGGCAGATTGGTGGGCTTAAATATTCTATATCTTTATTGCTGCCTTGGCAAAGATAATGATGACCCGAACAGAGACCAGCAAACGCACGGACAGATGGACATAGCTTAATCAACTTCTCTATGTATAAGGATGCAGAATTTATATATTTTATGTGGTCGGAAATGAATATTATAGAAATTGCACATGGAATGACATGACACATACCCTTCACCGGTGAAGGGTATAAAAATTAAAAAAATTCTCCTTCTTAAAGAGATAACCTAGACATGTTCGCCCATTTTTATAGATATTTTCAAGGACTATTTAGGTTCAAAAAATCTTAACATTTAAATTATAAATAAACTTTTGGGGACATTTCAACAAAAAAAAAATTATTCCCGAGGCAACAAACTTTGGTAGTATACCCACAAACCCTCTTCCACCGTAAGGGACTGACAGTCCGAATCTCAACTCAAAAGTACCTCTACTTTGCCTGTGTGAAATTTCATTAAGATACCTTTAGTGGTTCTACAGAATTCTTTCCAAAAACTCCGTGCACCGGCGATTGACGAACAAATCAGTACAATGTGACCAATTTTGGTTTTAATTTCTAAGTATTTTTTTATAAATAATTGCTTTATTTCAATTTTATAACATTTAAAATAAGTGTACAAAATATTATTTAAAGAAATAGTTTTTAAGTGTGTTTTTGCTCTCAATTTTTCAAGTATTATTTATTTATATGGCCACCCTACCACCACAAATTGTAAACAACATAACAGCTGTTATTTTTTCGTCATTATTGTGTTTCATGGTACGAGGAATTTACACAGCGAATTTATACCTACGAACTCATCGTTGCTATAGCAACAAATACTAAAACTTATAGGGTGTTCTGACAGTGACGTGTCTTTATTTCTTGACCTTTAGGAGGCAACCACTTAAAATTTACAGAAGATGTATTGCTATGGCCAATTAAAAATTAAAGGGTGTTCCGACAGTGACGTGATTTACATTAGTATGGCCTAATTGTTTAACCATAATAGATAGACTTTTGAAATTTTCGCAGATGGTGTACTACGATTCCTATAAAAAACGGTAAAAATTAAAGTGTTTTCCGACAGTAACGTGATTTGCATGTATAACGCCTTCCTCATCCATACAACTTCTGCAGCACCCTCCACGAGAGATTCCCATACGCTCGGACATACGTCCAATCATACAGTGTCCCGTTATAACACCTACCAGAAGTGCTAACGAGCTTTTCTCGAGGGTCAGTAGTGCCTTTGTCCTTTTTATCAATTGAGGGCCAAAGAATTCTAGATAATCTGCAAGTGGTTAATATAGACCACCTGCGAGCCGTTTCCTTTAGCGACCATTCTCCTAGTATGTTAGATATTTCGGCCAAGGGGATATTGATTTCCCCTTGGGCAACCGTCACATCCAGATTCGACGCGTTTCTCGCACATTGATCGGCCATCTCGTTTCCACGAATGCCCTCATGCCCTGGGGACCCACACTATCCTTATACGATGTCGTTCAAGTAGGGCTAAAGATTGTATGCAAGCTAACACACATTTAGATTTCACTACTTTTGAATTAAGGGCCTTAATGGCGGCTAGACTATCTACGAAAATATCGATAGCCGACGCCTCCGTCGCAAGTTCCCCAATTTTCCTTCCCGCTACCAATATAGCATATATTTCAGCCTGGAACACGGTGCAGGTATCGGGAAGCCTAAGTGAAATTGAAAGATCAAGATCCTCAGAGAAGATCCCCGCTCCGTTCGCCGTCTTGGAGCCATCCGTAAATATTGAAACCGCATTGTTCCGAATTACGGAGTTTTCCTTCCATTCATCCCTGCTAGGAATTTTCACGACAAAAGATTTGTCGAGGTCCATAACAGGGGTTAAGTAATCAGTTGTTTTCACGTATATTGCCTTATTTTTTGAACCGCAACAGGAAGGCTTTTGATATTTTCATAGAGAGTGTATTACGATAGCCACTGTAACAACAATTACTAAAACTTAAAGAGTGTTCCAATGGTGATGCGATTTTTACGAATATCACTTCACTTCCTTAAAAGTAAATTTATACAGAGTGTGTAAATTTATGTCCGCAAAAAATATAAAAAATAAAATTTAAAATTCTACGAACAATTAAACCAAAAATTAAAGGGTGTTTGGATAGTGAGATAATTTTGCCCTGATCTTATATTTGAACAGTAATAGGCTGACACTGAAAATTACACAGATTATGTTTTACTATATTTTTTAAACAAGTAACAAAAAAGAAATCAATAAAAATAAAAGGGTATTCCCTAGATGTTGCGAATTTGGTAATTTGGCCTTCTCTTTTAAACGCTATAGACAGGCACTTGATATTTACTCAGGGTATTTAGTCCTATGATGTAGTATAAAAAATTATTAAAAATTAAAGGGTGCCCCATAAGACATGAACAAATTAACAACTAGAGTTTTTTAAGTTGTAATAAACATAGTAAGAAACCTACGTGTGTGAGTCTAACTCGCACTTGACTAATTTATTTTATTTTATTTATGTAATAATTTCATTTACAATTTCAAAGAAAATTATCTACATACATATATAATAACAAGAAAATTATAAAATTGAATAAATACCTACATCCACTGGTAACCATGTTGATATCCACTGTGAGGAAAGGTAAAATGAAACGAGAATAAAAAATATTTTCATATAAATTCTTTACAATAATAATGAGGGTAGTTGGACGAAAAGTTGGAATGAATACTTCATTCATGTGATGCGTAGCAGCTCATTACCTTTAATACGACTGACAAGAAAATAAAACAAAACAATTATGCGAAACGAAGTCTGAATAATAAAGCTGAGCCGATAATGATGTATATGATGAAATTTCTTCAAACTACATAATCAAATTAAATATGATTTTTATAAACTTATAACCACAAATGGAAATTCCGATATATGTACATGTATATATGTATGTAAATGCATACGTTTTATTAAAATTGATTAATGATGTGAGATTTACGGAATAATGTGTGTTTTATTAATTAATCAACTTGATGTAATCGAAAGCTTACGAGTACTTAATTTTTTTAAGTTTATAATGAATGAAATAATTTCAATTATACTATTAGAAGCTTAACATTTATTAAAAAAAATTATAAAGCTTTTAAATGGTAATACACAGAGGCGAGCGTTCGTAGTCCTACCTACGCTGCTGTAGCAACAAAACGGCGCACAGTGGTTTAAACCTTGTTGTTTTAGAAATAATGAGATGGCACATCTTAATGAAATTTCAAAGAGGCATGCCAGAAGTGTTGTTCAGGACTTCCAAGGAAGTCTAAGGAACCTGTGTTAAAATTTCTTTAAACGTTACTTAAAGTTTATTTATAATTTAAATGTTAAACATTTCACAGTTTGGCAGAATTAAAATATTTTGGAAATAATTCAGCCATTTGTAAAGGGCTAGGCCAATTGGTATGAGCATAGCAGAGGAGTGTATCAGCCTAAGTTTTGACAGTGGGCACTCTATTCACTTGCCAGGGGTGAGGCTATGTGGTCTCAAAGTTGGCTACCTCGGCCCCGCAAATTATTTTAGATCTTGGCATTTCATCAATTTTTGTTACACACTATACACAAAAATTCAATAATTTTGAAATTTTTAATTTGGAAATCGTCTAGTTTTTAACCCGGAAAAAAATATAATCTTATAAATTTCGCTCACTTACTACGGCTGAAATTTTCGTTCAAATAACCTCAAATAAAGAAGTCCAACGGTGTCAAATCACATGATCTTCTGTTTCGTTAGCTGTGTGACAAGTGGCACCGTCCTGTTGAAACCACATATCGTCCACATCCTTATCTTCCAATTCGGGCATTAAAACGTTCGTTATCATATCACGATAGCAAACACCACTTCTATTCGATTACTTAATAAAGGTTACGCAATTAAAAAAATAGTTAAGCCTTTAAAGTTTTAAAAATAATTTTTTTGTGTACTCCACTTAAATTCAGAAAAGACAGATTTTCGACAGGAATTCGGCTTCTGCGGGGTCCGCGACCACTCCCAATTAATTAACTAGTAATTTTTACCCCAGTTTAAAAAAAAAAAAACAAAAACCCGGTCAACCTATTATTGGACCCTTTCTCTGTGTGCGGTCCCATATAAACAGAACCTGAAAAAATATGTAAAAATGTGCTTGTACAGTTTCTTAACACCACAGTGCGACGTTCATTTTTATTTCACCATACGTAGTATAAGGTAAAGTATAGTAATCATGAAAAAAATCGAGGTCGGGATTTCGATGGATTTATACGTTTTGAGGTTTTTTGAATCCATTTTGGCAATTTTCGCGATGATGTCTGTCGGTGGGTGTGTATGCCACTATTTTTATGGAGTTTGTGCAGATCATACTGTTTGGCATATCAAAATGAAATTTATTATGTGCCTTTGGTATATGGAGATAAAGAGCTGTATAGTTTTTGGGCATAATCAGGAGGGGGCAAGTGGTAGTTTCCCCCCAAATTTTACCCCCGAATTTTGTGAACACTCTACAGGTCATACCGTATGACATATTAAAAGAAAATTTAGTATTTACCTTCGGTATATGGAGATGAAGAGTTGTGTACATTTTGGTCATAATCGGGAAAGGGAAAGGGGTAGTTGCCTTACCCCCAAATTTTGTGAACGCTCTACAGGTCATACCGTATGACATATCAAAACGAAATTTAGCATGTGCCTTCGGTATATGGAGATGAAGAGCTGTATAATTTTTGGGCATAATCGGGAAGGGGCAATGGGGTAGTTTACTTAACACCCCAAACCGAAAATAATAAATTTTTCGATTCGAATATACTTTGAACTTATATTCTGTGTGTAATATATCCATAAAAATATATGTTTTCATTGGGTATAGTAAAGTTGTTTGTAGGCCACTCCAGATCTACAGTCTGTTTAAAGCTATTCTACACTATGAGACAAGACTTAAGATTTGCATCGGATTTTGTAAAAAGTAAATCAACACAGCATTGCAAAATACAACATAATTGACTTAAGACCATTAGACGAATTCTCTATAATTTTTAAGCTTGTAAGAGAACGCTGGAAGAACTTATTTAAAAAAAAAAACACTCCGTTATTTCGATGAGCATAAAAAGCTGTTATTTAAAAAAATTTATGTAAAACGAAGGGATAATCGTATCGAGCTAAAAGCAGACTATGCATTTTATTGCTGAAAAAAAAAAACTGAATTAAATACATCGAAGTTGTTAATTCACCCTCCCTCGATGCATTAAAATTATCTTTATAAAAACCATTGGATATAAAAAATTACCTTTTTTCTGTCTTCAGCTTGAAGTTCTCTGCTTGCAGTAACAAAACACCCTTTTTATCTCTAACTGTTTGCAGTCATAACCACAATCATAATTTATAATTCCTTTTAAAGTTAAAGCGCGTTAAAGCATAATATCTTTCTCCTGCTGCCCTGTATCTAATGAGTCTTATCTCTTGTGGCTACTGACAGCCTTAAAGCTCTGTTGAATGAAAAATAATACACTGCCAAGACAGTTAGACAAACTTCTTCTGACATTTAAGGATCTGTTTGGTTTCTGGTTTTCAAACCCCCCAAACATACACACACATGAGCACACACAGAAAGATAAATAAGAAAAGAAAAATAAAAAAAAAAAACAAAACCGGCAATTTAATTAAAAACACTTCAACACGCATAATTGAAAAGCGGTTTTAAACAGGAATCGTGTACACAAAACATTATAGATTAGAAGTAGAGTTTTCCTTACAGTAAAGAGATAAGAAGGTGAGCATTTGTTTGGTTTTGTTAAAGAAAAAAATCTAAATTAAAAGATTTCTGACAAATAGTGGTTAGAGCTGCTCATGATTTATTACATCTTAAATTTGTATATTAGAACCTTGCTATTAGAATATTTAATTGAGAAAAACAAAGATATGCAACGTTGACTAAAATATTTGATGTGAAATTTGACCATTGACCAATATGTGAATTTTCTACCCTGTTCGTGGCTCAATAATTTCTGAAACAAAATTCGTAAAATTCCCAGCAAAAAATTGCGTTTACTTGGAAGTGGGTTTGTAAGGGAGAGAGAAATAGACTCTCCCTTTCAACCTGCTTCAGGAAGGCATGATTGTTGTTTGCGATATCCCACTTAGTAGGTATCTTTGCTTCACCAACTTCTTTATCAAAACTTATTCGCTTACCTACCCGCATTCGCGTAAGCGAAAGAGGTCTCTTTGTTTCACTAAATTTGATAAGAAAACCTACTCGCTTACATACCTCTCTCTCGCTTACATCCTCGTAAGCGAGAGAGGATGCAGCTTGTTATCATTGTCTTAAAATTATAGCATTCTCGAATGCGCTTATATGATGCGCTTATGAGAACCGCTTTTGAAAGACTTGAGTTTTATTTTACGGCTTACCAAACCCAATAGTTTTTTGCTGGGTTAACTTCATTGTCATTAGTCTTTCACTGTCATTAGTCGTTACTTTCGATTGTAGTGATTTTAGTCTGGCGACTGGCGACCGGCGACCTTAGTGCTCATCATAAGGTCTCTCGGAATTGCCAACCTTTACCTACATACATACGAGTATATTTTACATATCCTACAGTATCCACATTTAAATTGTGTCTACCTGTGGTAGCAAACAATATTGAAGCCCACCACTTGATCAAGTATCTTCGATTTTCAACTTGGCCACTTGTCTCCATATGATAGCATTCCACGTCTTAAAGTTTAAGAGTCCACCCATTGTAGAATTTCTGGTCGACAATAATTCACAGAAGAATTCTTTTCTACTAATTCGCCTCCTGATTCTTGCTCTTGTTTACTTGCAACATGTATTTTGTAACTGGCATTTTTCCGATTACAGTGAGAATTTCCTTTCCCTCGCCCGACTTTTCAACGAAGGAACGGCTCAACTTAGAAAACAACTGCTTCTTCTTTAGCGTCCATAGGAGTAGGTGTCGGATGCAGCCTTTGGAGTACTTTTCTTACCATCGGCACCTGAGAGTCCCTGGAGCCAGCTTGATGTTTGACATCATTTTTTATACGCTGAACTGCCATTGTTGTCGTTTTGTCTCAATTGCCTGCATTGGTGCCATGTGCATTGCTTCACATATGACCAAATATGCATGCTCTTAACCCCAATATAGAAGCAGCTTAACCCCAACTTGCGCTAATTGTTTTGGTTGTCGCATTGTATTCACCAAAAGGTAAGACGACCCTCAGGTTAAAGTACTTCATATTTGCTGACATTAACTCACGAAAATTAGCCAATAAAGTCTATATGGCTTTTAATTCCCAGGACAGAGAACTCGTTGAACCCTATGCCGTATTTTTATGTTGCACTTCTTATCCAATGGTGTCCACACACCACCACATCGAAAGTTATTGTTTGCTTCGTAATATTTCTAAAAATCCAGTGTGTAATGCTGGGACTAAAGCCCTATTTTAAGGCTCTGTTACAAAGGTTTCCTTTCCAAATGGCAGCCTAATATTAGTTTTCAATTAAAGGTAAGTATGCGCCGTTGTCGGGTAAATATTTTTTTCCTCAGCAACCGAATTTTGCAAATTGATCACTTATACTTCTTATGATTAGGATGATATTCACTGAGTTCGTATTTACATTCAGATCTCTCAGTTGAGTCCAAATGTTGGTTATGGTAAGAGTCGATTTGATTCCTTTTCCTCGAAAATATTACGACTTCATCTACATGGCATACTAGTTTAAATTATTTAATAATTACGCGCTTTAAGAGAAGGTACTCCTTTCAGCTCTCCCACAATGTACCTTTTCTCTTATAATTATGTTATACGATCTGCAATGATTACATCTATTCCTTAGCATTTTATCGATTCAGTGATTTGGGCTTTACTTGATCTAGACAGCAGCAGAATTTTACGATAGAATTTTTCTACTTCCGAAGCTTTATTAATAGCTATTTTGGTATTAGTTAGCATACTGCTAGGTACAAGGAATGCTGAAGAAGGATGTAGCGATCCAGGAAATGCATTACATTGTGCTCATTTTGTAAGAAATAGGCTATTTATATCACAGCGTCTCCCATCGCTGGTATTACTCTATAGTACTAAATCGTTGGCGAAGTTAAATATAAAAAATTGAGGGTGCTGTAGCTTAAGTGGTTAGCACGCTTACTACTACGCAATGGTCACGAGTTCAAATCTCAGCCGTGGCAACATCAATTTTTCTGATATGTATTAATTTCCCTTTATAATAATACATATCACAGTGCCCTCCTTCGCCGGTATTACCACATAGCACTAAATCAGCCGGCGAAGTAAAATAATTATAAATTGGCAATGTTAGCTTCGAACTAATTCGCCTAAATAACACCAGAGGCGCTGCAATACTGTTCTAAAAATAATCATAACGTGCAATTGCAGTGTTGCCAGAATCGAAGCTTTACTATCACTAACCATCTGTCTTATCTACTACTATCCCTTTCCAAAGAAAGTACCACAGTTAATATAGGCATTTCTGCCTGAGTGGTACTTCTATTTAAAAAAAAAAAAAAAAAAAATCACTCAAGTGCGAGGGTTCCGTACTATGTTTAATACAACTTTAAAAATTCTAGTTGTTAATTTTTTCATGTCATAGGGGCAACCTTTAATTTTAAAATTAAAGTCATATTTACGAAAATTGCATCGTTATTGGAACACCCTTTAAATTTTAGTAATTGTTGTCATGGTAATACACTTTTTATAAAAATATCAGGCACCTACCTATTGCGGTTAAAAAAATAAAGTAACATACGTGAAAAATATGTCACTGATGGCCCATTCGTACTTGTAATTGTTGTTGCGGCCAAAGAACAACATCTACTATAAACATTTCAAGAATCTATCTATTACGTTTCAACAAATAAGGCTATTTACGTACAAGTCACATCTCTGTCGGAACACCCTTCAATTTTGTTATTTTTTATAGCGGCCATGGCATTTCTCTTTCTGTGAATATATCAAGAGTCTATCCTTTACGATTAAAAAAATAAGTCACTATACGTAAGAAACATGTCACTGTCAGAATACCCATTAATTTTTAGTAATCGTCATAGCGGCCAAATTATAAGAGTCTACCTATTACGGTTCAAAAATTAAGGCGTTATACATGCAAATTTTAGACTTGTTTATAACTAGACCTGTTTATAACGAACTAAGTTTTAATTACTGTTTGTAAATCTTTAATCTATGCCTCCTACAGTTCAAGAAAAAACACATATTCGTGAATAACACCTCTCTATCGGAACACCCTATAAGTTTTAGTATTTGCTACTATAGCGGCCACAGTGAAAATTTCAAGCGTCTACCTATTACGGTTCCAGAGATAAAAGGCGCTGACAGATGGACAGAAATTGTAGCGAAAACAATAGGGCTACACCTCTCTATCGGAACACCCTATAAGTTTTAGTATTTGCTACTATAGCGGCCACAGTGAAAATTTCAAGCGTCTATCTATTACGGTTCCAGAGATAAAAGGCGCTGACAGATGGACAGAAATTGTAGCGAAAACAATAGGGCTACGTTTTTACCCTTGGGGTACGGAACATATAATAAAACAGCAACTCATTTCCTGGCTGTCTGTCGGTCTTTTTCTTAGTGTTTGCATCACGTCAAAGCTACTGCATGGATTTTAACAAAATTTTGTGAGGAGGTACCTTAGTTTCCTGATTCCAGTATACGATACTTATTTCCGCAAAATATCTTATTTCCAGGAGAAAGTGGAGAAAAACAGTGAATTAAAGATACTGCATACTTTAAGGCCACTTTTTTTTTAAAGCAGTATATTTTAAGCAATTTTGCGCAACAGATGCCACTGATTTAAAATAATGAGTAACTTATTTCCTGTTTGTCTTTTACGGAGCTTTACAATATTTTTTTAGAAATTTTGAATTTTATATAAATTTTAGAATTTTATCCAGGGATGGGTACCTTTATAAAAAGTAAACATTTCAGAGTCTTAAAATTTGATGTGGATTACTTTCAAAGCAAAATCGAACAAAATATTGTCAGAACGCACACAACGTGTGTGAGCACAAGTAGTATATTAATAAAATAGCTATACAGCTTCAAGATCAATGTGCCTACTTGACCCCAAAGCTGCTGCAACACTGTTCTAAAATTAATAAAGTACAATTAGAGAGTTGCTAGAAGTGAAAGTTTTTTCTATTTCCTTATTTCACCACCTATCTGGCTTATCAATACTCACTTCCTTTACCCAAGAGAGTTACACAGTTAATTTTAAGGCATCAAATCAAAATACTTATGCATTGATAACTTGTATTTTGAAATAGAAATGTTGAAAGTTCATATGGGTTGGTGTTGCCTTTTTTATGCCTCCAACTGTAGTTCTAAGACATTAATATTTCATTAAATATTTGCCTATGAAGAAGAATTACCTAATGTTTCATGTTTTCATAGAATTTTAAATCTAAAAAATAATTATTTTACATTGATGCTGTGAAATTTTGCGACAAACCTTCAAACATTCGCATTCGAAATGATATCAAACGTCTACATATTTAATGCAGTAGAATGGTAGTGAAACATACATGTATTCCATGAAAAGAAAATCAATACGAATCCAATTGTCTTCAGCTGTATTTCTTTTGGTATCTTATTTATGTATATTGAGTTTCACTATGGCACTGATAACATTTTTGGAAATGTCTTCTCTTTTAAGAGATGCAAGAGATAAATGTATGAGTAATTAATGGATGATAATTATTAGTTTCATAAAATAATTAAGTTTTTTAAGTAATTATACATTTTTATATATTTTTTACTTTATAAAAAATAAAATAGGCATTTCCGGTTAATTTAGTTACAGTATTTGCTTTACTACTAAAATAACTGAGTACTTTCACTGCATTTTCTCCACTTTCTCTTGGAAATAAAATATTTTTGCGGAAAAAAAGTATCCCACTTTGGAATAATTATACTAAGGTACCTCTCACAAAATTTTGTTAAAATCCATAAATTAGTTTTTACGTGATGCGAATGCAAAAGAAAAGCAGACAGACAGACAGGTAGATAAACAGACGGAAATGAGTTACTATTTTATTATATGTATATCCCTACCGAAATAAGTAAATACATAAACCATAACTGAAGCACTAACTTATATGCATAGTTTAAGCATAACTGAAGCACTAACCCATATGCATAACTAGTTTAAGCATAACGGTTAGTGCTTAAGTTTTGGTTAATGTATTTGCTAAATAAAGGGTCTCATCCTTACTAAAATAACTGCGTAGTTTCACTGATTTTTCTCCACTTTCTCTAAGAAATAGCATATTTTTGCGGAAAAAAGTCACCTATATTGGCAACAATATACTAAGGTACCGCCTCACAAAATTTTGTTAAAATCCGTTTAGTAGTTTTTAAGTGATGCGAACACAGACAGACACATAAATAAGAAATGAGTTACTATTTTATTATATATATAGATTGCTTCAGATATGGTTTATGTATTTACTTTTTATAGGGGTACCCATTCCTGGGAAATACCTCAGGAACATATACTTTATAATAAATTAAAAAAAATTTCACTTCTTTTTCTCTGTTTTCTCATAAAAATGATAAATTTTTATGGGCATAAAGTATCCTATATTTGAACTGAGATACCAAGGTAGCTCTATACGAAATTTTATTAAAATTGATCCAGTACTTTTACGTGAAAAGTTTTATGGGCTTTCTGATTCCATTCAAACTAATCTCTCGGCCGACTGTTTAATCAGTATTGGCGCATACACACTTTGCGCATACATGAGGATTGTTTAGTTTGTCGATAGTTGAATATGGCGTCGCCGAATCCAGTCTGTGTTTAGCTAAACTATGTACGTTAATATGGCGGTTATTGGTGCAAAATTCCAAGGCGCTAGCACGTGCAGTTCTCTAGATACAGGATAATAATTTTTCACTTTGTATGGGAGGTACCACTCCCGCTATTCCAATCCATTCTGTGTTTAGCTACACTATGTAGGTTAATATGATGGTTATTTGTGCAAAATTCCAAGTCGCTACCTAGTGCAGTTCTCTAGATACAGGATAATAATTTTGCACTTTGTATGAGAGGTACCACTCCCGCTATTCCAATCCAGTCCATCTTTCTCTATACTATGTACGTTAATATAAAGGTTACTGGTGCAAAATTTCAAGGTGCTACCTATTACTGTTACCAAGAAATACGATGATAAATATTTACTTTGTGTGGGAGATGCCACGCCCACGTCGAATACCAAAAAAATAAGTACCCTATTTTACCATCCATGTATCTAATAACAAACTGTGAAAATTTCAGAAAGATCGGTTCATTGGTGTAGGCAGCTATAGCTTTCCGACAAACAAACAAACAAACATAAAAACAAATACATTTTAAATTAAAGGGTGCTCCAACAGTTCATTTAATTTGATGTACTTTTGATACTTTTGAACAGTTGTACACAGACCGCTGAACTTTACAAAGAGCCTGTATTGCTAAGTCAGCTATAACAAAAAGTATAAAATTTAAATTTGGAAATAAAAGGGTGTCCCAATAGTAAATGTAATTCTATGTATGTGGCTTAACTTTTGAACTGTTAAAGACAGACAGCTGAAATTTTCAAGGAACTTGTATTCCAAAGTCCACTATAGCAAATATACAATTTGAATGTAGAAATTAAAGGGTGTCCCATAAATTATTTAATTTGATCTATATGGCCCTATCTCTTGAACCGTTAAACAAAATTAGGCAGAATGTCCACTACTTTCTCTGGTATAATAACAAGTATAAATATTTGGAATTATAATGTAAAGGGTGTCCCAATAGTTCATGTAATTTGATATATATGGCCAAACTTTTGAACCGTAATAGACAGACAGTTGAAATTTACAAAGAATCTTTGTGACCAAGTTCATTATAACAACAAGTCTTTAATTTAAAGTTGTTAATTAAAGGGTGTCACAATAGGAGATGTAATTTGTTCTACGTGACCCTATCTTTGAAACCGTTATACACAGAGGCTTGAATGATGTCCCCATAAGAGACGGATGCTGGTGAAAATAGCTTAACGTTTGAAGGGTAATAGGGAGAGGCTTGACATTTACGTAGTCTTTACTTTTTTCCCTCTAATTTTGGCGTATATTTTATTTGGTTTAAATCTAATTCTTACAGATTACTTCTTACATTTTTAGTTTAGAATTGTTGCCCTTCTATATGTTTTAAAGTCGGTTTTTTTTTTTGCAAGAATTATTGTTTAACTCGTCATAAATTTCTTTATTAACACTGTTCCTTTAAGTGTATCTTTAGGATGGCTAAAGGGAAAAAAACCTTTCAGTAATTTCTTCATTAGATTTTCCATAATAATTACCCTCTTAATTAAAATATTGACTATTTTTGACGTTCGCTTCGAGTATTCGGATTTCTATTTTAACTGTACTCGATATCACTTAACGGACTTTAACAAAAGCACGCAAAGGCGCAACTAAGAAGTTGTTGACTAGAACATTCTTAAGTAGATGAGAAACATATAAAGTGTGTCCCATAATGTTGGCCATTCTAATCAATACAAGTCAGCAAAAAAGTACCCATTTATCAAGATATTAAAATGCAAAATAATAAAAAAGACAAACTACGCTCTCTAATGTGATTTATTTTCCACACGTATCCACTTCGAATATATTTTCTTGCAAGAAGCGTATAGGAGTGTACGTATTTTATACCAAAATTCATCTTCCATAAAATGATTTATAAGATTTTTTCTAACAGATTGTTGGATACTTACGACGTTATCTTTGATAACATAAAACATAAGTGTCTGCTTCTGTATATATTTATTATAATGAAACACATTAATAAATGACAACAAACATCACATCTTTAGAAAAACTTTTGTAAATTACAAACAGATGAATGTAGACTATTAAAACATGATTTTTTTTTTGTGAAAAAATTCAATTAAACACATAATGTGTGTGGCATTCCACGCCACATAGGCGTGCAATTAAAACTACGGCATATAGTTTTAAAAAAAGTTTCTATTGAATCCCTTTTCTTTTAAATCAGCCAATAGCGAGTCAGACTCATACGTTTAGGGCTCCGTACCAAGTTCAATATATAAATTTAAGATAAGAGATTTACATTTTTTGACATCTCTTCTGGATTACCCTTCCTCCTGGGGGTATATACTGTAACTGCTGCATTTCCAAAGGCTTTGGCAGTGTGCTCTCGGAGAAAGTGGGGGCTTTAGTCCCCAGGGTTCCTGGAGCCTTAAGAACAGGTCTGTTTTATTATGGGTCCTCTTCGAAACCTGACCAGTCCAAAAGATTGGCACCACGGAAACCAGTTAACCAGTAGCCTCACAGACTGCCGCTCCGTCTATAGCTGGTTGTTGGTGAGGTTCCTTTGGTGGTGCTTGTGGTTCACGTGGTGGTTGTGGTTTGTATCGATGTACGAAGAGATGATGCATCGTGTGCTTTTGCACAATTGTGTAACAAGATTAACGTGAGTACCTGCCTAGTTGGCCTAATCTCACGGTGGTCTTACCACCGAGTGAAACTTAGGCGTAGACTAGCGCCCCATTGTGTAGTATAACAACACTTTACGATTGCCACCAATCGCTTTTTGTGTGTGATACAGTCACAATGAGTAGCAATTTATATAATATGGCAAGCCTTTCCAAGGCAAGCCTAGATTCACATTATAACCTCTTGCTTAGGGGTTTGGAGACTATCCAAACTCCGTCTGTTGAGAGTGCAACACCAAACTTGATCGACCTTGCACTATACCTACATAAATCGATCTTAAACCACAACCACCACGTGTACCCCCGAAGGGGACCTCACCAATAACCGGTCCCAGAGAGGATAGGCTCTCTGTGGGGCCACCGATTCCCGTGGTACCAGTCCTTTGGGCACTGGTCGGGCCTCGAAGAGAACCCGTGATTTTTACTCACAGACCTTTTCTTCCAAATTTGGGCTCTAGGAACCCTAGCGTCTGGTGCCCGTATTTTCCCCGAGTGAACCGCGTCAAAGCATTTTCCATTCCTGCAGTGACAATTGGAACCCCCGGGGGTACTGGTTTTGCACAGAAAAAAATAAAAACAACAACCAAAAGAAATAAAAACAACCTGAAAAAAAGTATAAAAAATATAGGTAGGCGTGGTTTTTTACCCGCTGCCTCCAATTGAGTGGTCTGAAGTTGCTGAATTTCAATAGCGAAATTTTCGAAACTATGCCTGGCAGACTAGTGTGCTTAAATTTTCTGTATCTCTTCGGGTGCCTTGGCAAAGTTGATTTCAACTCGAACATAGACGGACAGACGGACATCGCTAAATCAACTTCTCTATTTACAAGGATCCAGAATATATATACTTTATGATGTCGGAAATGAATATTGTAGAGATTACACATGAAATGACAAACTTATATATACCCTTGCCAACTGCGGTGAAGGGTATAATGACAACTTTCTTATTTCAAAATTTTTTACTAATGATTTAAACAACTACAATTATTAAAGTCTATTTATTTATTTTTAATTATTAGCTTACATTGGCGTTGGGCTTTACATAAAGCTGTATGATAATCACCATTAGATGAGTTTTAGTCTCTCGTTTAAACGATGGAAAACTTACCTAAAATAGAAAAGTTTACATATGGATTAGTTTAATTAAAATAATTATTTATTTAGTAATTAAGTGTTAATTTAACAATAACTATTCAAATATGTAATTTGCTTAAACTTAAATAATTTAACAAGTGTTTGAATTAAATATAAAATAGATAACATTTTATTTAAATTTCAATATAATTGCCTATAATTAGGCTGATTTTATTATTTACTAGCTGTGTCCACATACGTTGTGTGCGTCCTGACAATATTTTGTTCGATTTTGCTTTGGAAGTTATTCACACCAAATTTCAAGACTCGTATTTACTTTGTATAAAGGTACCCATCCCTGGATAAAATTCTAAAATGTATATAAAATTCTAAAAATGATTGTAAAGTTCTGTAAGAGACAGACAGGAAATGATTTACTCATTATTTTAAAACAGCACCATCTGTTGCGAAACATTGCTTACAATATACTGCTTTCAAAAATAAAAGATGCCTTAAAGTATGCAGTACCTTTATATCGGTAAAATAAATCGGCTTACTTTCACTGCTTTTTCTTGGAAATAAGATATTTTTGCGGACAAAAGATATGCTATATTGGAATCAGGATACTTAGTTACCTCCTTACAAAATTTTGTTAAAATCCTTCCAGTTGTTTTTACGTGATGCGAACACAAGGAAAAAGACAGACAGACATACAGGAAAGGAGTTACTGTTTTCTTATATGTATAAATTTCTGTTGTCCTTGTATTTAGTGACAACATTACTGCTGTATCGTTAGGATTGTGGTAATAATAATAAACTCAAATTAATAAATGAAATAAATAAAATTAAAATTATTTTGGCTTTTAACTATAAAATCATCGACAAAATTATTTTTACAGTCTAGTGAAAGGATTAAATGGCAAACAAAAATAAACAGCTGGAATGTGTTTTAAACCTAACAGATGTGTGAAGCAGCAGACCAAGTAGCAAACAGGGGATCTGCTGTAAATTTCTGTGGGCCAGAACTCAGAGTAGCACGGGTGAAATAACTAAGCCTGAAAAGAAAGAGGAAAGCTATTACATGTAGATACGGTCGAATGGTGCTTAAAGAGCTCCTCGGCAGGAAGGCTAGTAAGGTGCTCAGATAAAATAGAACAACCTTAAGCTGGCTAACTGCGTTGGTCATGGAAACTTCAAGTATCATCTAGCTACCATGAAAATCGAAGAAGATGATACATGCAGATTGTGCCTGGAAGATAGTGAGATGGCTGTGCACGTTGTGTGTTAATGTTTAGCAATGGCTTAACATAAGACTTAGGACGACAAGCAGAAGCTTGTTAAATGTGGATGCCATAGCGGATTTAAACCTTGGACAAATGCTAGCAATTACTAGGAGAGACTTTGTGATGAGAATTTACGAAATCAACACTCTGAAATCAAGAGTAAAGGCTGGTGGTAGCACGTGAATCAATGAAAGTAAGGTCGCCTTAAATTACAAATATAGGTTCCCGAAGTTCCTACAAGGAGCATAAGGCCATAACAAATTTATTCCTTTCTTATTTGTCCGATGCAAGTGTTTTTATCTCGTTCCAGCTTCTATCTTGGTTGGTCGCTTCAATTTCTATTTAGCGCTACCAGGTGTGTGATGGTCTTTTTTTTCTATGGCTTCCTTGTGGATTCCATTCTATAGCTTGCCTTGTCACTTCGTCAACGGACTTGCGTAGGGTGTTCTCTAGTCTGTGCCATTTTATTTTCCGGATCTCGAAGTGTACAGGAATTTGAGGTCTGGATCGATTTGTAGTCTGGATCTATAACCTTTTATTGGATATCGCAACTGACCAGAATACGCAGGCCGCGATTTATGAAACCCTGTAGCGAGTTGATAACCTTCTGTGCTGCATTCCACGATTCACATCCATAGAGAAGAGATGATTTTATGCAGGAGTTAAATATTTTTAGGTTGGTTTTTTTTTTGAGATATGTGCTGACTGCCATATGGAGTTTAGAATGCCAAATGAATGTTTGCCAGCTTTTATTTGGTTGTTCAGAACCACCTGTTATAGTCAGAAGACTTCCGAGATAGCAGAACCTTGATACATCTTCAAGATTCTTCTCGTTTATTGCGAGTGCTCTGTTGTTAGAACCATTGATCTCATTGCTTTAGTTTTGGCAATATATATTTTCAGGTCAGGCTTAGCTGCTTATGTTTGCACTGCATTGATCCTAGCCTTGAAGTTGTGGGATAGTAGACATATGTCGTCAAGTAGTCGAGATCTTCTAGTCTTCTGTTGAATTCCCAAGTTATTCCCCTCTGTTCGCATTAGGCTCTTCTCAGTATGCTGTTTAGGAGGATATTAAAAAGTAGGGGTGACAGAACACACTCCAGTTTTAATTGTGAATCAGTCACTTATGTATACATCCTTCCTTGTGATATAAGGCTTTAATAATGTCAATTATTTTTGTTGGAGTACCTTTGCATGCTAGGGTACTCCTACTCCATATGGCTACATGGGAAAGCTTGTCGAAAGCTTTCTCAAAATCTATGAATATCAAGAAGCGCGGCGATCTCCACTCAACAGAATACTCAATTTTTGATCAGTATTGACGTGGTCAATACATGAAGTGCAGCGGATGGAAGCCAGCCTGCTCATTGTGGAGAAGTGGATCGAATGCGGTTGATAGTCTTTTGTTGATGACTTGAGGTATGCGATATTGATAATTGTATGCCACGCCAATTCTTTCATTGTGACAAGTCACCTTTTTTTTGGTATGTTAATAATAACCAAAGACCCGTAACCAAAAAATGTGGTTAAAATGAAAATGCATTGGTTTGCTAAATATTTAGCAAAGTGACACAAAGCTACCTTGTTGAAAGCTGGTATGGTACTGATTTAAAATTTTTAAATGTTTTTTTCTCTTTGTGAGATTCTGGTTGATATGGTGTATGTGCTTACAGACCCCTAGGGGTTTGCGTGGGTTCTCTTGATAATAACCCTTCCTTTAAGTCATCGCACAGTGAGTTTGTTACCGAAAGATTTTTAATAGCGTGGTAGGTAAACTTGGAACTGATTTCAGGTGATGCTTTTAATAATTTATGAGATAAATTATCCGGAGCTTTGTTATTATGGATACTAGGGATACTATGGTATCCATAATTTCGGGAGTTTCTGGGCAATCTGTGGGTATATCGTCGCGAGCAATGGGTTAAATTCAATCACATAGGTTGTGACCGCTTTTCGATGTGTTCGCTGTTCGATGTATCTAGACGGGTACTTTTCTTGACATTCTTGTTCAAGATGCGCAGATTTGCTCTTTTGCTACGAGTTCTAGTGGTATGCAATATGTCGACTATAATCATCGAGGACGGAAGGTGGTCGAAAAGGGATCCATTAAAAAAGTGGTCTGCTTAGATATCCCCTCTAAATTAATATACGCCTTTTCATTTAAAAGATATAGAAGAATAAAAATGACATTGGCCGCTGTGTAAATTCTTGTATTCGCCTCTGTTTAACATTTTCCACAACGAATTACAGATATTTTTACGAAAAATTCGAACAAAGAAAAATAATAAATAAAAACCGCTATATTTTCCAGCCCAAAAATATGCAACAATTGTTACTGATATAAAAATATGTAACTAACCTGTCCCAAGTAAATATTGCTAGACAACCAGAGCAAACAATTTATTTAGGATAAAGTAAATCTAACTTTCGCTTGGCATGTTAAAAAGCTATTTTAACTTTTAAATATTTTATGGCACCCTAAATTATAGACTCTAATTCCTTTTTAAATAATACAGCAACAAATGTAAGCGATAGAATAGAATTGTAAGAATGTTTGGTTATTTTATTACAAAAATTCTAAGACTTTATTTTTTTTATACAAAAAAAAAACGAAAGAATTTTTGTAGTCTACTGAAATAAATTCGCTTAATTGCTTAAGTGCTTCGTGTCGTCAACCTAAAAAATAATAAATTGAATAATGTTGGTTGGTGAAATAATCGAGTTCAATTTTAACAGAATAAACAAATAGTTTTTTATAACTGGAGTAGTTGATGTAAATTATTTCTGGCTTTAATTATTTGATCAATTAATAAATATAAATCAATAATTGTATAATTTTATAAAACTATCAACTATTAGGGAAAGTCTCTTGACTTCTCAGACTTAATAAATTTTTTTTCTATCCTGCAAACAATACCTGCTCCATATTCTAATTATATTTTAATCCTTAAGTTATGCTTTACTTTTACATCATCATCGCCAATTTTTAATGCATGCAAACATATGTGCAACACTGATTTCTGTAATTTTAGGTTTTAATAAGAAAAAAAATTTAATTTTTAGTTTTTCATTTAATTTTTTAATCGAACCAGCCTTTAACTTTGGACGACGAAGAGTAGTATACATCGAAAAACACAAATGTGCTACTATCTGGTCAATGCCTGAAATAGATAATAACATTTTTTCGTGATCAGCACCCTATTATTAGTCTAAACAAGTAAAAGTGCTATATTCGACCGTGCCGAATCTTCTATACCCTTCACCACGGTGATTTTATTTATACAGACATGTACAGCATTATCCATATTGTTGATTCTTTACTTAAATTAAGTCGTATGAGAAAAATTCATTATTCATGCTTTAAAGAAATAGAAGACAAATGAAAACAAATTCCGTTGGCTACAATTGTCGTCGTGTTATCAGCTACTTAATGATATTGAAGACGACAGCTACATCGTAAACTCTGACATTTTTGTAGAAATACTGATTTTACTTTTATAAAATTAAATAACTTTTTCACAAAATTATTAATATTTCCTCCAAAACTTTTTGTTTGTATATGAATTTATAATTTACAATTTTGTGACATTTTCTTTTGTTGAATAAAATAGAAATTAGCCTAAGTTGACGACAGCCACATCGGTGGCCGTGTAGCCATGTAGTTTTGCTGACTTCAAAATAATCGTTTTATTTTTGACAGTTTGTAGTCGGTATCCTGATGATGTCGATGTGTTTAATGCACTTAGGTTTTAAAACAGAGATATCAGCTATTTAAAATTAAACGCATTTAAAAAAATATGTTACTCTATATAAAAAAATACATACATATGTATATTCTTAATATATGTTATGTTACAGTCATGATTTTCATTTTCAAAGAAATATTGAAATTTTTGTTTTAATTTTTCGAAAATTGTGTGTAAAATTTTTTTGTAAAAATATTTTTTTAAAAATTTTTTGTAAAATTTTGTTCGAAAATTTTTTGGAAAATTTTTTAAAAAAATTTTTTTCGAATATTTTTCTGTAAAACATCTTTTTGAAATTGCTTTGTAATTTTTTTGTAAATATTTTTGAAAAACAATTTAAAAATTTTTTTTAAAAAAAATTAAAAAAATTTTTTTTTTTTAATTTTATTGAAACTTTTTTGTTAAATTTAGGACCTTTCTGCAATCTATATTTAATTAGAATGGTCAGACTAAAGAAAAAAAAATCCTCATATTGACACATGGGTGGTCCTTTTAACTGCTCCTATTTATCAATGGGTACCCTGTGGGTCCATTGGCTACCTCTATGTGCATTGCGTTCTATTAAGGTCTCTAATACAAATCAAAGCAGAAAAACCCTACCAATCTAAAAACAAAAAAAAAAAAATCGCCCCTCGCAGGTGATTATTGATCCCCCGAGATCTGTATGCACTCCTTGCGATCTACCTGTCGCAGTCTTATATTTATTTGACAAAAAAAAGGCAAAACAGAATCATCGAAGCAGAAAAAATTAAAAAAAAAGTACATAAATATAGGTGGACGTGGTTTTTGGCCCGCATCCTCCAAAGGAATGGTCCGATGTTGCTGAATTGCAATACCTAAATTTTCGAAACTATGCCTGACAGATTGGTGTGTTTAAATTTTTTGTATCTCTTCTGGTGCCTTGGCAAATGACATTACAACACTAACACGGACAGACGGACAGATGGACAGACGGACATCGCTTAATCAACTTCTATATGTGAAAAAAATGGTAATGAACTTTTTGGCTTCACTTTTTCCCACCTAACGAGTGATTTTTTAAGAGCTTGAGAACTTTTTTTTTACAAAAAACGCATAAAATTTGCAAAATCTCATCGGTTCTTTATTTGAAACGTTAGATTGGTCCATGACATTTACTTTTTGAAGATAATTTCATTTAAATGTTGACCGCGGCTGCGTCTTAGGTGGTCCATTCGGAAAGTCCAATTTTGGGCAACTTTTTCGAGCATTTCGGCCGGAATAGCCCGAATTTCTTCGGAAATGTTGTCTTCCAAAGCTGGAATAGTTGCTGGCTTATTTCTGTAGACTTTAGACTTGACGTAGCCCCACAAAAAATAGTCTAAAGGCGTCAAATCGCATGATCTTGGTGGCCAACTTACCGGTCCATTTCTTGAGATGAATTGTTCTCCGAAGTTTTCCCTCAAAATGGCCATAGAATCGCGAGCTGTGTGGCATGTAGCGCCATCTTGTTGAAACCACATGTCAACCAAGTTCAGTTGTTCCATTTTTGGCAACAAAAAGTTTGTTAGCATCGAACGATAGCGATCGCCATTCACCGTAACGTTGCGTCCAACAGCATCTTTGAAAAAATACGGTCCAATGATTCCACCAGCGTACAAACCACACCAAACAGTGCATTTTTCGGGATGCATGGGCAGTTCTTGAACGGCTTCTGGTTGCTCTTCACTCCAAATGCGGCAATTTTGCTTATTTACGTAGCCATTCAACCAGAAATGAGCCTCATCGCTGAACAAAATTTGTCACATTTGAACATTTCGAACCGAACACTGATTTTGGTAATAAAATTCAATGATTTGCAAGCGTTGCTCGTTAGTAAGTCTTTTTCTTTGGCACCATGTCTGAAATCTCACGTGATCTGTCAAATACTAATGCATGAAAATCCTAACCTCAAAAAAATCACCCATTAGTATGGTCCAAATCTCTTTTCAGTATTTTTGTTAGTTTTATGAAACTTACAAAATTGCTTTTCTATAATTTCACAAATTTATTCGATTATTCGGATAATCAATTATTCGACTAAATATAATCGAATAATTTTTTTTATTTATTTAGTTCTGTATTTCCTAAAAAAAGAATTTTTTTTTCTAATAAAGTGAATAATTTTTATTCGAATATCAACCTTAATGCAGACACTTGCTTTTAAACTGAAGCACACGCAACAATAATTTAATTTCAAATGAAAAATAATAAAAAAAAAATAAAATTGTTAAAAAAGGGATAAATATTCGTCTAAATGTGTGCTGGCATTAAACAAATAATTGAGTCGTATTATTACTCCCCAAGCATACAGTGAAGAGTTTTTTCTTGCATAAAAAACGACAAGAATTTGTTTAATTATGTTAAAGCAGAAAAATTAAAAGGGTTCTAATGGCGTATCACAAAGAATTTTAATGACACAGCAATCCTGTGATAATAATTAATGACTGGTACATATCCTTAAGGAAAGTTTTGGCACTCTTTCCTAAACAACATTTACAAAAAATAAAATTCTAAAGTCAAAAAAGTGTAATGAATTTTAATTAATTTTTCCGAAATTCTACACCTGCTTGATGTTTATTTTAAGTTATGTTCTGAAGGTTCTTTAGCAAAAGTATTTTTGTAAAATCAGTCAATATATGTAAGTCGCTTTTGTATTGATAATTAGTCCTGTTTTTACTCCAAATTACTCATCGTGACGAAGCCCATTTGCAAGCAAAATTTTTAAGTCTCACATATAGCAAATCAACATGTGACTTTTTCTTTCAATTAGATTGTATAGATCGAGCGCAGATGCTAAAAATTAGGTCAAGGTTACTACCTACTGCAAGACCTGACATATTCCAAAACAAATAATTTTAAATTAACTTCGAACGCTATATCAACTACTATAATTTAATCTAGTGTACGTCCCTAGTTCAAAGCTAAATACATATTCTAAAACGTTGTATAGCGTATATCATAGCCACAGCCTTCTCAAGGCCTAGATTTATGTGCTCATAGTCTAGTCATAGTTTTTTATAAACTTGACATTGCCCAATCATAGCCTAGCTTTATTAAGGTCATAGTTTAGTTAAACTTTTGTCACAGCATAGTCATAATATTGTTATAGTCTAGACATAATTCAGTCCTAGTGTAGGCATAACCAAGTTGTAGTCTAGTTATAGCAAATTGCATATACTAGTCGTTGTTTTATCAAACTCTTCTTTTAGGCTAGTCGCAGTCTGCTAAAACTGCAATGATGGTTAAGCCATAGTACATTTATAGTCCGTTTATAGTTTAGTCCCAATAATAAGATTAACATCACAATCTGGTCTTAGTTTTGTCATATTTAAGTCGTACTCTAGTAAAGATCTAGTCTACACTACTAATTATATAGAAAGAGTCTAGTTCTACTCTACGCTAATCATATGCTGGTAACAGTTATTATACTGAAAGTCTCTCTATAGAAAGAACATAGCCATAAGTAAGGTAAGACAGAACTATGTTTAACAAGTTACTATTTTATATCTTATTTTTTTCCAAAAAATTTTATGCCACACACAGTTTTAAAAAAATTGTACTATAGCAATTATCATAGTCTACTTCAGAGTATAGTCATCGTTTTGTATAGTTACTTTATACTCTATTCATGGTCTAGTCAAAGTCTAGCAATTATCTAGAAATAGTGCAGTTGTATTTCTAGTCATAGTTAAGTTATATTTTAATCATATTCTGGTAATATTTCAATCCAATCAGTTCAGTTACATTCCACTAATAGCCCTGTAATAATCTTGTACTCTAATTATAGCATAGTCATAGTATACCTACTTACTTAGATCATATCCTATTTTTTGAAGTGTAGTTATATTTGAAGTTTAGTTATATTTAAAGTTTAGTTATATTTAAGTCATAGTCTAGTCATAGTCTAGTCATAGTCTAGTCATAGTTTAATCATAGTCTAATCATAGTCTAGTCATAGTCTAGTCACAGTCTAGTCATAGTCTAATCATAGACTAGTCATAGTCTAGTCATAGTCTAGTCATAGTCTAGTCATAGTCTAGTCATAGTCTAGTCATAGTCTAGTCATAGTCTAGTCATAGTCTAGTCATAGTCTAGTCATAGTCTAGTCATAGTCTAGTCATAGTCTAGTCATAGTCTAGTCATAGTCTAGTCATAGTCTAGTCATAGTCTAGTCATAGTCTAGTCATAGTCTAGTCATAGTCTAGTCATAGTCTAGTCATAGTCTAGTCATAGTCTAGTCATAGTCTAGTCATAGTCTAGTCATAGTCTAGTCATAGTCTAGTCATAGTCTAGTCATAGTCTAGTCATAGTCTAGTCATAGTCTAGTCGTAGTCTAGTCATAGTCTAGTCATAGTCTAGTCATAGTCTAGTCATAGTCTAGTCATAGTCTAGTCATAGTCTAGTCAGAGTCTAGTCAGAGTCTAGTCAGAGTCTAATCAGAGTCTAGTCATAGTCTAGTCATAGTCTAGTCATAGTCTAGTCATAGTCTAGTCGTAGTCTAGTCATAGTCTAGTCATAGTCTAGTCATAGTCTAGTCATAGTCTAGTCATAGTCTAGTCATAGTCTAGTCAGAGTCTAGTCAGAGTCTAGTCAGAGTCTAATCAGAGTCTAGTCATAGTCTAGTCATAGTATAGTCATAGTCTAGTCATAGTCTAGTCATAGTCTAGTCATAGTCTAGTCATAGTCTAGTCATAGTCTAGTCATAGTCTCGTCATAGTCTGGTCATAGTCTGGTCATAGTCTAGTCATAGTCTAGTCATTGTCTAGTCATTGTCTAGTCATAGTCATAGTCTAGTCATAGCCTAGTCATAGTCTAGTCATAGTCTAGTCATAGTCTAGTCATAGTCTAGTCATAGTCTAGTCATAGTCTAGTCATAGTCTAGTCATAGTCTAGTCATAGTCTAGTCATAGTCTAGTCATAGTCTAGTCATAGTCTAGTCATAGTCTAGTCATAGTCTAGTCATAGTCTAGTCATAGTCTAGTCATAGTCTAGTCATAGTCTAGTCATAGTCTAGTCATAGTCTAGTCATAGTCTAGTCATAGTCTAGTCATAGTCTAGTCATAGTCTAATCATAGTCTAGTCTAGTCATAGTCTAGTCTAGTCTAGTCTAGTCATAGTCTAAGTCTAAGTCTAGTCATAGTCTACTAATAGAATAGTCGTAGTATAATTATAGTCTAGCCGCAGTCTCGTCATAATCTTGGTCTTATTTCAGTCACAATCTGCGCAATTCTGTTAAACTTTCGTTACATTATACTCATTGCCTACTGTTAATCTAGTCATAACCTGGTTATAGTCTGCTCATAGTCTAAAAATACAGTCATGTAGTCACTGTGTAGTTAAAATCTAGGTTATAGTAACAATCTGGTCAAAGTTTAGTCATACGCTAGTCGTAGTCCAGTGATGGCTAGACATAGTCTAGATATTGTCGAAACAATATAGTTATATAGTCTGTTGGTAAAATATGCAAAGTCTTCTTATAATCTATTCATAAGTGGGCAATGTCATAGTAATTAACTAAATGTAGTTATAATTTTGATCTAGTTGTACTCTTGATCTAGTTACACTCTTGATGTAGTTATACTCTTGATCATATTACAGTATCAATCTGGTTAGGGGTTAGTCACTGCCTAGTAACAGTTTAGTTATAAATTAGTTACACTCTGGACACTGGCGTCATAATATAGGCATAGTCTGTTGACAGACTGTTTCTAGTCTAGTAATAATCTAGTGATAATTTTATCATAGTCTAGTCACAGTGTACTTTTAGTTTATTAATAACGTAGTTATAATTTTGTTGTTTTAGTCTTTTTAGTCATTATCTAGTAATAGTTTGGTCATGGTCTATTCATAGCTTGCTCATATTAAAAAACCAGACCTACCCTGGTCAAAAATATGCCAGACACATGTCCGAATCTTGTCTGTTTGCAGTAGTACTGTCAAAGTCATTTTGGAAAAAAATATTCCTTTTATGAAAAAAAAACTATAGCAACTTCATTAAAAAACTTAATGCTGCAATCCCTGTAAATTAAAATTATATATTAAAGAACTTTTTAAATATGATTAAACTAAATTACTGTGATGGCTTAGCGTGACTATCTGGATACATTTTGATTTACTTCATTTAGTCGTTCCCAGCCAGTTTAGTCACTCATTTGCTTAAATTGTAATGTTGAGTGTTTTATAAAAAAAAAAGAAAAATTAATAAAAAAAAATGATTACGATTGCATGACTGCATGTGAGAATGTGGCAAATTTCAGTAGAATTTAACTTACGTTCTATTTTTGTTCTCTCTTTACTCGACATGATTTAAATAGAAATTTAAAAAAAGGACAAGAAGAATGCAAAGAAGTGTGCAAAATATTTAAACAAATTTCAAAGCATACTTTTGGGGGATTTTCTTTTGCTAAACTAAAAGTTGATTTTAAGGAAAAAATATATTAGTTCTGTTTAAATTGTTGTTAAAAGGAAACAAAAGCTTTGAGAATTTTAAAGAAATAAAAAAAATATTTTTGTATAGAACCATCTACAGCATTAATTTCTGAGTAATGGCATGTTTCAGAAATGTTGTTAACAACATTTATTGCTGTAATACCTTTAAATTATTACATCATTTAGCTCAAATTATGTATATTTGATAAACGTCAGAATGTAAGTGCTCTTGCCTAACAAAACCGAAATAACCTGGAGGTTTTGGTAGTCTTAAAAATAGATTTTTCTTAAAACACAATCATATGCTCAGCAGCAAAACCACATTCATAATCATTCATAATAGGTGCAGCAGCAGCAGTGAAAGAAACATATTGCTTTTACCAATATTTACATGAACAACAGTTCAACTTGGCTTGTAGTCACACTCTGGCAGTTTTGTCTATATTTACTCTAATATCAAGATGTGGGCGAATGTGCGTTGTCATCCAGATACGCACGTTTGCACAATTCATTATGGTGTAAGCTGCAGTAATTTTGGTTCATGGGTATGTGGTTACATTGTATAATTTTCCGAAGTGTATACGTACTATAATAACATTTTCAGGAATATTTATAAAACAACATTTTGTATTTGACAGTATGCGGATTTTAATATGAGACACTATGGGTTGTTTATTGAAATTTTATAAAGCCTACTAAGACTCCTGTATATAATTTGATTAAAAGTAAAGCACATTTTTAGGAACAAAAAATAATTTTTCCTAAAATCTTTAAATCGACCCTATCCTTTTAAGTTCTATATTTATTGCTCCCCACTAAACATTTTAGGTTTGATTTTTTCTATCTATTCTATACAGGGGAAATTAAAGCTTTTGTAACTTGTGTTTTGCAGACTCCAAACAGAGGCCTCGCAATAGGATTCGTGTCTAAATGGAGAACTCTTTAAGGGTCTAGAAATGGCGCAGGAAGATGACCAGCTTCTAAAGAATATTTATTTTGCAAACGAATATGGAGCAACACACAACATAAGAAAGTGTTCGAATTATAAAACGGCTGTGGCAACCCACAAGCCCTATTTATAAATGCATCCCTGCATGCGATTGCATTAAAACTCATCTGTGTAAAAAGCAAAAACGCATATAATACATAACACAGTGCAACACGGAAAAAAATAACCATATACGGACACCAAAAAAAAAAGACCCCTGTCTCCCAGTTTTGCCAAAGTCCTCCAGGTTTTTTTTTATGGGTCCTCAAAGATGTGGGGCCTCGATGTCATTTTTGCAAAAAAATGATCATTTACTCAAGCTCATATTTTGCAAACCGTTTGGAATTTTGATATACTCTCTGAGGCAAAGTTGTAGCTCTTGTCATAAAGAACAAAAATCAAAAAAACTTCATCTTCAAGGTCAAAATCGCAAAAAACTTTAAAAAATTCAATTTTTTTTACCTTTTTCCCCTGTTCAGGTCCATAGGTAGCAAACAGTTCAAAATTCAAGGAAACAATCAACTACAAAAATGAATCTAAGATTTCAATAAACAACTTTCTAGAACATATGAACTTCCTAGGAATGATTCTTAACACCGTTTAGGTAGCGCTTAGGTAGCCGCAAAAGTGAAAAATTTCCCGGTCTTTGGTCTTTTATGACGTAGTGGTGTCCGTATATGGTTATTTTGCCATGACTTAGAAAATTACACAGTGTGTAATCTAACACTTGTTACGCCATTCTTTTCCATACTTTTGATTATACCAGCACATTTCTGATGTGGATGAAGCTGCTGCCTCCGATTAAATTGGCTATTAGAGCGAACTCGGCTTGACAACGATCGCGTGCGCTTAGTGTTGAACAATTTCTCGAAGTTTTTTTTCAAGTCGAGACAAACGTTGGTTAATTTCGGAAACTATGGCTTCACTTCAAGCCCTCTCAAATGTACAGACTTGTCACGGCCTTAAATACTTGGGTGTATGTATATAGTTGACATTTTGAGTGCATGTTGGAATTAGCTCCACTATCATTGATCATTATATTACATGAATAAACTACAGCATGCCTAGCCAGGTCGTTTGGTCTTGAATATTGTCATATTGCAAGGCATATTAATTCGTTGTCCGTCTCAGAAACTTGGCATTCTTATTCCCCAATACAGCGAATTTGAACTAAGGATCAACTTATTAAAAAATTGTAGCCCGGAGACCAGCAACAGCGTCGTGTGCTTGTCGAAGACTACATTGTCGTAAAAAGTTTGTTTAATTTCGCTACAACGAATTTGTGAGCTTTCGTAATTTTCCCATTTCGGGTTCGCAAAATTCAAGACAAATTTACCGAAAAGAAATGCATCCTGCAAGAGTGTAATATTCGTGTTCCTTTGAGCTAATGCAAGAAATAAAAAGAAAACGGGTTAAACTCTCACACGTCATCAGAAATTGTTGCAGTATGCGCATCAAATTATGCCACAACTTGGCAAATTTCCAAATCGTGTGTTTTAAACCTCCCGGTTCGCTTCTTTGGTGCCTCATAGAATCTAGTTTTAGATTATAATCAGATAGTATGAGGCTACCACGTTGAGAATGGCGGAATAAAATAAGACAGTGAAGACATGACTTTATTTGCTTCAAGCCTCACTGTTGGCATGATAGACATGGCTAACATAGCCCTCACCACCAGGCATCCAGCACAGCGAGATATCACATAATCCATAGATACCAGCCTTCCATATTTGTGTTGAAGGTATTCTTCAGGTAGGCAGAAGTTGATGAGGCAGTGGTTCCTACTTGCTTGCTTGCAGAGTTCTGATGTTAGAAGTGGGGTTTAGACCTTAATCGATATTTTTCTTGCAATTTAACAGGTGTTACCAAAGGTATGATAACAGAAATATGGTCTCCAAGTTCATAACAAGGGGTATGAGCTTAGTATTGCCAACCATAATGCTAAAAATAAATACTTGTTAGGCCGTAGTGAGCACATTGCTTTCACTCGGTGGTATACATAGTTCACGTGTATCACATAGTCTACTGCTGCCTTAGAGTTTACAGATATATTTTTATATCAATTGTTCTTTTGTGTATTTTCTAGTAGGAGAGGCTGGTCAAAAATATCAGCTCTCTTGTCCCCATTTTTCTACTTGGAGTTATTAGAATATCAGACCAAAAGTGGCTGACTAGATTTGATTTGCAAATGACCTGCTAAATTCTTTGCAAAGATAAGCGCCTGAATTAGTGAAGGTCTGGACCACTGTACCTTGTCAGAAATAAAGACATCAGATATCCTATGAAGCACCAAAATCAGTTGAATCCACTGATTCCATTCTAAAAGAGCCAGAAAACCTGCATTTGTGCCACTAAGTTTTCGGTTTACTTTGCAAAATACCGGACAATAGCAGAGGACTTCTACAGGTTTTTTTTGTGTATGGGGAAACAGACCGCTTTCTTGATGGGTTCCTTTTCGACCGCCTTCTGCCTAAGCAAATTGTAGTTATTGAAATTTTTTTTTATTGAATCACATGCTATTACCAGCCTTTAATCTTGAATTTAGTGATTTCAGACTGTCGCCTAGTCTCTGGTAATTGCTAGCATTTGATCATGGCTCAGGTCCTTCATGGCATCCACATTTAACAAGCTTCTCCCAGTGGTCCTTATGCTAGGCATACCAGCCTCTTCCAGGCACAGTCTGCAAGTAACATCTTCTTCGATTTTCATCTTCTTTGGATGATACTTAATGATACCTGTCACTAACGCAGTTATCGAGCTTAAGGTACTTCACCACATGGGACATATTGTTCTGGTGATTTCTAACACCTTGGTGCACTAGACCCTGAGATTTTGAACAGGTCGTAAAAAAGGACGATAACAACCTTCGTGGTATAACCAGTGTCCAAACGGCTGTTATCATGGGAACACAGGGAGAAGTTTCTGTGGTAGTAGTAGTAGGACCACCGACAGCTTAAGTCTTGCCACTGAGGAAAAACTGTATAACAATTTTTGAAATAAAGCCTCAGACTGTTCAGTATTATGACCTATACCTACACAAGGCCCACTTTAAAACTTTAATTAGTTTTTTTTACCAAATGCTACACATTACCTAACCCACTGTGCTACCTAAAAGTATGTGGTTTCTACAATGTTGAACACGTAAAATTTTCAGACATAAACATTTTGCATTTGGTTTGGTTTGGTTTATTTTATTTTTTTAAATTGAAGTTTGCATTTTCGCAAGAATGTCGTTTCAAATGTTGAGTTGAGGTTGTTTATGAGTTTGAAGCAGGACAAAGTAGTAAAACATAGCTATAAATGATGGTTGCTAGTAAATTGGTGTTACTGATGTTGTTAGTTGCCTAACAAAATTGCCAATAGCATTAATTTCAAATGTTAAACAAGTAGTTGTGAAAATGAATAATGAGATATTTTTTTTTGGTTGTTAGTGTTGGCGGCGAAGGGTGATCCTGGAAACTTTAAATTTTCGAAATGAAAATTAAAAGAGTAATGAAGTGTTAAAAGGAAAAAATTTCGGAATTTTTAATATCTTATAAAGTTGTAAGAATAAAAACTTTAACCCCACTGTACCAAAAAAAAAAAAAACCTCGAGAGCACTACTCCTTCTAATAATTTAACCACTTGAGTAAACTAGAAACAGGCGTGTTTCTAGTTATTTTTTTTTTTCAGTGTCCTAAATACAGCTTTGATATATTGAAGGTCATCTTATATCACTTTTTACTTCTTGGTTGCAAGGGGAAACCTTTTATTTTCAACGTATCAACTTTTGTGTAGTAGGTGTTGTTCATTGTTGTTTTATTACATTTTTTCATCTGCCACTCTATTCATTGCTCTGATTACTAACACAAAGGGCACATTTATTTTTCTGCTCCCCAAAAGCCAGAATTCCTAATAAAAACCCAACAATATATTGCTAATTTTGTAGAAAACGGAAAACTTGCAAATAGTTATACAAACGTGTTAGTTTGTATAACAAAACATTGTTGAAAAAAAAAAAAAAAAAAAAAAAAAAAAATTATCACAAAAACTATTTTGTCCTTTCGGTCTAACCAAATTGAAATTAACATGGCAGCAAAAACAAAAAAAAAAATACCTAAGCAAAAATTTTTGAAGCAGAAAAGTAATTAAAATAAAATCCAGCACTTCCAGAGAAACCATAAATTAGGTAATATTAAATTAGAGAAACTTGAGAAAAGAAAAAGTAAAAAATTGAAAAAAGCAACTGCACACAACTCTGTATGTTAAAATATACTAATTAGTCCTGGTAAAGGACAAAAATTACTTTATAAAGAATACTAGCATCATTATCAAATAAGCTGTAGTTTTAAAACAAATTAATCTATTCTAAATTTGGTAATTTCATTACGCCTTGAACCAGTTTAAGTTTTAGAAAGATGACTGTCATTTTGCTTAAAGTTTGTCTATAGCAAAATCATAGCCGTTGTGTGCCTCCTGATAATAATCTGTTCGATCTTGCTTCGAAAGTAATTTACGCCAAATTTTAAGACTCTTACATCTGCCTCAACAACTCCGTTTCTCTAGTTTTTCTAGATGTATGTATGATGATGACCAATTGTATCTTAGCAGTACAAAGGACTCAATCGCATCAAAATGAATTTAGACCAAATATTTGTGTGGGCTTCAGCTAACGGATTAAGAATTAATCCAAAAAAATCTGGGGCCGAATTACGGCATTCGTGATCGAGTAGGCTTTCGTATCGAATAAAATTTCGAAACGTATCGAATGGATGGATTACTGCACTCGAAAGCTAACGTATCGAAATTTTTATAAATTGTACTAGATTGTTTTTTATATGGGAATGGAATGAAAACAAAGCTGTCAAATATTTATTGCAATTCAAGCTAATAAAAGAAAATAAAAAAATTTTGGTGGGTTTTTAAATAAATTTTTGTGAAATAAAATACATATTGTGCAAAAGCAAATATAATTGTTTAAAAAAAATGGCTACATTCCTCTTGTTGTGTTTATCGTCTTCTGATTCTGAAGACAATTCTAATACAGTACGTATTAGAAGAGAAATGCGAGACAAAAGTGATCCAATGTCATTGCCGCCAAATGCGTAAGTAAATTGCAATATTCTATTATCCTTTTTTATTTCTTTATATATTGTAGATTTATTAAACGTTTCCGGCTTTCAAAAGAGGCGTTTAATTTTCTTCTTTCCGAGCTGTGTTTCCAAAGACATATGTCTACCGCACTTCCACCAAAGCTACAATTGGCTGCAGCCATATCTCTTTAAGCATATGGAACTTTTTCGTCCTACCTTTTTCCACGATTTTGCGTCCTTAGTTGGTGGCCCATGCGAATTCAGCTTCAAAGAAAATTCATTCCATAAACGCTTGGCTGCTGCCTTTCTTGGCTGCAATTTGGTAATATATTTTTGGCCAAGTTTGGGTGCTCCAACATATACTCAGCCAAAATATCTTTTTGTTTACCATTTATTTCGTTTATATTTGTCCTAAAACGAATATAATGGGTGATTTTTTTGAGGTTAGGATTTTCATGCATTAGTATTTGACAGATCACGTGAGATTTCAGACATGGTGCCAAAGAGAAAGATGCTCAGTATGCTTTGACATTTCATCATGAATAGACTTACTAACGAGCAACGCTTGCAAATCATTGAATTTTATTACCAAAATCAGTGTTCGGTTCGAAATGTTCAAATGTGACAAATTTTGTTCAGCGATGAGGCTCATTTCTGGTTGAATGGCTACGTAAATAAGCAAAATTGCCACATTTGGAGTGAAGAGCAACCAGAAGCCGTTCAAGAACTGCCCATGCATCCCGAAAAATGCACTGTTTGGTGTGGTTTGTACGCTGGTGGAATCATTGGACCGTATTTTTTCAAAGATGCTGTTGGACGCAACGTTACGGTGAATGGCGATCGCTATCGTTCGATGCTAACAAACTTTTTGTTGCCAAAAATGGAACAACTGAACTTGGTTGACATGTGGTTTCAACAAGATGGCGCTACATGCCACACAGCTCGCGATTCTATGGCCATTTTGAGGGAAAACTTCGGAGAACAATTCATCTCAAGAAATGGACCGGTAAGTTGGCCACCAAGATCATGCGATTTGACGCCTTTAGACTATTTTTTGTGGGGCTACGTCAAGTCTAAAGTCTACAGAAATAAGCCAGCAACTATTCCAGCTTTGGAAGACAAGTTGTCCAAAATTGGACTTTCCGAATGGACCACCTAAGACGCAGCCGCGGTCAACATTTAAATGAAATTATCTTCAAAAAGTAAATGTCATGGACCAATCTAACGTTTCAAATAAAGAACCGATGCGATTTTGCAAATTTTATGCGTTTTTTTTAAAAAAAAAGTTCTCAAGCTCTTAAAAAATCACTCGTTAGCTGTATTAAATAGTTTTATTGTATAAAATATGCATTTATAAACTTACATTTTCGCCTGCTTTGCACACAAAACTTAAAACATATTAATTTCGATTGACACAGAGCTAACGAGTGAATTTTAAACAGCTGGTACTCGATTATGTACTCGTTATCGAATGCTATAATCAGAAATTTCGATAGAACTTGTTCGATAACGAATGCCATAATCCCAAAAAGAAAATTTACGAACAATTTTCCTCGATCACGTATGCGGTAATTCGGCCCCTGTATTTCTTGTTATATCGAAAAATAGTACTAAATTAGAAACTGATGTTAATCTTTTTATTGGGGCCTCGAAAATAGAACGTGTGAACATAGCTAGAACCCTGGGGGTGACATTTAATGTGACACTAACTTGGTCTGATCACATAAACCTAGCTTGTGGTAGAGTATATAGCATGTTGAGAAACTTGTGGGCTACTCAATATTTCACTCCTCAAAAAATAAGAACTTTGCTAGCGAAGTCATATCTTTTGCCAATATTATTATATGGATCTGATATTTTTCTGGCTGTTCTTCTCGAGATTTGAGAAACCTTAGGATGACCTATAACAATATTGTTCGTTATATCTATGGTCTGAAAAGATTTGACAGAATATCGCTTTTTTCGACACGTTTTCTCAACATGTCTTTTGATAATTTCTTAAGTATGAGATGCTTACTGTTTTGACATAAAATTATTGTCACAAAACTACCTGAATATTTGTTTGATTACCTCAAATTTGCAAGATCCCAAAGGGGCAGGTATACTATTCAATTGCGACATCGTAATCATGCTTCGGAGTGTCAATTTTTCATTATGACTATATGTCTCTGGAATCAATTTCCTTCCCATCTTCAAAACACAACCAACGCAATAAGGTTTAAGAAATTGCTTAAAGAATATTTAAGTGGTTAAAATTACTTAATTTTGGTTTTTTCTCTTTGCATAAAATTATATTAATTTTTAATTTTTAAATAATAGACTGCTTGTAATTATATACCTAATCGTATTTATTTTGCTATTGTTTATATAATAGACTTCGTAATAATTATTTATTTACTTAATTAATTTAATTAATTTAAAAATATTCGTTAACTTTCGTTTTAACTTTACATTGTGTACCTGTCTGATTCTAATACTGTAACTTATAAGACCACGCGTCTTGTTGTATTAGAAAATCTTTAATAATAAATAAATAAATAAATATACAAACCTATACATTAACTTTACATAAAGGTACCCATCCCTGGATAAAATTCTCAAATTTTTATAAAATCCTAAACTTTTAAAAATTATTGTAATGCTCTGAAAAAGGTGTTTAAAATATTTTAATAACAATGTACATAATTCCACCAAGTAAAAATACAAATCAAATACAAATTTTATTCAATTGGTTATTTGGTAGTAAGTAATTCATATTTTGTGATTATTGTAAAACAGCGCCATCTGTTGCCCAACCGTGTTTAAAATATACCGCTTTCAAAAAGAAAATATGCCTTAAAGTATGCAGTACCTTTAAATCGGTAAAAAAAAAAATCGGCGTACTCTCACTGCTTTTTCTCCACTTTCTTTTGGAAATAAGCTATTTTTGCGGAAAAAATATCCTATATTGGAATCAGGATACTAAGGTACATCCTGACAAAATTTTGTTAAAATCCATCCAGTGGGTTTTACGTGATGTGAACATAAAAAAGAAAGACAGACAGTCAGAAAATGAGTTACTATTTTATTATTTAATAGCTGTGCTTACAAACGTTGTGTGCATCCTGACAATATTTTGTTCGATTTTGCTTTGAAAGTAATCCACACCAAATTTTAAGACTCATACCTAATTACTTTATATAAAGGTACCTATCCCTAGATAAAATTCTAAAATTTATACAAAATTCTAAAATTCTACAAATTATTGTAAAGCTCTGTAAAAGACAGACAGAAAATGAGTAACTCATTATTGTAAAACAGCGCCATCTGTTGCGAAAAATTGCTTAAAATTGACTGCTTTCAAAAACAAAAGATGCCTTAAAGTATGTCGTACCCTTAAATCGGTAAAATAATCTTTAATGCGTTTTCTACAGGAAATTTGTTTGGCTCACTTCTGGTTGAATGAAAACATCAATAAGCAAAACTGCCATATTTAGAATGAGGATAACCCACAAGGTACTATCGAAAAATCATACCATCTTGAGAAAGTCAATGATTGGTGAGAGTTATGGGGTGCTGGAATTATTGGTTCATATTTTTTCAAAAAGGATGCTGGCCAGCATTTAAAAATTTATGTAGACCGTCACAGGGCCATGTTCACTGACTTTTTTATACCACAAATGAATGTCCTCAATATGGGCAAGATGGCGCCTTATATCACATGGCGAGTGCCACAATTGATTTATTGAAAAAGAAAAACTTTAAGTAAAATAATAAATTTGCGTAATAGATCCGTAAATTGGTTTTCAGTACTAAACGATTTAAAACCGTCAGACTATTGTTTCTGGGGCAATGTGAAGTCCCTGGTTTACACCGTTAAACTAAAAATGACTGACTGCTTGGAAAGCAAAACTGATCACGTTATCACTGACAAACGTCTTGTATTTGTATAAAAAAGTGTCGCTTGCTTTTTCCAAATGGACTTCCTCGTATCAAGCTATATGCTGTATGTCCGAAATTATATTAAAATAAAAATGACGAATAAAACTATCACATAAGGGAAGCACCATTAGTGTCTTATTTTAATTAAATTCTGTATTACTTTAACAACACATTTTAGTAGTCAAATTAAGGACTAAATATAGTTCGGTTACATACTACTGATAGCCTAGTGAATTCCCAGTCGTAGTATATTCGTATGCTAGTCATAAAATAGTCCCACTCTATTCATGGTCTGGCCTAGGCACAGTGATAAACTAAACATGGTCTAAATATAGACTGGACATATTCTAATGGTCTAGGCAATAGTTAAGATCCTTAATGTCATAGTTAAGACATATCCTGGTTATATTGTGCTCATATGCTTGTCATATTACTGTCGTAGTCATGTTACAGTCGTAGTCATGTTACAGTCGTAGTCATGTTACAGTCGTAGTCTTTTTATAGTTTTGTTTCAGCCTAGACAGAGTATAGTTATACTCTAGTCATAGCATGGTAATAGTCTAGCCATACTACCCTTTGCATAGAATACTTATACTCTAGTCATAGTTTAGTCATAGTCTAGCAGTAGTCAACTCATAGCATAGACATATTCCAGATATAATCTAGCTCTAGTCTAGTCATAATCTAGTTTAATTATAGTCATAGTCACAATGAAGTCGTACTATAGTTTTATTACAGTATAGTTAGAGGCCGGTTATTGTATAATAATAGTTTATTCATGGTCTAATAATAGTCTAGTGATAGTAAGGCATTAGTTTAGTCATAGTCTAGTCTAGTCATATTATAGGCATTGTAAGCTTATAATCTAGTACTAGTAATAGTCTAGTCATTGTAAGGCTTTAGTGTAGTCATAGTCTAGATATACTCTAGTCATATTAGAGGTATTGTATCCTTATAGTCTAGTAATAGTCTAGTCATAGTAGGTATTAGGGTAGTCATAGTCTGGATATACTCTAGGCATATTATACGTATTACCGGCTTATAGTCTAGACGTAGTCGAGTCATAGTTTTGTCATAGTCTGGTCATAATAATGTCTATTCTTAGTTTTGACTATTACTAGGTTATTATTAGACTATAACTAGCCTATGATTTGACTATAAATTGATTATAACTAGACTATGACTTGACTATTACTAGACTATGAGTAGACTATAAGTAGACTATGACTAGACTATAATATGACTATGTTTAGTCTATGATGTAAGACTACGGCTAGACTATGAGTAGATTATGACTAGACTTTCACTATGCTACTAAGGTACTATAGCTAGATTATGACCAGACTATGATAACGCTACGATTAGACTTTGATTGAAAAATGACTATATTGTCACTAATCTACTAACTCGATTGTGGTTTAAAATAGAAATGTGAAGTTATACTTCACTGCTATTCTTTGAGTCGGATATTAATATAAATAATATTTATGCCCATATTCATAATAAATATATCATTCAATTATATTTTATTTATTATGAATATGGATATTAAAGTTTATATTGATTTTTGTAAAATATGTGAAAATTTATTTCGATCTAAAGTTAATATTTATTTTCTCTAAAATATTCAAATACCAAAAAATAAACCATTAAACGAAATTACTCCTGTGTACCGCAAAAATTCTTCTTAATTCAGTTTTTGTTCCTGTTCCAGTTTTTGCTTCGAATTGCCAGCCCACACTTCAAATGAATCATTGTGTTTATCTTGGCCATGAGCACAGTAATCTTCAGTCTCACTTTCTGAGTTGTTGTTAAAACCTGCTGCTGTAATATATTTTTTTTTTGCTACACACATTTTCTGTTTTTGGCAAATGTGAAAAACACTCATCTGATAATTGATGTTCTCGATTGTGTTGCCTGAGTTTAAGTTAAAAATACTTCAGTGGTTTCTAAGCAATCGAAAGTGAAAAATTAGCAGAGTGTTGAAGAACATGCAAAACCATTCTGGCTTTGGGTAATTTTTTATTTTAAATTAAATTACTTCAAGCTTTCAAATGTAGTTGAACAAATTTTGGAGTAATTTTTTTTTAAATAATTTATGAATCCAAAATAAATATGCTTTACTCTTGCTTTTCTTCATAAAATTTATATCAGAGAAATTAGTTTATAGTTTATAGTAAAATGGTGTAATCCTGAAATAAATCTTATTTCAATTCATACATACATAAATACTGTCAATAGCAACAAACCTGAAACTATGTGGATCCTAGAGGTATTTGGAATCCTCGAAAAATTTATTTCAAACTCGATATAAACAAACATATAGACTAACAGAGGAGTGAAGGATTTCTTTGAATCGTTACGACTGTAAGAACCCAGATTATAAATTTCTTGATATTTTTTTATATCAAAGTTTTACTGTTAAAAATTTAGACAGAGAATAATGGTCTAATTATACATGTAAAATATATATTATTTATATCCTATACATGCCCAGTAAAAAAAGTTTTGAGATTTATAAAATTTAAAAATTTTAAGGAGCTTTCGAACTAAATAAAAAAAAGACACACATACAATTTAGAGAAATCTATGAAATCTTTATCTGGATCGATGGAACGATCTCTATAATTCAATGTTTAGGGATGACGTTATATAAATGTTGACCGTGGCTACGCTAAAGTTATTTCATACGCTAGGTCCAATTTTGGCATACTCTCCCCAACATATCGGCCGGTATCTCACGAATAAATTCCTCGATATTAATTCAAGATAGTCTAAAGGTGTTAATCGCACGATCTAGGCGTTCAATTGACCGGCCCCAAAAATGAAATAAACTTTCGATTGGGCCATTGTTTGGCGTGCTGTGTGGTTGTAGCACCGTCTTGTTAAAACCGACCAAGTGCAGCTCTTCCATTGTGGGCAACAACAATTGTAATCATCGCGCGGTAGCACTCACCGTTCACAGTAACGTATCCGCCTTCGTCGTCTTTAAAAAATAAGGTCCAGTGATGCCACCAAACAGTACATTTTTAGGGATGAATTGCCAATGCAATAAATACGTGCTTGTTCAATAGAAATTAGCTTCGTCGCTAAACACAATTTTTTGATAGTCGGATCATGAATTTTCATAACTGAAACAGTAACATATTACATGAAATCAGCTGGGCTGCCAAAAACGGTGCTGCTAAAGAGAAAGTTGCTAATAAATTACCCTGAGAGACTTAGATAAACATAAAAGGAACTATGTATATATCCGAAAGGCATTGCTTCTAAAATGAGAACTTATTATATAAAAACAAGTAAGAGTGCTATGTTAGACCATGCCGAATCTTATATATCCTTCACCATGTTTCTTTGAACATTTTTTTGAGAATCTTTTTAAATTTTTTTTGTAAAAATGTTTTGTAAAAATTAAAAATTAAAAAAAATATTTTTGAAACTTTTTTGTAAAAATTTTTTTAAAAATTTTTTGTAATACTTTTTAAAATTTGTTTGTAAAAACTTTTTTTAAATTAAATTTTTTTTAAATTTTTAGAAAAAATTTTTTGTAAAAATTTTGTTGAAATTTTGCTGAAATTTTTTTGTAATAACTTTGTTGATAATTTGATGTAAAAATTTGTTGCACCTTGTGGGTCTATTGGCTACCTCTATATGTATTGCTTTCTATAAAGGTTTTTACTACAAATCAAAGCGGAAAAACCTTACCAACCTAAAAATAAACACAAAATCGGCCCTCGCAAGGGGTTATTGATCCCCCGAGATCTGTATTAATTAATCTTTGTGATCTACCATTCGCGGTATTATATTTATTTTACAAAAAAGAGCAAAACACAATTATTAAAACCGAAAAAATGAAAAAAAGTGAAAAATATAGGTGGGCGTGGGTTTTTGCTCGCAGCCTCCAAAGGAATGATCTGATGTTGCTAAATTACAATCGCAAAATTTTCGAATTTATGCAGGCAGATTAGATTGGTGGTCTTAATTTTGCTGTACCTCTTCAGGTTTCTTGGCAAATGGCATTTAAGCCCGAGCACGGACAGACGGACAGTCCCACATACCATTGTAGTAACAATAAAATAATGAAACACAACCCACACATAGAGTTGGATACCCTACTGTCAACAAATTACAAGATATGATGGATTAAAGTATTTCTTACATTGTTTAAAAAAACTGAGGCACTTGAAGGTCTCAATTTAAAGACTTAAAACATGTATTTAGTCCATTGAACAAAGCACTGGATATTCATGCCAAGGTCATCAGGAGCTTTCGATTACTTCACATTTATACAAGCAGAGAAAAACCATGGTTGTGGTATAGTTACAAGAACCACAATATTTTCTACTTAACAATATATGATTGCGATGAACAAATTTTAGTTGTTTTTATTATTAGTTTAATCATAATAAAGAAGTTTTGGTTAAAATTTCATCATTAAATAATGAAATTTCATTATTAAAAATGCAGCATGATTGGTTTTAACCATAAAATTTTTGGTAAACTTCGAACCATAACCAAAATTTAATAAGGATTCCAAAATAATACATTGTTTTCAACAATAATATAGCAATAATAAACAAAATATATTAAGAAGTATGTAACCAAACAATGATTAGAAACAAACATTATTTGGATTTAGTTATCAGATTTTACTGACTTGAGTTTTTTTTTAATAAAGAAAACATTTTTAAATTTGTTTTTCTTTCTGAATTTGTATACACTTTTAATTATTACTTAAAATATAAAGTGAAAGTTGTGTTTTGCTTTTTATATGTTAATAAAATCGTCATGTAAATTTTATAAAATCATTATTAAATAAAATAATAAATAATTGTGTATTTTTTTAATAAAAATGTTAAAACAAACGGGCCTATCTCATATGATATTTTATGATTTTTAATCATACTATAATCGCGTAAAGTAACCATATAATAGTTATATTTGATCATAATATAACACGTTATTATTATATTATGATCATATTTTATTATACTATTTTTGATATTTTTATCAGGCTTGTCAGCGTTGACAATAATATGGTTCTAAAAAAACAGTATTGTTACTAAGTTAATAATATTAATATGGTTTGATTACAACCATATAATTTAATCATAATATATTGCTCTTAGGTTATGGTTACCTCATACCATGTTTTTTCTTTGCATTTATGAACCATAGTAATGTCTTACGGAAATTAAAATCGACTCAATTCATACGTTCCCATTCAGAGATTGTTACGAAATTGTAATTGAACATATCAATCATGTTTTGCTTTTTGAACTCTACCTCCAAAAGGGTTGAAAGTTTGTCAAAGAAGGTCGTCTAAAATCATTAGAAATAGAGAAAGGGAAAGAACAGAGCCTTGCGGTACCCCTAAATTAATCTTGAACTCGTTTAATGATATCCCATCTAAAACAATTTGTATAGTGAAAATTCGCTATAGATATAAAGAAGTTATCTGCGACAGCAAAAGTAACAAATTTTAATAGTAGCCCACAATGCTACACTCAAAAGCCTTGGAAATATCTAAAGCCACCCACCTTCCTGACTTTCGCCAAAATGATGTATTTGTTAGCTTTATGCTTTATGGGTTACTTAACATAATAAATAAAAAATACCTGAAGATTTTTTTCATTTCAAGTCGAATAAGGCAAAGCACAAGGCAGAGGAACAGGGAGGGGAATGCAAAAAGAGAAAACTTTACAGAAGTGATTTAATGCTTGTTTGCAAACAAGCTGCTTAACAATGTTTGAGAATACTTAAGAACTGAATTGTTATATTTTCCCCCCCTCCTTATTTCTATTTCTTTCCTTTATAAGCAAGAGATTAAAAAATAAGCTAAGTGGACACATGTGAGAATGTGTTTGTGTATGTGTTTTGTATGCCTTTGTAAGTGTCAGTATTTTGATTGCAAGAGTAGCATGAACAAGAACATATTTAATAATAAAAAAAAAAAACTACACTTCCAGTTTATTCCTGCACATATACACATGCTTTTACTCTCTCCCTAACAACACACTCTCTAGTTTCTTCGGTATAAAAAACTACACATGTGAGTGTTTGATAATGTATAATCAGTGGGGTAGTAAAGCTGTCATACATTAAAATGCCCGTGTTATTCGTATACGGATATGTATGTATTTATGTTAAAGGAAACACATGAGCCCAAGTGTATTAAAATAAATAGTCATGCATAATTTATGGCTTATCTTTTAGTCATATTGTTTTATTGTTCGTTAGTTGTATGATATAATTTTTTTTAATGTGTGCCTTTTCTGGCACTACTCTGAATGAACACATTTTTTTTTGTTTTTTTACATTTTGAAGTATAAATGAGTGTTTTTATTTTATTACTGACATTGAAAAAAATAAATAAATAAATAAATATATGTAAATATATACCACACACGGTATATATGTATATATGTATATACAAATATTGTCAGGATTACTTTCCAAGCAAAATCAGTATGTGCGCGTCCGCGTCCACACCAAATTTTAAGACTCTTACGTATTTACTTTATATAAAGATACCCATTTAAAATTTGAAAAATTATTGTAACGCTCTGTAAAAGCTGTTTAAAATATTTTAATAACAATGTAGTTACACAAAGTAAAAATACAAATCAAATAGAAATTTTATTTAATTGGCTCTTTGGCAGTAAGTAATTCATATTTTGTCATTATTTTAAAACAGCGCCATCATTGCGCAACCGTGTTTAAAATATCCCGCTTTCCATTCATTTTTCCATTATTTTAAAACAGCGCCATCTATTTCACAACCGTGTTTAAAATATACCGCCTTCGAAAATAAAAGATGCCTTAAAGTATGCAATACCCTTCAATCGTTAAAAAAAATCGGCCTACTTTCATTGCTTATTCTCCGCTTTCTCTTGGAAATAAGATATTTTTGAGAAAAATTAAGTATCCTACGTTGGAATCAGGTTACTAAGGTACCTCCTAACAAAATTTTGTTAAAATCCATCGAGAAGCTTTTACGTGATGCGTACACAGAGAGAAAGACAGACAGTCAGTCAGACAGGAAATGAGTTACTATTTTATCATACTTATAGCTTTTAAAATGAATTTTATAATAATAGTGTTGTAGTATTATAAATAATGTTAGGTTGTAGGGTGGCTGATAAAATAAATTATTTTTTGTAGAGAGCCGGAGGGCTTTGAATTGGGAATAAAATTACTTTCAAAATATTATTGTAAACACTTCTGCAATATTTTTTTTATAGAAAAAATAAGCCAATAAGTTTTAATAAAATATAAAAAAATTTAAAACTAACCCCATTGTTGCACTGTGGTACAAAAAATATTTTTTGCGATTACTGTTTTTAATGTTATATTTTTTATTTGAAAGTAAATACCAATGAACCTCAAATCGAAATAGAATCGAAATGAAAAAAACTTTGAAACTTTTAAAATAAAAATAAAATTAATTTTTATTTTAGACCTTAGATATGAATAATTATTGTAAGTTTAAATATATTTGAATTTACAACAAATAAATTATGAAAAAAACCTATAACTTTTGTTTTGAAAGATTTTAATGCATAATTATTTTTGTATAGTTATGTAGCTAACAAGATATCGTCGCGTTTCTTCTTAAACCACGTAAGCGACATTTTTTCGAAATTGACTTTTTTGGTTTTTATGTTAGTAAATAACATTTGCCACCAGACTACATTTTCATCTTAACAAGTTTGTATGAAAATTAAATAAATCCATTTTCAAAACCTCGTAAGCGCCATATAAATGACATTTGCATGCAAAATATAATGGTTTTTATATTTCAAGTTGGAAATGTTAAAGTCTCAACCACTAAGTTTTTTGTATTTAAGATTAAAAAAATCATGAAAGTTGCAGGCCAATTGGAGCATTTTTAGTAAAATTAAATTTTTTTTTTTTTTTTTGATAAATACAAAAATAACTGTTTATTTACACACAGAAATTTGCTGTTTGCGCCAAAACCACGTAAGCGACAGATTTGGCTACAATTAATTGTAAGTAACAAATTAAAAAAAAATGTTTCTATACTCTTCAGAGAGTCGCACAACCATGTTTTAAAAAAAAAATTATTTTGAAACCCATATTAAAAAAGTTATAAAGTTTTTTTCGTTTTCTGAAAAACGACTTCTTGGCGCTTACGTGGTTTAAGAATAAACGCAACGATATTTGTTATGAGCTACGGAAAATTAAGTATTTGTGTCTTTTGGAAATTTTTAATGCTAATTTTTAACAAAGTTCCAAATTGACCGCTACAATTCAATGTTGTAGTGCGAACCTTCCCCTAAACTCCTACATTTCATTACACATTCGCCAACTTGCGGCCTTGTATGCCAGAACAATGTTTCTGACCCGAGGTCCGATATTTTGTGCAGAATTTATAAATAAAATAGTTTAAAAAATGTTTTTTTTTTTCTGAAATAGGGTCAGCAAAATTGGTCTGGTAAACATGGGTGGAACCTGGCGGATATTCGGATTCTTTTTTCATGTTTTGACGCAAGGAAATTTCAGTTTTAAAAACAAGTTTTTGGTAAACTTTAACCTATTCATATTTTTTATTCTCTCTTTTATTCGTTTTTTTTTTTTGTTGAAGTTAATAAATTAAAAAATGTTATTCAATAAAACTGAATTTGTTAAAACATATACAAATCTGAGGTTAGCTGAATATGATATAGAGGTATCTAAGCCCTTCCCAAACTTAGCTAACGTTAACCTTAGGATACCCTTTTTGCTTCCAGACGCGTTTTAAATATACGAAAGAGAAAAAAATCGCTGTTAATCGAATCTTGAATCTGTGAATCGAATCTTGGAAAAAAATGAGGCAATATCTGGTAAATAAATTTATTATCCTAATATATATATATATTTTTTTGTTTAAACGGAAAAGTTTTTTTAATTAATTTCCTGGTTAATTGACTTGGATTTATTTCGGATGTCTCTCCCATTTGTGCTTTATCTAATGCTTCTAAGAAAATATTATAAAATAGATCTATCAAAAACAATAAACAATACTAGCCTTCTGAAACTTGTCATTTTTTTAGAAACCAGAAATAAATACGAAGCAATTTCTCCAAAAATTTTAAGCAGGAAATCTCCCTAATTTTTAAAATGGTCTTACGAACCAAAATCTGTTAAAAGCCTTAAGGCATGTTATAGAAATAGGAAATTAAAATATTTATGTCATTTAAGTTTAATGAAATGTCATTGACAAAAAGCAAGTTTATGGCCAAACTGATGAACCGTAGTTTATATACACTTCTTTTTATGGTCCTACGAGCCAGGATTTTAAATTTTAGCTAAAAGTCAAACACAAATGTTTTAGTTAGTTTGACAAAGTACGAATATAAGTATCATAATTCTTTCGCAAATATTGGCGGGATATGTGGAACAAGAATAACGTGAGTACCTGCCTAGTTGGCCTAATCTCACGGTGGTCTTACCACCGAGTGAAACTTAAGCGTAGACAAGCGCCCCCATTGTGTTGTATAACAACACTTTACGACTGCCACCAATCGCAATTTGTGTGCGATACAGTCACAATGAGTAGCAATTTATATAATATGACAAGCCTTATCCAAGGCAAACCTAGATCCATATTATTGCCTCTTGCTTAGGGGTTTTGAGACTAACCAAACTCCGTCTGTTGAGAGTGCAACAGCACACTTGATCGACCGTGCACCATACCTACATAAATCGATCTTAAACCACAACCACCACATGTACCCCCGAAGGGGACCTCACCAATAACTGGTCGAAGAGAGGATAGGCTCTTTGTCGGGCCACCGATTACCGTGGTACCACTCCTTTGGGCACTGGTCGGGCCTCGAAGAGAACCCGTATGTTTTAACACACAGACCTTTTCTTCCAAATTTAGGTTCTAGGAACCCTAGCGTCTGGTGCCCCTATTACCCCCGAGTGAACCGCGTCAAAGCATTTGCCATTCCTGCAGTGACAATTGAAACCCCCGGGGTAATCTTGGCGGGATAGAGAAATGTGATGTGCAGCAATCCTAGTTATACGACAGTAGTTAACAAGTCTATATAAGTCAGGATCAGGAAAGAGGTTTAACGCCAACAAAAATCTTGACCAACCGTGGATGAGTCATATCAAATTGTAGAGAGATAAATGAAGGTTATCTGCTGTAACTTTGAGATATGTAAACAAGAATGAGTGGTTAGACTATATAAGGCTTAAAAGAAGGTCATTAATATAAAATGGGAGTACCCTAAGCTAATTAAGTGAGCTGGTGGCAGGAAGCTTTATCTATACATATACAAAAATAGTAACTCATTTCCTATCTGCCTGTCTGTCTGTCTGTCTGTCTGCCTGTCTTTATGTCTGTGTTCGCATCACGTAAAACCTACTAAATGGATTTTAACAAAATTTTGTGGGGACGTACCATAGTATCCTGGTTCTAAATTAGGATATTTTTTTCTCAAAAATAATTTATTTTCAAGAGAAAGTGGAGAAGAAGGGATAATACCCGTTATATAAAGTAAATATATAAACCACAACTGAAGCATTAACCGTTATGCGGCATATTTTAGTAGGGCTGAGAAACTTTATATAAAGTAAACGCATAAACCATAACGGAAGCACTAAAAAAGTAAGGGTCTTTGGTGTGGATTGCTTTCAAAGCAAAATCGAACAAAATATTGCAAGGACGCTGATGAAGTGGCGGGCACAGCTAGTCTTTAAATATACTCTAATCTAAAAATGAAAGAGACATTTATCTCAGGACTACAAGCAGATAGTTACTCAACAGTGAAGATATGTGGGATCTTAGCCTTAAAGTTAGCAAGTACATATCGATAGACAGAAGCTCCTGAAGTCAAAAATTAAATGCTTATGAGGGACTTGATAGTTATAGCTATGATAGTCATATAATTAAATGGTTAAAAATGATACAATATTTTTGATCTTCAGTAGCCCCTCCGCTCAATTACTATTTAATAACTCTATGGTAACGATAATTCCTAGTGAAAAGTTCAAAGTTTGCTGATTAAGTCGTTTAAATAGCCAACGACCAGATGTAATACAGATTTACGTCAGTGCGCTGCTGCGAAGACTTAATCTGGCATCGGGCTTAGTATTGGGTGAATATAATGCATCTTCCAAAGCCCTTATGTACAATAAATTACAATTTTAAAGCATGATATACCGAGCCTTGCTCATACCTTAGGAGTTGGAGAACCTCTAAACTCCACTGCACTATTGGCGACATCTGTTGAAGTAAAGCAGAATACGAAATTTTAAATCGATCTTACTGCGGTAGAGGTTCTAGCCATAGCCACCACGTTACTTCCCGAAGGGCCTCAACTATAACCGAACCCACGGGCTACCACTAATCAGATGTTCTTCTTCTAGAGAGAGAGAGAGAGAGAGAGAGACTCGAGGACTGGTGCCCTCTTAAATTAGACAATCAAGGAGACAATCATTAAACGCGATGCTCAATAAAATCCAAGGTTTGTTGAAATAATTCTCACTTCCCCTGAAAGTATGCTGGAGTACCTTCAGTGCTCATTAAGAAATCGGACTTTTGCATATATAATAATGGATGATAAAAATGCGAACTTTTTGTGGTTTACATGCCCGATGCTAAATACTTTTCCTCTATTCCTCCCCCCATTAAAAGCTCTTAGGTACAGTCGTCTTGGCTAAGTAACATTTTTACAAGTTTTAAGTTTTGAAAATGTTTTTATTTAAATTTTTTATATTTTAATGAAGTTCTTTATCATTTTGTGACTATTTAAGTTCAGGGTCACTTGTTTAAGTAATTTTGTATTATTTTTGTGGAAAGAACTCAAGGGAATTTAAACAGAAAAAAAAAAACAATTTCTAAATATTTATACAAAATACTCATGAGTATTAAATTTTCGTTAACATTATTTTTAATAAAATTGCTTTCATTATTTCGTTTTTTTCGTTAGCTTTATATGTATAAGTTGTACTCGTAATATAAAAATAAAAACTATAACAAAAATCCTTTAAGCATTTCGATGTTAATTTAAATAAAACAACCATGCGATTTTTTTTGCCTTTAGATGGTGCGAAAATGTGAATGGTAATAAAAGTACTTTGGCAAGTTACTTTTGTTAATACAAAAACTCATTTTAAAAAAAGTTAGGAAAAGAAAACCTTAATATAAAAAGTAATTTTAATAATGAAGGTAATTTATGGTTTGACCTGGAAAAATTGAAAGCAAAAATTAACATTTTTATAAATATTTTTTTTTAATTACCGGGTTATTTTTGTTAACCCTGTAGTAGTGGTTAAAAAGCGAGATTTCGGATGGTTAAATTTTAAGGGTCGATAATGAATGTGAACCACAGCTAAAAGTCAAGATCTTTTTTGTATTTAATGTGACATTTCTCAGTTTCAGACTAACTCAATTTGAATTATGGAAAGATACACATTCGCGCAACGCCTTAAAGTTATTCAGGCTTATTATGAAAATGAATAACGTTGAAATCAAAATGTTTATCGTGCAGTTCGTGATTTTTTTGGCCAACTTAATCGCCCAAATGTGCGTATAATCGGAAAAATTTGAGCAAACCGGGTATGTAGGAGATGTAAAAACATCACTGGATGCTCGTACTGCAGAAAATATTGCTGCTGTTCGCGTTAGTGTGGCTGAAGAGCCGACCACCTCAACTCGGCGTCGTGCCCAACAATTGCACCTCTCACACTCGTCCTTGAAGAACATTATCCACTTACAAGGTGCAATTGACTCAAGAACTAAAGTCTCTTGATCATTCCAAACGTCGTCAATGTTCAGAATGGTGGCAAGAAATGGCAACAGTGGATGATCAATTTTCGAAAAAAATTATCTTCAGTGATGAGCCAAATTTTCACCTCAGTGGATTCGTCATTAAGCAGAATTGCCGCATTTGGGCGAATTATAATCAAATTGTGATTGTCGAAAAACCAATGCACCCGAAAAGAGTGACTGCTTGGTGCGGTTTATGGGCTGGCGGCATCATGCCACTTACCACACAGCTAACGAAACAGTGGCTCTTCAATGGCCGTGTTATCTCACGTAGTGGCGATGTTAATTGGCCGCCATAATCATGTGATTTGACACCTTTGGGATGTACGTCGATAAGCCTGCAACAATTCAAGATTCAACAAGATTAACGTGGGCACCTGCTGGTTGACCTAATCCCACGGTGGTCTTACCACCGAGTGAAATTTAATCGTAGACTAGTGCCCCCATTGTGTAGTATAGCAACATTCCACGATATGACGTTGCCACCAGTATCGCAATTTATGTGTGATACAGTCACAATGAGTAGCAATTTATATAATATGGCAAGCCTAAAAGGCAAGCCTAGATTCCATATTATAGTCTCTTGCTTAGGGGTTTGGAGACTACCCAAACACCGTTCTGTTGAGAGTGCAACAGCACACTTGATCGACCGTGCCCCATTACTACATAAATCGATCTTAAACCACAACGACCAAGAAGGGGACCTCACCAACAACCGATCACAGAGAGGATAGGCTCTTTGTTGGGCTACCGATTCCCGTGGTACCAGTCCTTTGGGCACTGGTCGGGCCTCGAAGAGGACGCGTGTAATAAAACAACAGACCTCTTCTTCCAGATTTTGGTTCTAGGAACCCTAGCGTCTGGTGCCCCTATTTTACCCGAGTGAACCGCGTCAAAGCGTTTGCAATCTTCTGCAGTAACAATTGGAACCCCCGGGGGGAAGAGCTAAAGGATAAGACAATTCAGCATATTAACGGCATAGAACCTTAATTATGCCTCAGCGTCATCGAAAATTTGGAGCATCGGATGGAGGTGTGCCGCCGAAGTCGCGGCGGCCATTTGGCCGATATTTTGTTCCATACATAATTGAACCTTACCAATATTATCAAAATAAAGAGAAATGACAATAATTTCCTAAATAATTTTTGTTTTAGTGAAAATCAACATCGGCCCTTAAAAATTTAACCACCCTTTATAATGTTGAAAATTATTTTTGAAGTAACACTTCACATTAGTATTGATTTGTGTTACAAGAAAATTTTCTCAAAGTCACAGCTTTAGGTCGAGTGTCCTGCACAGCACACTTTTTGCTAACACATACATATGCCTTACAGTGTTTTTATTATTTAAATAACTCTTATTATTTAAATTAAAACAAATGATCTTTTGCTGTTTTTCTTAATGATTTAAATATTCTACCTGCCTGACTGTCTGGCTTCATTTTTATAAAAAAATATAAAAAATCTGTTTTGTAATTAAAACTGATTTTGTAACGATTTTTTTTTTTACTTAATGACAATTTTCTAAGTGTTAGACAACAAATTAGCTCGTTCACTTAATTCATTAATAAAGCTTACACTTGCACTTTTTATTTTGTTTTTGTTCACCTAATTATTGTTTATTCTTTGTAATTACATGTTTTCATTGCTTTTAAAAACACTTTTTATTCATAAGTCTGCTTTGAAAGCTTTTTTTCTCTGGCTTTGTTTTGCTTTTGCATATTTTTTGCGCTTTAGAAAAAATAGAATAAAAATAGCAAATTATTATGCAATTTATGGAACTAGAATAGGCAGACAAAAACGTTGGTTAAATAGTTTTTATTAAGGTTTCCACGTTTTTCATTTGCACCTGTTTTGTTGTACGAAATAATGTGCTGCTTTAAGGCTAAAAATCATTAAAAGGTGTTTCTGCTTGAGATGTTTAAGTTGCAAAAATCTTTAATGAATCTGAAATATTTTCATGAATATGGTCTTAATAAAGCTCAATTAAAATTTATTAACTACGATAGTAAATTCAAAAAATTTTAATTTGAAAAGAAATTACGAACCCAATTTCTAAGTTTAGAAAACTTAGTATTTATTTAAATTTTCCCAATTCGAACTTTATAGAAAAGTAACTATTTTTATAAATTTCGAATTTAAGTTTGAAATTTTATACCTGATAAAGATTAAAATCTTGATTTTTTGACAAGAAAATTAAATCTTTCATATTATGGTATTCCATTTAAATTGCCTAAATTTAACAAAAGATGGTAGAATTCGAACTTGAAAAAAAAAAATATTTCAAATTTTACAACCTTACAACAAATTTTCGTCTATATTTTTAAAGTTCAAAACTAAGTTCGAAAACTCGAATTTAATTCGAAATTTCAAACTTAGTTAACAATTGATATATTATCATTTTTTGAACAAAAAAATACGTATTTTTGATGTCACCTAAAGGTATTTCATTTATATTGCCCAAATTTGGCAAAAGATCTTAGAATTCGAAATTAAAAAATATAATTTAAAATTTGCAATCTACTAAAATATTTATTTTTTACATCAAATAAACCTTAAAGCACATTTTCGTCGGTATTTTGAAAAATCAAAACTAAGTTCGAAAACTCGAAGTTAAGTTCGAAATTTCGAACTTAGTTAACAATTAATATATTATCATTTTTGAACAAAAATATGTATTTTTCATGCCATTCCATTTAAATTGCCTAAATTTTACAAAAGATCGTAGAATTCGAACTTAAAAAAATAATTTAAATTTTGTAATCTCGTAAATTATTTATTTTTTACAACAAATAAATTTTAAAGCCGATTTTTGTCGGTATTTCGAAAACTCAGAACTAAATTTGCAATTCAGTTCGAAATTTCCAATTTATTTAACAATTGACGTATTAGCTTTTTAGCACAAAAATATGTATTTTTGATGTCCCTTAAGGGTATTCCATTTAAATTGCCCAAATTTGACTAAAGATCGTAGAATTCGAACTTAAAAAATAAGTTCGAAAATTTCGAACTTATCTAAAAATTGATATGTTAGCATTTTAGCACAAACATATGTATTTTTCATGTCACTTAAGCATCTTTTCGTCGGTATTTTGAAAATTCAAAACTTAATTCGAAAACTTAAAATTAAGTTCGAAATTTCGAACTTACTTAACACTTGATAACTTAACATTTTAGAGTAAAAATGTAAAAATTTTTCATATCACTTAAACCTTTATTTCGAATTATTATCAAAGAACCAAGCTTGACTGTTTTTCTATAAATTATTATCTTTAATAATTTAATATTAAAAATTCAGTATAATTTTCGTAAAGTCTTATTTTTTAAAACAAAAGTGTAAAATGTTTATATTGTGTCAGTTTGCTATTTCAAAATTAACTTCGAATATTGAAACAGCAATTTTTATTGCCAAATGTCAGGAGGAAAAACTTCAAAAAATATTGAAACTATATGCGAATATTACTTGCCAATATTTTTTTAAGCCAGTACAATTTTCGAAATTAAATTCGAATTTCGAAGAATTCGTGAAACATCTGCATCCTAACCTAGTTTTTATAAAATTAAAAATTTGAGCAAACACTTAAGAGCCTTCTTTATTTACAAACTTAAACGCTTTTTACCGAAATTTTACCTAAATTTGACTTGTTATGTTTCAAAAATTTCCCATATTATTTTGACACATATAAAAAAATAATAAATTTATAAAATATCCTGTCTTAAAATATTAGATTATAAAAAAGTAATAAACAACTTCCTCACTTACCATATAAAATCCTTGCAATGTGAACAGAATGTTGGCTGCTTGAAGAAGCGTGGTATAAAGCAATGATCCTTGACATTGAAAATGTTCTTTTTCTTAAGGGCTCCTTTGCGTAGACGCGATTTCATTTTGTTTTCACCAACGGCTTCGTCGACCGTTTGTGCCTGATCGTCGCCATTGTTATCGCTCTTTTCGGACATTTTTGTTGTGTAGTTGTGGTTTTATTAGATGATAATTTGTTTAATAAAACTGAAAAGTTTTGTTGTTGTTTTTTAGGCGGTTTTAGTTGTAGTTGTTGATTTTGTTACTCAAACGGTGGTTTCAAAAATTGTTACTCTTGTTGTTATTGTTATGTTAAAGTTTTATTTTGTAGCTTTGTGGTGTTTTTTTTTTTGTATTTATTGTTGATGCTTTTGTTAAATTTTTGGTTTTTGGTTTTTTATTTAATTATCCCTTAATTGTTTGGTGGTTTCTGGGTGTATGTGTGTTACATACAGGGTGTTGATTCTGATTGTGATGTTATTGTTTGGTGTTTAACTTTAAGTTTATTTTTTTTTTATTTTTCGAAATTTTATGACTTTAACAAGTTTGTCTTAAATCTGTAGTTTTCAAGTCTTTTAATTTTCTTTTTTTTTTGTTTAAGATGTTTGTTGTGTAGTTATTGCCGGCTTTTTTATGTTGTAAATTTATATATTTTTTTAAATTTTAATTAATTTTCTTTTGTTTTTCAAGTGGCTTCGATTGTAATTTTATTTCATATATTATTTAATTGCTGTACTATTAAAAAGAAATGGATTTTTTATTTATAATTTTAATTATCATAGCCAACATTTTTTAGCCCAGATTTCCGATCTGACTAATCAGAAATATTTTTTTTTTGGTAAAAAAAAAAAAAAAATAAAGTTAGCCTATACAAAATGGCAAATAAAAAAGCTTTAATCTATTTTTGCCAAGATATCGGTTAATTAAAAAACCGGGTTTTTTAAAAAATAACCGGTTCTTAAATAATTAAGATTTTGAAAAAAAAAAAAATTTATGACGCATAAATATTAGGCAATGAAATCGGGTTTTGATTTTATTTAAGCACACAATTAATCGATTTTCCAATTTAAATTTTCGTCGATTAATCGAATAACTCGAAAAAAATGTTAATTAATTTTTTTAATTTTTAATTTATTTTAAATTTATTTTCAATTTATTTTTAATTTATTATTCTAAAGGAGCCTTAACTTCGTCACTTATAACGCTATGCTTTTTCTGGCTAAATGAAGGAGTCAAATATGAGATCATGGGAACTGATGTTACCATCATTCGGTGCATAAACTTTTCATTCAAACTTTTCATTGTCGTAAAACTCTTGGGCCTTAGTTTCACTTATAATTTAAAAAAACCGGAGTGAAATCCCTTGTACTTTTCGCAGTCTTCGGCACATGTTAAATGACTAAAATCGATCAATGAACACTTACAAATACTACGTATTTTTCAATATTGTACTGACAGGTACTTATGAATGGGCGCATATTTCGAAACGTTCAAAAACATGAGCACTCATAAATGTGGGTGCAATTTCTGTAAAAAAATCATGCAGGTAACTAACGGAAAAACACAAATAATTAAAAAAGTGCACTTTCATTTTTTCCTTTTAATTATCCACGCAAATTTATTAGCGCTTATTACTTTGCTACTGCAATCATAACGATCAAATAACCTTTTGTTCATTAGGTTTTTTTTTTAATTCTGAAAGTCATAAAATCAATATAATAAATGTTTTTTTCAAAGAATTTTGTGCATATCTCGAGCAAATTTTTTAAATTCATACCTTTACGTAATTGTGAATAAAAGCGAAACGCGTTCATCGATTTTCATGATTTATATCTCATTTGGTTCATAGGTTATGAGACTTTATGTAAAATTAATAGGACTTGACACTTTTTTTTACCGTTTTGGATTTTTTTATGAATTAAAAATTTTAATTAAATAATTTTTTAGGCAAAAAATATTTTTTTTTCTTCATACATTTATTTATAACTGCGACACTGTTGCTTATGTAGCGAAACGTTATATAAACAGATGAAAGTAATTGTATTTCTTGATTTTTCTAAATTTGTTTAAGCAAAATCCGACTAGTGGTGCTTGAGTTATATTAAACAAAAGAGCCTTATCAGAATTGAGTCGCGAATCAATCAGCTGAAAAATGTTGTACTGTGTAATGCAAATTGAGAGGTGGTTTTTAGAAAGTGTAAACGTGGTTTTGGTATTTAATTTGGGATTTTGTGATTATTTTTTTTTATTTTGGGAGTTTATTTTTTTTCTTTTTATGTAAACCGGTTTATTAAACAAAATAGGTTATTTAGAATTTTTTATAATTTTTATTTTGAAAATTAAACCGGTTATTTAAAATCGGTTACTTATATTATTACTTAAGAAAAAACTTTTTTTTTGGTTTTTGTAAAATTAGCTCTTTGAAAAATTGTTTCTTAACATTAATTTGGGATTTTGTGAACAAATTGTGATTGTATCGGGGTATAGAATCTTTTTTATTTTTATTTAAACCGGGTTAATAAATAAAAAATTTTTATATGGAAACTAAAACCAGTTATTTAAACACGGTTTCTTGATAAAATTTAGGTTAAAAAAAAAACAATTATTTATTTTTGTAAGATTGCGGCTTTTAGAACCTATAAACATGGTGTTTGTCTTTAAATTGAGATTTTGTGTCAAATCTGTGATTGTTTTTTGCATTTGGGAGTTCAAAGAAATTTTTATTATTTTTTTTTTTTCAATTTAAATCGGTTTATTAAATACAGATGTTTATTGAGGAAAAATGTTTCGAAAATTTTTATTTCGAAAATGAATCCGGTTATTTAAAACCGGTTCTTTGGACTACATAACCGGACTTTTTATCCAAAAATTCGGTTTTCAGTATATTTATTTGGATAAAAGCAAAAGATTTTTTAATCATCTGGATTCTAGTTATATGCATTACACTATTGCGTTAGTGTTACATATATTAAGAAGCCAATAAATTATTTAAAATCTGTGTTGATAAAACTTCAATAAAATTATTTTCGCTTTAGCTTTATAATATTAATGAATTTTATTATTCATCTATAAATTTTTATCACCAATAACACCAAAAAATTACAATTGATTTTTAAATTTTTTTCCGTTTCTCTAAGTGTTTGTGTTTGTGTTTTTTTTTTTATTTGTTGATGCTTTAATACCATTTGTTTGCCTGACTTTAATTAGTTTTAATTGGAAAGTTCGCTCTAATGAGATATTTCAAAACACATGTTTAACTGACTATAATACCCTATTCGTGAACGGTAGTAATGCTGCTGGCATATGGTATTGGGGCTAAAGTAGTGAATATTAAATAATTTAAAAAAAGTATCACTCTTATGGGCTTTATTAGACTAGAGTAAATAAGCGTCTATTTTTCTCTATAGCCTATATTATTTTATACTACTCTACCCCAATGTAAATTTATTTTTTTTAACCAATTAGTATGGTTTATTGTTCGTAGCGAAACTTAAATTTTTATTTTGCGAATTTTCAATATTAAAAAAAAAAAATTGTAGAAAAATATTTTCCAATTCATAATATAAATAAAATAAATAATAAAAAACTTTTTATTTCGAGTTTTTTGGTGAAATTTTGATTTTTATCTAAAATCTCAATTTAGTTGTAAAACATATTATTTTCAGATTTTTCGTGAAATTTCGTTTTAAAATTGGAAGTAGGCAGGTATCCAGAGCTTATTGGGATTAATTTAGCCAGACTTTTAGCAGAGACAAGACAAATATACAGTAGCTTGTTAACGACCGCCCCCACAAGGAGTTATAAGTCAATCTACACCTAGTTAGGGCTAGTCATACCCTTCCACACAACGTCTGATTTTTTGATATAATTTCGAATTTTATTTTTTTTTAATTTGGGTTTTTTTTTTTGTAAAATTGATTTTTGGAAAATTTGATATTTAGAGCAAATTTTCCAATTAAAAAAAAAAAAAAAAAAAAATGTGGAAAAATATTTTTCAATTCAAAACATAATGTTTTATCTAAAAATCTAACTTTACTCTAAAAATCTCAGGTTGGGGATTTTAAAAACTTTTTTGCGAATTTAGAGATTTACATAAAAAATTTTTTAAAGAATTCAGACTAGACGTTTAAAAACTACAGATTATCTAATGCTGTAGTATTTCTGCAAGGCTCTATATAATCTCTGAATTCTAAGTAAGAATTCAGTTCCTGGTTTTTGCAGTCAAAATCTAAAATTGTTATATATGATTTAAAAGAAATACAGGGAAAGCCGGTAGTTGCATTGAGTATGTCTTTAGTTTTTGCAAAAATTATTATTTTTTTTAAATCCTACTTTGGGAACTTTTAAAACTTTTTTTTTGGGAAATGAGCGGATTACCCTACATTATAGCTCGATTATAGTCAGGTAAATTTTTGAATGAAATCAGAGTAACCATTGCTCTAGATAGTGCAACATTAGATGGTCTTAAAATTCTAAGCAAAAGTTCAGTTCCTGGTCCTAGCTGTCAAGATCTAGGATTTCTATCTGTATTTAAAAAAAAAAAAAGAAATACAGGGAAAATATTAAATGTATTAAGTATGTCTTAAGCTTTTGCAACAAAAAAAAAACTGTAGACTAGCTACTGAATGCTATAGAGCAGTACGAAGATAGTGCAGCATTATATAATCTCTGAATTCTAGCCAGAGTTTAGTTCCTGGCACTAAAATTTCTATAAAATCTATAAATGGGGATTTTGGAGATTTTTCAATCCCTTTTGGGAATTGAGAAAATTACACTACATTGCAGCACGACTAAAATTTCAATGAAATCAGGCTATCTATACATGAAGACAGACTATATAATGCTGCTGTGCTGCAATGCAACATAAAAGGATTTCTAAAAGATTCTAAAAATATTTCTAAACTATCAAGAGCCTAGATCAGGAATTAAAAAAAAAATACAGGGGCATTAGTAGATGTACTGAGAATAGCTAGTGCAAATAGTAAATACTTTCGTTAATCTTGCACATATTTAATTTATTTCTTTTCAGCTGGCTTATAGCAGGCTTTTAAAGCCTTGTTCTATCTGACGATATTTTCTTTTAACTTTTTCTTCTATTCTTAATTGATTTTTACGAAGAAATAGTAATAAAATAAACGAATGACCAATTTTAAATGCTCATTTTTCTATTTAGTTCCAATATTGAACACCACTAACGACCTCAGAAGTATTTTCTATTAAAGAAACAACAAATAACAATAACGAAACAATGAATTCATTAACAACTAACGACCAAAACGAAAATAGTCCCAGTAAAATATAAAAACAATTCTCACAAAAGCGTGTTTTAAAAATACACTTGATTGAGAATATTTTTTTCTTTCTACCATAAGAGGAAGAGGAGGAGGAAGAAGAAAAATGGAATTTTTTTTAATTGCTATAACGTTGCCATAGACGTCGCACATTTACACACTTGTACGTAGCCGTGTTAATTACTTTCTCCTCTAAGTATGCAAATAAAATAAAAAGAAAAATAAAAATAAAATCACACGTTCACATACGAGTACGTACATTGGCTGATAATGTCATAAAATTAAACGATGTCTATAAAATCGAACAGAAAAATATGACTTTTATGAGAAAGTATACCAAAAGAAGGCTTTCAAATAAGTTAAAGGAATAAAATTGCTTGAAAAAAAAACAAAATATTTATGTTATTGGAAAACAAGTAACGACACAAGTTTCAGCTTTATCGTATCCTTTAAAAATCTATATAATATTTACCAACTTAATTTAAGTTTTGTTACTTATAATATAAAAAATTATACTTCATCTCTCTATATATAATAATAAAAGTAACTCATTTCCTGTCTGTCTGTTTGTGTTCGCATCACGTGAACTCTATTGAGTGGATTTTAACAAAATTTTGTGAGGAGGTACCCTAGTATCCTGATTCCAATATAGGATACTTTTTTCCACAGAAATTTTCTATTTATAAAAGAAATTGTAAACGGAAAAGTAGTGTATACTTTAAGGCATCTTTAATTTTTGAAAACGGAATATGAATTATTTAATGCCAAATAGCCAATTCAATAAAATTTGTATTTTATTTGTTTTTTTACGTTGTGGAATTTGTTTGTTTGTTTGCTACTCCTTTTCTCTAGATAACTGACATCTATAGACTAGTGCTGGCAATTTCTACTACTTTCAATTACTCGATACAACTCAATACTTTTTAATTGGGTACTCAATACTTCCATTTACATACTAGCAGAGGAAATTTATCGTCGCACAGAGGAGTATTTCACCCAAAATTTACATTATATTGTAAATTTTGAAGACTTTTAGTTGCGATTTGTAGCTCTGAGACCCTGTTAAAGTCAGGAAAGTGAAGTAAATTATATGAGATTTAAATGTTTTTTTCGGTTTCTGGATGTTTATATGATATTTTTTTGCGGCTAAACGAATTAAGGTTTAACAAAGATTATTTTTTTCGCTGAAAGGTTTAATCAAAAGTTATTTAAAAAAGAAAAAAATTAAAATATGTTGAATATTCATGTTGAAACAATTCGTTCAAAAGCTAAAAAAAAACAAATTATACACTTTTTTTTTTGCAAAAAAAGGAAAAGAAGAGATTTTTAAAAGTGAGGTTAGCATGTCTACAAATTATGTTTGTTACCACAATAAAATTTGGAATCTCTAATTTTAAAAATAAAAAAAAGTGTGCTCAAGTTTGCACCATTATTTTAGACGATTTTTTTTCACATTTCTTCTATTTTTGCTTATCGGGCACTTTTTCTTATACATTTATATTTTTTTTTTCGCAATTTTTATTTATTGTATCTTCAATATAATTGAACTATCAATAATTACTCATATCTTAAGTCTAAAAATATATTTGTTAAGTCCAACCAGTGCTGGACAAAAAAATGTATGTTTCACGGTTACTGTAATTTGTGGGTTATCCCTCTGATGTACGGATGAGAGAAGCAGTGTCCCTCCTTCTTAGTCGAATGTAACCAGGTTCAGTTAGTATGTTACGGGCCAGTGGATTCGGATGAGTTTCAAGCTTCTTTAAATACCTTATGGCAAGTTTCGCTATTTCTGCTTTAACTGATGGCACGTTTAGATCTTTATGGATGTTCGAATTTTTTATATATCAGGGAGCAGATGTAATAATACGTAGAATCTTATTTTGGCGCCTTTGAATTTTTTCTACGTTGATAGCTGAGGCAGAGCCCCATAATTGAATGCCATAACACCATATTGGTTTTAGAATTGACTTGTATAATAAAAGTTTGCAGTCTAAAGCTAGAGTAGAATTTCTGCCAATTAGCCAGTTTAGTTGAACTGCTTTCAACTTCATTTGTGTTAAATTTGTTTCTATGTGCCGTTTCCATGTAAGGCACCGGTCAACATGTATGCCGAGATATTTGACGTCTGAAAGCTGAGGTATCGTTTGGTTATTTATCCGAATAGAGGGGCAAGATTTTCCGCGCAGTGTAAAAGTTATGTGAGTACATTTTTGTTCATTCACTTTTATTCTCCATTTCTTCAACCATTTTTCTAAATTGGATATGTGGTCTCGTCTTTCGTGAATGCTCAAAAAGCTGTGTCGTCAGCAAATGTCGATGTGTGAACTCGGTTACTAGTTGGCATGTCTGAAGTATACAATAAGTATAAAAAGGGCCCCAATATACTACCTTGGGGAACTCCGGCTTCGATTGGCTGGGGTGAGCTCAAAAAATCTCCTTCTTTCACAATAAATTTTCGTTCGGTTAAATACCTATCTAGCAGCTTATATACGTTTACGGGCAAATTCAGTTTTAGCTTATATATTAGGCCTTCATGCCATACCTTATCGAATGCTTGAGAAACGTCGATAAATAGCGCAGAGCAGTATTTTCTCTCTTCAAATGTCTTCTTAACAACATTGACTAACCTGTGAGTTTGTTCGATCGTACTATGTTTTTTCCTGAAGCCTAATTGAACATCGTCGTAAACTTTTATGTATTTTGAATTATTGATTTCAACTGTTATTAAGAATTATTGGAGGAAATTCAGCAGAAGCGATACAAATCGAGATGACTTAAATAGGTTATTTCTGAGCAGTGACCCTTTTATAAGCTGCAGTACGCAAAGAAAACAGATTAATATAAAAGCTTTTTCATCAGAAACCATCACACTTCTTCTTCCTGACACCGATGATGCAGCTAATGAGGATAATAATTAGTAAGGAATTTTTATTGGTTTAACTTTTCCGTTTATAAAGTATTAAATAATATAAAATGAATATAAGAAAGCCTTTTTTCATAAAAAATACTGTTTTATAAGAGCCTTACAATTTTAAAAAAAATTTTTTTAATTAGACTGTAAATCATATGTATGTATGTACTTACAGTCTGTCAAGAATGAGTTTAAACCTTTAACATCAACATTTGTTAATTGAGTTTTGCGATTTATACCGCCTTAGGAATGGGCTTTTAGAAAAATCTTTAAAATTTTAACTTTTTGGTTAAAAATTTTGGAAAAAAATTTTACGCATTTTGCATGTAAATTTTTTTTTCGCCATTAAATTTTTAATAACTCCAAAATAGTAATGGATATAAAATAAATGTGAATGGTTAGTTTAAGCAGAATTTTCCGGTGCATCTTCTGATCCTCCTGCTATTAAAATCGGAGAACACATTTTCAAGTTATGGCAAAATATATAAGGCAACCCAACGATTTAGGGGGTGAAGTATGCCACGCCTTTAAAAGAAAATCCTTATGTACTAGAGAAAAACGGAAAACAGATTTGAATTAAGGGCATCAAAATCCATATAGTCCACATACTTTTATTTCTAGGGTAGAGAAAAATTTTTTTGTTGCGCAGTGTACTTTTGTTGCGCAGTGTAATTTTTTCAAAATCTGCCACTAGACTTTTTATATCATACTACACCTAAAACTATCAAAAAACTAAAACTTTTAATTCAAAAAACACGTTTAATAATTTTGGCCAGCTTTTCAGGCCAAATACTGCTCTGTGCGTCGTAGTTGTCAAATATTTTTATAAATTTATTTCTTAAAATTCTACCGTAAAAGTATCGATTAACTACTTTTGTTTATGTTACGGTCTATGCTGAAACGCCTAACGAGGTTTCCGGCTAGCATGACTTCACCTCAGCAGGTTCCAACCCTCTCGTCAGACATAACTATACTTAAAACACACAACATACCACACACGAAAACAGAGACAGATGTTAGTCTCTTAATATAAACTCCCATCCTGGTCATAGCTCGAGTTCGAAAGATTTGAATGCCGTGACCCTAATTCCACTCGACCGTACTCTTCCACTTACCAGTCTACCATTGCCATAACTTTACTAATTTAAATCTTCATTTTTAATTTTCTTACGATTTTAAACAAACATAATTTTTATTAATAATAAAGAATGTAAAAATGTAAAAATGAAAAGATCTATACTACATATACATAACAATATAAATTTATTTCTATACAAGAACAAAAAAAAAAAAAAATAGTTGATATAATTTATAATTTAAATTAAAATATTGACTTGTCTTTTAACAAAAATGATCGATTATCGAGTAATCGCTACACACTACTTAATACTTTGCCAGCACTACTAAACATATAATAAAAACTAATTTCCTGTCTGTCTTTCTTTTTTTGTTCGCATCACGTGAAAACTACTGAATGAATTTTAACAAAATTTTGTGAGAAGGATACCTTAGTATCCTGAGTCCAATATAGGATACTTATTTTTTTCTTCGCAAATACATCTTAGAAAAAACAGTGAAAGTACGAAGATTTTGTTTACCCATTCAAAGGTACTGCATACTTTAAGGCATCTTTTATTTTTGAAAGCAGTAAATTTTAAGAAATATTGCGCAACAGATGGCGCTGTTTTAATAATGAATAACTCATTTCCTGTCTGTCTTTTACAGCGCTTTACAATAATTTTTAGAATTTTATATAAATTTTAGAATTTTATCCAGGGATGGGTACCTTTATATAGTGTAAATACGTAAGAGTGTTTAAAAATTTGGTGTGGATTATTTTGAAAGCTAAATCGAACAAAATATTGTCAGGACACCCAAAACGTGTGTGGGCACATCTAGTTATTAATATAGGGAAACTTATAGTTTTATCTTTACTTACGTATACGTAGTATAACGTATGGTAAAGTATAGTAATCATCAAAAAAATCGAGATCGGGATTTCGACGGATTTATACGTTTTGAGGTCTCCTGAATCCATTTAAGCTATTTTCGCGATGATGTCTGTGAGTGGGTGGGTGTGTATGCCACTATTTTTGTGGAGTTTGTAGAGGTCATACCGTTTGACATATCAAAATGAAATTAAGGGAAGGGGCAAGAAGTAGTTTACTTAACACTCCAAACCGAATAATTTTTCGATTCGAATATACTTTGAACTTATATTCTTTATGTAATATATTCATAAAAATATCTGTTTCCATTAGGTATGATTAAGTTGAGTTTAGGCCACTCCAGTTTTATTTTTCAATATTTTGGTGAAAATGTTTTTTCAAGATCTCGAAATTATGTGGCGATATTAATTTCTTTTTGATATTTTGTTATGCTTTGATTTAGCTGTGCAATAATATGTTTTTGGATTTTTTTTTTAAATTGTGTTGAAATTTATTTTTTTTATATAATCATGAATTTTTGGTGAAATGTGAAAATTCGTGTTTTTTTCGGTAAAATTTTAATTTTTCGAAAATTTGATATTTTTTGGTAAAATTTCGATTTTTTTGGTGAAAATAAAATTTCTATAAAATTTCCATTTGTTAGTTATATTTCAAATTTTTATTAAAATTTCGTATTGTTGTGAATTTTTTTTTTTTTGGTGAAATCTTCCCGACATTTAGTGAAATTTTCATATTCTCCCTATCTCCCTTTAGGCGTCCTTTAAACAATTAAATTTTTTTGGCTACTTGGTTTTTTGTGCCGGATATTAAAGCAAAAAAATATATTTCAATACCCTCGTGTTTACTTTCAAATACATAAAACATTAACAAAGATTCGACAACATTTCCAAATTGATATGTTACCTATTTTTCTAATTTGACCTGTACTCAAGGGATGAGCTGCGTATGCTATGTGTTTGTGCTCAAAATGAGAAAAAAGGTTATGGGAAAAAAGATGTATGGAGTAGCACTTGATTCAAGTTTTCTTACATTGAAAGTGACAGGCTAAATCTTTAGAATAAATGTCTTTTACATTCAAACTGTATAAAACAGTATTTTTATATACTGCGTTATGCAATTGGCCAATCGATCATAAATGAAGCAGTCTTTAATGGAGAGCGTGACGTAATATAACTCAATCACAAAACACAAATTATGTATATTATTGTAGGTGTCACATTTACTTAGTTTTTCTTTGTGTATTGAGAAGTCTGAAAGGTTTAGCTGATTCTTCCATATAAAATTAATGAAAGAATTTATTTTACAAAAAATGAGTAGTGTATGTGGCGTATGATGAATATTAATTCATTTGTAAATTTATAAGGAATATGAAGGCGTATGATTATTATAACTATGAGTTTTTTTTCGACTACAGCGAAATAAAAAGGAATGGTTAAGGTTTAAATTCTCCATATATAGAGTGGTAAGAACTATATGTGAAGGCGTTGGCTTAATTCGGGAAAAACTGATTGAAATATAGTGGGTGACAATTCAATGGAAAAACAAAAATTAAAGAATAGAGTTAAAAAAAAAACGAATCAGGAATCACAATTATGTTATATAACATAACAACTAAAACTTAATGTCCCTATTACGGTTTACAACTCAACTCAGTGGAGTTGTCTAAAAGACAACTTGAAAGACAACTGCTACTGATGAGTTGTAATTTTTTTAAACTTTTGTTAACCAAACTAACACAGGGTTGTAAACGGTAAAACTACAACAGAGTTGTAACGCAATTAAAATTCAACTTAAAAATTTTTGACAATTTGAGTTGTAATTGATAATACCAAATTGTAAAATTTCAACTGAAGTAGAGTTGAGTTGTAAACCGTAATAGGGGCCTCAATACATTGATTTTTAAAAGTACTACTATTTCAATTACATTCATAAATAATTGAGCAACAAATTATGAAGCAAGTATGACCCATTGTGTCCTTTTTTTGAAGTGTTTTTATGACTTAATAATAAATGGGTGATTTTTTTGAGGTTAGGATTTTCATGCATTAGTATTTGACAGATCACGTGAGATTTCAGACATGGTGCCAAAGAGAAAGATGCTCAGTATGCTTTGACATTTCATCATGAATAGACTTACTAACGAGCAACGCTTGCAAATCATTGAATTTTATTACCAAAATCAGTGTTCGGTTCGAAATGTGTTTTATCGACAAATTTTGTTCAGCGATGAGGCTCATTTCTGGTTGAATGGCTACGTAAATAAGCAAAATTGCCGCATTTGGAGTGAAGAGCAACCAGAAGCCGTTCAAGAACTGCCCATGCATCCCGAAAAATGCACTGTTTGGTGTGGTTTGTACGCTGGTGGAATCATTGGACCGTATTTTTTCAAAGATGCTGTTGGACGCAACGTTACGGTGAATGGCGATCGCTATCGTTCGATGCTAACAAACTTTTTGTTGCCAAAAATGGAACAACTGAACTTGGTTGACATGTGGTTTCAACAAGATGGCGCTACATGCCACACAGCTCGCGATTCTATGGCCATTTTGAGGGAAAACTTCGGAGAACAATTCATCTCAAGAAATGGACCGGTAAGTTGGCCACCAAGATCATGCGATTTGGCGCCTTTAGACTATTTTTTGTGGGGCTACGTCAAGTCTAAAGTCTACAGAAATAAGCCAGCAACTATTCCAGCTTTGGAAGACAACATTTCCGAAGAAATTCGGGCTATTCCGGCCGAAATGCTCGAAAAAGTTGCCCAAAATTGGACTTTCCGAATGGACCACCTAAGACGCAGCGTCGGTCAACATTTAAATGAAATTATCTTCAAAAAGTAAATGTCATGGCCCAATCTAACGTTTCAAATAAAGAACCGATGAGATTTTGTAAAATTTATGCGTTTTTTTTTTAAAAAAAGTTCTCAAGCTCTTAAAAAATCACTCGTTATTACGACTAACAATTCGATTAATAATATTATAGATTAACTAAAGTGTTAATGTCAGCTTCCAACCAATTTTTAACGTGAAAAGAAAAGAAAAAGTTAAGGAAATTGATGGTCATTGTAAAGCTATGGGATGTTTACTTACTAAACATGACTAGAGAGCTCCTTGGGAAGCTGAACTTAATTATCAAGTTAGTGGTTGGATTATTTCCGAAACATCTACTCTAATTGGCAAAGTTGCAGTGATAGAATTGAAAAATCTAACGATATCCTAATGTAATATAAAACTGATGTTGAAATGAAAGGACTGACATGTGTAGGACTGAGGAAAAAAAAACGGATGAGATTACTTTGCATTACAAAGAGAACCCGTTTTTTGGCCGAACACTTCGTAAGTGGAATCATCTCCTTGTACAGGTCTTAGATTAACAACTTCTAGAAGATGAAAATCAAAGATATCTGGAATAACTATTTGCTAAAATTGATTTAGATTTTTATATATAAACAACAATTTGTTCTTGATAAAAAATCATATAAGCTGATCAATATTTATGTTATAAATTTGCAATAAATATTGAGATTAAGAAATAAAAAAAAAAGTTTTTAAATAGAAACATTGGAGTTTTTTCTATCTTAGGGACAGTTGTACCAATATCAGTTTTGGCTCTTCTGAATATTAACACTAAATAGTTTATGGGGGCCAAAGTTTACCATTTTCTGACAAGATGTAAGTTAGACATTTTTATTGGTAATTTTTAATGTAAAAATAACTGAAACATAAAGCATTATATAAATAAATCAGCCAAGTGCGAGTTAGACTATCACACATAGGGGTCCGTACTATGTTCTGTACAACTTTAAAATTTAATGTTGTTAATTTTTGTTTATGTCCAATTATGATGGTTATTGTGTTAGATTAGGCTATTTATGGTCAGTTCTTTGAAGTAAGTTCTGTGATATTAGTTTCTAAGTTTAGCTGTGATATTTTCCTGTTTCCAGTAATCATTATTTAAATTATACATTTAAGTGTGTTGTGTTGTCCACTATTTTATAATTTATTTAATGATGCAAACAGAAATTGAATTAATCATCAATAAAAAATTCTCCTGAGGACGTCGGAAAAAAGCCGACGAAACGTTGAGGAAAAAGATGAAATAACTTGTTTTATTTGCATCAAATTAAAACAAAAAACTGGCCATAAATAGATTAATGTTGTTAATTTTTGTATGTCTTATGGGACACCTTTTAATTTTTAATTATTTTGTATACACACAGGGTACAAAATACCCTGTGTTGATATTAAATGGCAAAATTTTTAGAAGAGAAGGCCAAATTACTCAAATTAGCAGTTCCTAGGGAAAAACCTTTTATTTTTAATAAATTTATTTTCGTCATTTGTTGTTATAGTAGATATTGTGTTCTGTTCAAATATAAGGTTTTATATGCAAAATCGTGTCATTATCGAAACACCCTATACATTTTGTTTTTATTATTTGTTCTTGGTATAGATGACAAATTTAAAAATATTCTGCATATATTTAAAGTTTCTACCCGTTCCAGTTGAAAAATTGGGCTACATACATTCGTAAATATTTGTCACTTTTATATTTTTTCTATAGTGGACATAAAATTACACACTCTGTATAAATTCACGTATAAAAAATTAAAAAAGTCTTATTCGCGAAAATTGCAACACTATCGGAACAGCCTTTATATTTTAGTAATTTCTATGGTAATTCACTTTCTATAAAGTAATTTACTTTCTATAAAGTGAATTAACATATACGTGAAAAACATGTCACTGGTGGAACACCGTTTAATTTTTAGTAATTGTTATACAGGCCGAAGCAACACATCTACTGTAAACATTTTAAGAGTCTACAAACTGTATTTAAAAAAATAAGGCTATCTACGTAAAAATCATTTCATTGTTGGAATACCCTTTAATTTTATTATTTGCTATAGCGGCCATGGCAATTCGCTTTCTATGAATATATCAAGAGTCTACCTATTACTATTAAAAAATAAGAAAAAAAGGCAATATAAATCATGTCACTGTTGGAACAACCTTTTATTTTTAGTTATTGCCATAGCGGCCGTGGCAACACACCTTCTTTATACATTTTAAGGGTCTATATTTTTATGTTTATGTAACGAACAAAATTTTAATTAATGTTTGTAAATTTTAAGTGTATTTCCTCTACAATTCAAGAAATAAACATTCCAATTCTGTTTTTACACGGTCTTTTTTTACACGGTTTTGATTAAACCTGGTTTGAAAATAAAAAAAAAAATTTTTTACATAATTTTATTCCATTTAGCACGATTCAAAATCATTTGAGCTTAGATTTTATTTGTAAAATTTAAGTTTTGTGAAATATTTTATATATTTTCATATCAAACATTTAGAGGAATTCCCTTTTTGTGCATACAAGCATTTTTACTTGTTAGAGCAATTGAAATGTGTTAATATTTTGTGAACTATCAATGCATCTCTAAAAGAAGACGTCGAAAATTACAAATAAAAAAAAAACTACAACGTAAAGCGATTTCTTTAGAAAACAAAATTGAAATTATAGATCACCTTCGAAATGGAGAAGGCTCAACATTTCTTGGCAAAATGGTCGGTTTAAACGAAGTCACAGTAAGAACTATAAAAAAATTAAAATTAAATTAGGCAATCGTTGATTGCTAGAACGAAACTATCTGTTAAGTCTTCATCATAAACTAAAGATGCAAATAAACGGTGCAAATACACATTATATGTAGATGCATAAGAGTATATGTGTAGAAACAAAATTGATTTCTTTCTCTTAAAAAAAATTCTAGTTTTTTACTAATTTTAATAGGTTTTAGAGATAAGGAACCAATGTCCTTGTTTACACTGTTTTTTTACACGGATTTATCTGGAACCAATTTACCGTGTAAAAACAGAATTAGGTGTACGTGAATAACACGTATTTGTTGCTATAATTACAACAGTTATACATCTACTGTTTACCTATTACGGCTTCAGAGACATACGGACGAACAGGCGAACAGATATTGTAGCAAAAATAATGAGTTAATTAAAAATTAAGGCCAAGTTCACCTACTCAAAAAAAAGCTTAGCAAAATTCGTATCCAATCGAAAGTTATGGATGGTTTACTGTGCGACGCTTTATGATATCTGGAGGAAAGTGAGTAGTATACCGTATTAACTCTACTCACTTTCCTCTTTTTGTGATACCATATGGTCTTCACCATAATGGATAAATGAATTTATTTTTTGATGTCCCAGCCTGAAGAAATCACTGCCATGAAGGATATCTTTGGTATCATAATGGGCTGAGAAGCAGCAGAGAAGGAGTTTTAAATCTAACTAATTTTAACAACTACTACATTGGTCATTGTATGTAAGATTAAGTCTCCTGATATATGTGCAATGGTGTAGTGTTCTATCAGATCAGCCAACAATATGCTGTCCTAGAGAGGCAATCGCATTTTTTCTGCGATCATACTCCAGCCATTTGATCTGTACGTTCCCCAATAATTCGCACTTAATCTGAAACTAAAGCAATCAGAAAGAACTCTAGCTGATATATCGCCTGCTCTGATGGTGGGTTCAAGTTCTTCCGAAATTATATTTTGAAGCTCCTGGTTGAAATCTCTTGCAATCTCTAATGAAAAGTTTGACACTTGCAATAGTGGTATACATTCGCGATAAAAAATTTGTCGTAGCCCTGGTGATTGATTCCATATCTATCAAGTTCTTCTGCAATTATTTTTCAGGGAAGTCCTAAATGACTACTATCCAAAAGAGCTCAACTTTAGAAGGTTTATTAATCTCTTAAAGAAATTTTTGACATTCGCGAATCAGTCAAAAAGTCGGGTAGACACCCTTGTAGCCTTGTAAAGTATAGCCGCATACCCAGTGCTACCCTACCCAGTTAACAACTCTTCTAATGGCTGATATTACAGCCGAAATACCGCTGCATTTATTCTGCTGCTTAAACTCCATTTTGCCTCTTCCCCCTACAGGTTCTAACCTGAACACATTTCCGAAAAAACAAAAAAATAAGCTGCCCATCTTGACAAGGTTTATCTGTCACCTTCGTTAACATACTAACACCTTAAGCCCTGCAACCATTCAACACCTTAAGCTGACTAACAAAATTATATCGAATTCAATGCTCGAGTCTGCTTGAGTCTATTTGCTGAGTTCACAACCTTCTGATTTGCCGTTATCTTAGTCCGGACCCATAGTGCACCATAGTGAAAGGTGCTTTTGACACAGTGAAATTTTGGGTAGAAAAATTAGTTGTATTAAATGTGTTAAATATTTTTATATATATATTTTTTTATATATATATTTTTTTAAATATTTTTTTTAAATATTTTTTTTTAACAATTTCTTTAAATAATTTACATCCATTTAAATTTTTTTAAAGACTATAAAATATTTTTTTTTTTATAATTTTCAGATGTTCTTGTAATATAAATTAAAATTTTCAAGGTAAAATATATTTTTTAATTCTCGTTTTCATATTTGGGATAACTTCCTCTTGTCTAGGGTTATTTTCTTAATTTCTTTACTCTTTGGCATTTATTCATTTTTAAACCATTTAAAAGTTGTTTTTGTTTTCTTGTTGTTGGATTTTGTTTTGTTATTCAAAAGAAAAATGCAACAGTTTTAACTGCTTCAACTAAAATGATTAAAAGGATAAAAGAAAATTTGCACAAAAAATTGCTTGGGAAGAGTCACCAACACGCAAACACAGTTTGAGGCACAAAAACACTAATAAAAGAATATGAAAAACTATAAAATTTTTTAAATCTTTTTTTTTTAATTTAATTCTTTTGTTCACAATTAAATATTTTAGTTATTTTATAATTCAAATTTTTTAAATAATTAAATTTTTTAAATTTAAAATTTAAATCAAATTTAGTTTAATTAAATTTTTTTAACTTTTTTCTAAATTTTTTTCTACACATTTTTTCAATGTTAAAATTGATTTGTTATTTATTGGAAATTTAATTACAGGTTGTTGTTTTTTTTTTCTATTCTTGCTTTTGTTTAACCATCGATTTATTTATTAGTTTTATGGTTTTACTATTTATTCATTTACTAAAGCAAATTTTACTGCTTTTTATATAATTATTTTCAGCTTTATTACTTTTGTTGTTAATTCCAAATTTTCTAGCGATTTTATTGTAATAATTTAGTTTTTTTTTGTTTATTATTTTAATTACTATATTATACACTATTAGATATTTGTTTTTTTATCTTTTCAACTGTTTCTCCGTACACATCCGTTAGGCTACACTATTCGCAACGTTGTGAAAAGTTTCTAATGTGTTGTGTACATTTCTTACTCTAATTTTTTTTCATTGTAACATTTTTGTATAGAAAATCCACCTTTTAGTTGTATAAAAATGCCCCTAAAAAGTATAACTTGCTCTAATATTTACTTATAGAGTGGTGAAAAACTGTTCTCATTTACAAAAAAAAAAAAAAAAAAAAAAAAATATATAAATAATAACAAGCTTTAAGGGTAGTAAAAAGCTTTTTCATTAGGAAATTACTTTAGCAGAATTAGGTTCTCTCATGATGAAATATTTGATTAAAAAAGCCGTTCTCTTTTTGCTCTTTCTCTATTTTTTTAATAAAGGGTTGTGTTTATGGTTGCCATATTTGCCCATTTTTATCATATTGATGCGTTAAGGAACCAAAAAAGAGCCAATTTTAGCGATTAACTGCCTATTAAAGATTTAACGTACTTGGCTTTAAAACGCACTATAATATGCTTTTGAGCCTGATTTTGCTTTCATCTCTTTGAACTATATCTTTTCATTTAATATTTTTCCCAATAATTTTTTTAATCGAATAACATTTCTTCCAAATAATATAGATTATTTTATATTAATTTTCTTGAAAAATATTTATTCGCATAATAATCGTCCGAATAATTTTTTTATTCGTATAACATTTTTTCCGAATAATTACATAATAAATTGCTTGAAAAATATTTATTCTGATAACAGTTGTCCGAATAATTTTTTTATTCGAATAATAATTTTTCCGAATAATATAAATTTTTTTCTTCCAATTTTTTTTCAAGACAACACAACCTGCGAAGCTTTTTTCTTGTCTGCAGAAAACACCCAGAGTCTTTGGCATGAATCGAAGCGGCAACCTCCAGACTGATAGACTAGCGAGCTACCAATCTGTCTATCGAGGCACTCATTCTGCATTACTCATGTGTGAAGTCCCATAAATTATTTATAATCTGGATTCTAGAAAGTAGAAGGGTCGCTCTAAAAATCAAACAAGTATATATTTGGGTTTTAGTCGAAATTTTATATATTATTGCTAAATTCGTAATTTCTTAAAAAAAATAGATTTTATAAAAATATTAATTGCGATAATAAAACAATATAAAATCCTTTTTTCAGCTCCACTTTGCATTTTAATTTATAATTCTTTTATTTGGATAACACTCTTTCCGAATAGTTATTTCTACAATATGCCTGAGCAATTTTATAATAGTGATCGAATAATATTTTGCTGTTCTATATTTTTTTGTCGAATAATATTTTTTATTCGAATAATATATTTTTCGTAAAACATTTGACTTAATTCTTGTTATTTCTATAATTTGCTAAAGCAGGTCCTGAAAGTATTTATATTCTCGATTCTAAATGGTAGAAAAAATTATTAAACGATGTCATTTTATATATAATATCAATATCGATTTTTGCTATAATCATAATTTAAAAAAATCCAAAATTGAATACTAAATTGCATGTTGATCTCGATTATGTAACTTTTTTTATCGCTTATTATTTTTTATTCGAAAAATAATTTTTATTCGAATAATAATTTTTATTTGAATAATAATTTTTATTCGAATGATATTTTTATATAAAAATATAGATAAGAGTAATATAGATTATTTTCCTGAGCGATCCCTAAGGATTCTGAAAGGTATACGATTCGATTTAACAATGTCCAACAGTGTAAATTTGGATTTTAAAAAAAATTTAAATTTTTACTAAATTCGACATCAATTATAGACGTTCATACGTGCAGAAGTGCGAAGATTGATAGCGACCACTACCTGGTAAAAGTACGACTGCGGCAGAGAATATGGCGCCAATACGCGTGGAATGAAAAGGAGAAAATGGGAAGAGATAAACTTAATGACTATGACATAGGTTCAAAATTTCGCAGGAAATTAACGGAAAATCTATCGAACACAGAGGAGACCACTAATGTTGAAAGGGATTGGACTCGTCTTAAAGCAACAATAACTTCAGCGGCTGCTTCCTGTATTGGACACAAGAAAAGATCAAAAAATGAAGAATGGTTTGATGATGCCTGGAATGCCTGGAAGCAATCAGGTTAAAAAATGAGGCCCGTGCATCTATGATAGAGCACAACACTAATTTAAACAAAAATACATATCTCCAAGGGCGAATATATGATAATAAGCTCTGCAGAAGAAAAAAAGAAACAGGCGCTGCAAGCAAGGATAGTGGAAATAAATAACAACTTTTCCAACCACTACAGCAGAGAGTTCTATAGGAAACTACAGCAACAATCGAAAGGGTTTCAACCCAGAATAAATAACTGCAAAGCTAAAAACAGTTCAATTTTAACAGAGGAGGATGATATCCTAAAGCGATGGAGAGAATATTTTAGCGAACTATATGACAACGGTGACGAGGACATGAACACGCTATCCATAAAAGAAAATGAGGAGGAAGACATTCCGCCTCCAAACCGGATTGATATTGTAAAAGCAATCAAAAGTATGAGAAACAACAAAGCACCCGGCGAAGATGGGATCACAGCCGAACTTCTTAAGGAAATGAGCGACGAAGGCGTCGACGCTCTGCATAGACTAATCTGCAGCATATGGACACAGGAACATATCCCGTCATCCTGGGGAATTGAGCTCATTGTACCAATTCAAAAAAAAAGGCGAGAAAAGTGCTTGCGAAAACTATAGAGGAATTACACTTCTGGACGTTTGCTACAAAATCTTTTCAAATATTCTCTCCGAAAAACTATACAAAGCTGCATCTCACGTACTAGAAAATATCAAGGAGGTTTCCGACAAGGAAGATCAACAATCGATCAACTTTTTCTGTTAAAACAGAACTGTGAAAAATGCTATGAATGTGGAATCGACATGCACCTACTTTTCATAGATTTTAAACAAGCATTTGACCGCATCGATAGGAAAATAATCCCACAAGCTTTTGCCAACTTGGGCATATCGCAAAAGCTTACCAAACCTACCTGCGCTACTTTAACAAACACAACCGCTAAGATTGTAATCCAACAGAAAGAAACAGACGCCTTCAATATAAAGAGTGGAGTGAAACAAGGAGACTCTCTCTCAACGGTTGTATTCAACCTTGTGCTGCAGTATGCAATTAAAGACCACGTAAGATCAGGTATCTTATTTAGCAGACCATAGCCTATGCGGATGACATCGCAATTGTGACGAGAAATATTCGATACATGGAGGAGTTATTTTCAAACATTGAAGGGGCTGCAAAGACTGTGGGCTTTACAATAAATGAACAAAAGACGAAATACATGAAAATGTCAGCTTCCGAAAACAGACGTACCATACATTCAATTACAATCGGTGATTATAAGTTCGAAGGTGTATCGAGCTTTATGTACATGGGCGCTCTTTTGAAAAACAACAATAGTGTGCACGATGGTATTCACGACCGGCTATTCGCAGCAAATAGAGCGTACTATGGGCACTCTTCTCTTCAAAATTAATCTCCAAATCATGCAAATTAAGTATATACAAAAGTATCATCAGACCAATCGCCACATGTGCGTGCGAGACGTGGTCCATGACAATAGATGCCCAATACCGTCTAAGAATTTTTGAACGAAAAATCCTTCGCAAAATTTTTGGTCCTGCACGAGACGCAAATGGCGACTATGTCCGAAGGGACAATGAGGAACTGCTTGAGCTGTGTGAAGGAGAGGACATGTTCAAATTCAAAAAAGCGCAACGGTTACGTTGGGCGGGGCACGTTGTGCATATGGATGACAGCCGACCGCAGAAGATGATGCTAAACTACGAGATCAGATGCTCTAGAGGAAAAGGACGGCCAAGAACAAGATGGAAGGACTGCGTTGAAGAAGACTTAATATTAATGGGTATCCGTAACTGGCAACAAAAAGCCGAAAGCAGAGAAGAATGGAGAAAAATTGTGGAACAAGCTAAAGCTCACCCAGAGCTGTAACGCTATAAGAAGAAGAAGAAATTCAAAATTACTCCGAAAAAAATCGAGATTTTACCAAAATATCAAAATTGCATAATAAATTTTTAAAAATTTCATTTTTCGGTTTTATTTTGCAATTATATTTGCTTAATATTTGACCGAATAATTTTTTTTTAACTCGCATACCACTTTTTCCGAATAATATAGCTTTTTTTCCGGTTATTTCTACAATATTCCTGAGCAATTCCATAAAGTATTTATATTCTGGATTCTAGAAGGTAGAAGATTCGATATACGATATCCATCTGTAAATATTCCGGTTTTACGAAAATTTAAATTTTTTACTTAAATCAAGATTTCTCCAAAATGTCAAAATCGCATGCTCTTTGAGCTCGACTTTGGAAATTTCTCTTATCACATAATATTTTTTTTGTTTTTATTTTACTTGCGAATATTTTTTATTCGAATACTATTTTTTCAGATTAATATAATAAAGTGTTTATATTCCGGATTGTAGAAAGTAGAAGAGTCGATGTATGATATCCCTCCAGTTTTAACGAAAATTTTAATTTTTCTTAAATCAAGATTTCCCAAAAATATCAAAATTCCATGATCTTTGAGCTCGACTTTGCAAATACCTCTTATCGAATAATATTTTTGTTTGTTTATTATTTTTTCGAATATTTTTATTCGAATAATATAGTTTTTTTTCTTGTCATTACTACAAAATGCTTGAGCGATCCAATAAGGTATTTATATATACTTTTTTTCAATATTTGCCCAAATAAATTTTTTATTCGAATAATAATTTTTCCGAATAATATAGATTTTAGAATTTTAACAATTTTCCTTTGACGATTATTTTTCGTAAAAATTGTACGATTTGCCAATAACTTTATTTGGCAACTACATATGTTTGTGATGGTTGTGTTATATTTTCTCTGAGGTTTATTTTTGTTTGTTTAAACTCTCACACCTCCCTCAATCACACTAATGTGTGAGTACGTAACCAACCACTAACAAAGTATGCAAAAACAATTAAAGCAAAAACAATGTTTTTAAACAACAAAAGTTTGTTGTATTTTAATTTTTATGTTTATTTGCTTTTCTTTACTTTGTTTATTTTATTTTCGCTTTATAAGGGTGTGAGTATGTATGTATGGGTATGTGTATGTATATGTATGTTTGGGTTTGTATTTGGTTGTTTGTTTGGGTTTACATTAAATTTCTTGTTGAATGCAGACAACTTAAAGCAACACGTTAATCATTTATTGCAGGTTATTTAATTTTAAAGCAAATTTTCACAGGTTTCTTATCCAAAGAATGTGATTGAATGGAAAAGAATTTTGTAAATGAAAAAGTAAAAATTTAAAACATAGCTAACTTTTAAACTATTTACTGAAATTAAATTTATAAAGCCAAAGCAACAAACGCGGACACTGTGGTAAATTAAAATTTTATTTTTTTTAATAACCCTAGTATGTGGAGTGATCTAATGTTTTTAGAAATTCTTACTAATTGATCTATAGAAAAATAGTTATATACAGATGATTTAAAAAGACTTTAAGAATCCAAAAGGGACGCTGAGTATCGAAATAAAACAAAAAGGGGTACAGGTGATAAATAAATTTCAGCTAAATGAGCTGTAATAATAATCAACTGTTCATTTTAATTAATAAGTATTTTGGAATGGAAAAAATATCGGTTTACTCGCAGAGAAAAAATATCTGTGATAGTGCTTTTAAATTGTACTACTTTCATTTACTCGACACTACTCAACACTTTTCAACTGGGTACTCAATTGTACTCAATACATCCTTTTGCATAATAGCAAAGGAATCTTATCATCGTATTCATCAAATATTCTATTCGATTTATGTTAAAAAATATTACCCTTCCATCATCGACCACTTCCTTAATGGGTGCTTTTTCGACCCCCTTCCATCCTTATTAATTATAGGGAACCGATTTGTAATTTACGGCAACCTTACTCTTCAGGTTTAGTGAGTTCAGTTATTATAGGATCTTTACTCACTCTACTCTGGGTTCTGGTCCATAAAAATTCACAGCAGATCCCCTTTTTGCTTGTTGCTCTACTGCTTTATTTTCAGCCTTGCCTATGTGTCTTTTCAACCACATCAACGTTACCCCATTAACCGAAACACATGCCAGCACTAGATAAGAGTACACGTTCACTAGCCTTATGCGTTATATAAGGTGATCCATTTCGAGGTTCCCTACTTTTTTAAAGAAAAAAAAAAAAAAAACACAGAAAATTCCAATTTAATAGAGATTGTTTATTATCATTTGAAAAAACATTCTTTGGCATTTATTTTTTGAAGATTATGTCCGTTGTTGTCCGTTGCTACGTCGCAGATGGTCCATCCGTTGAGTCCAATTTTCGATGACTCGTTCGAGCATTTCGGCTGGTAACTGGCGAATGACACGCGTGATGTTTTCCTCCAAGGCCAGAATCGAAGCGGGTTTGTTCGCATAAACTTTTAGACTTAGACATATCCCCACAGGTAAAAGTCTAACGGTGTGATATCACACGATCTTGGTGGCCAATCGACCGGCCTAAAACTTGAAATTATGTGCTCACCAAAATGTTCTCTCAATAATTCATTGCTTGATGCGATGTGTGGGAAGTGGCGCCGTCTTGCTGAAACCAATTGTCGCCGAGATCACGAGCTTCAATTTCAGGCATCAAATAGTCGATTATCATGGCACGATAACTTTCGCCATTGACGGTTACGTTCGCACCGACATCATTTTTAAAGAAATATGGACCGATGATTTCACCGACCCACAAACCACACCAAAGCGTTGTTTTTTCCAGATGAAGTGGCAGCTCTTGAATCTCTTCAGGTTGCTCTTCGTCTCAAATGCGGCAATTTTGTTTGTTTGCATACATTACATTGAGCCAGAAATGGGCCTCATCGCTAAACAAAATTTGCCTCGAAAACGTCGGATCTTCTTGGAACTTTTCAAGAGCCCATAGAGCGAAGCGATTCTGGCGTAAGTCTTTCCATTTGAAATGTCAAACAATACTAAACAAAAATAGCATGACAGCATGACACGAACCACTCGTGATTTGTCAAAAAAGGCTATTGAAAAATAACAAGTAGACAACGACTAGTTGTCAAGAACTTTTCTTTCATGCAATCGACTTTCCAGCAACATCAAGCATGAAGCAACCTAAACATTTCTGCCTGGTAAACGGAGAAATACTCCCCTATATGCACACTAGAGGACATCTGACCCTGCTCCACCGTCCACAAGAGAACCATCAGTTAAAAAGCTGATTGTGTATAACGCCTTTCTTAATGAGTGTTCTATTCAGTCTTTTAACTATTTTTCTTCTACTCATGGGTTCCATCGGCATCTGAACTTCCCCAAACTTCGTACTAACTAGATCCAGAATGTTCTTATGCCCGATGTTCGGTCTGAAGCTTGCCAAATAGCATTATGGCATTACAGCCGTTGACCTAATAAATAAGTCTAACAATCCCAATACTGCATCAATTATCTTTGTTTGAGCCGTGTGTTTTGCACCTTATCCAACTTGCGCTTAATTGTACTCTGAGAGGCTCTTGGAAACTAAAATTTAGATTCATAAATTATTTAGAGTCACACCATCATTGTGACATGAAAATACTACCCTAAAAGTATTTTCTTCTTCTTAACTTGTTTTGTGTCTTGAGTACTCAAAAATTGGATCCAGTTTCATTTTTAGACGAACCGCACTTGAGTAGCCAACCAATCAATTTCATATAATAACACTGCGATTTTCGGTTGAAAAATCACTTCAAATTAAAATAAATAATTATTTTTAATCAAAATCGAAATCAATTGTTTATTCTTATTGTTTTAATTGTTTAATCAAACAATTCGCCTCCCATATTATTTTCCTCTGATGGTGTCTTTGTTTTGGGACTGCACAGCGCTAGTAAACAATTAAACCGTCACTATTGTTTTGCCATTTTGGCTGGAAGAAAACAAACTATCATTCATCGTTATGGCTAATTTCCTTGCATGCCATACCCACATACACACATAAACACATACACATAAACAAAAAACACATAAACACAACACAATTTCTTTTATCTCCAGCCAAATAATGATGTATTTTTTACACCAAAAAGTTTTGTTATTTTCAAATGAATTTTACAGCTTGTTTTCTACTGAACTAAAGATTGGCGCAAAATGTTGGCAAAAAATAAACAAAACTGTTGGCAGCAAGAAAATATAATTTCAAATAGCAAAATATTCTTCGCGAGAAAAATAGTTTTCTGTTTATGAAGCAGAAAGAAATGCAATATTTTTATAGCCAATTACATATTTAAGCAAAAAATAAAAAAATAAAAATTTTATTAAAGAGAAGGTAATAAAAAAATACTAAAGAGCTGGGCGTAAACTTACGACTTTATAGCATTTCCTGGTGGTTCTTTTGCCTCAAGAGGACAACTTGCGTCCTTATGGTAATAAAGTCACAACAATGATTGCGTCTCTCGCTGAGAGCTTGAAGACTACGTTAACTTTTACTAAATCTAAAAAGGTATGTAAAGTCACTATTAGCAACTGCAAAATTTGTTCTTACTAATTCAGATCCCACGCAGCTTTCCAGATCTCGCTTAATAATATGAATGTCTATTATTATTAGAAAGATATGACTAAATTCGAGACGAGACTATTTTTATAGAGATATTCGAATCTAGAGAAATTTTCTAGAGAAAAATACGAATGTCCAGAAATTTTCTATATCAAAATTCCAGATGTTTTTTGAATAAAACTATAAATGTTTATAAATTTTCTATAGAAAAGTCGAATTTCGAGAAAATTTTCTATAGAAAATTCGAATGTCGAGAAAATGTTCTATGTAAAACTCGAATGTCGATAAATTTTCTATAGAAAATTCGAATGACGAGAAAATTTTCTCTAGAAAATTCGAATGACGAGAAAATTTTCTCTAGAAAATTCGAATGACGAGAAAATTTTCTCTAGAAAATTCGAATGACGAGAAAATTTTCTCTAGAAAATTCGAATGACGAGAAAATTTTCTATAGAAAATTCGAATGACGAGAAAATTTTCTATAGAAAATTCGAATGACGAGAAAATTTTCTATAGAAAATTCGAATGACGAGAAAATTTTCTATAGAAAATTCGAATGACGAGAAAATTTTCTATAGAAAATTCGAATGACGAGAAAATTTTCTATAGAAAATTCGAATGACGAGAAAATTTTCTATAGAAAATTCGAATGACGAGAAAATTTTCTATAGAAAATTCGAATGACGAGAAATTTTTCTATAGAAAATTTGAATGACGAGAAAATTTTCTATAGAAAATCGAATGACGAAAAAATTTTCTATAGATAATTCGAACGTCGAGAAAATTTTCTATAGAAAATTCGAACGTCGAGAAAATTTTCTATAGAAAATTCGAACGTCGAGAAAATTTTCTATAGAAAATTCGAACGTCGAGAAAATTTTCTATAGAAAATTCGAACGTCGAGAAAATTTTCTATAGAAAATTCGAATGTCGAGAAAATTTTCTATAGAAAATTCGAATGTCGAGAAAATTTTCTATAGAAAATTCGAATGTCGAGAAAATTTTCTCTAGAAAATTCGAATGACGAGAAAATTTTCTCTAGAAAATTCGAATGACGAGAAAATTTTCTATAGAAAATTCGAATGACGAGAAAATTTTCTATAGAAAATTCGAATGACGAGAAAATTTTCTATAGAAAATCGAATGACGAAAAAATTTTCTATAGATAATTCGAACGTCGAGAAAATTTTCTATAGAAAATTCGAACGTCGAGAAAATTTTCTATAGAAAATTCGAACGTCGAGAAAATTTTCTATAGAAAATTCGAACGTCGAGAAAATTTTCTATAGAAAATTCGAACGTCGAGAAAATTTTCTATAGAAAATTCGAACGTCGAGAAAATTTTCTATAGAAAATTCGAACGTCGAGAAAATTTTCTATAGAAAATTCGAACGTCGAGAAAATTTTCTATAGAAAATTCGAATGTCGAGAAAATTTTCTATAGAAAATTCGAATGTCGAGAAAATTTTCTATAGAAAATTCGAATGTCGAGAAAATTTTCTATAGAAAATTCGAATGTCGAGAAAATTTTCTATAGAAAATTCGAATGTCGAGAAAATTTTCTATAGAAAATTCGAATGTCGAGAAAATTTTCTATAGAAAATTCGAATGTCGAGAAAATTTTCTATAGAAAATTCGAATGTCGAGAAAATTTTCTATAGAAAATTCGAATGTCGAGAAAATTTTCTATAGAAAATTCGAATGTGGAGAAAATTTTCTATAGAAATTTTGAAAGTTGAGAAAATGTTCTATAGAAAATTCGAATGTCGAGAAAATGTTCTATAGAAAATTTTCTATAGAAAATTCGAATGTCGAAAAAATTTTCGAAAGAAAACACGAATGTCGAGAAAATTTTCTATAGAAAATTCGAATGTCGAGAAAATTTTCTATACAAAATTTGGATTATCGAGAAATTTTCTATAGAAAAATTCGAATGATTGTCGAGAAATTTTCTATAAAAAAATTAGAATGATTTTCGAGATATTTTCTATAGAAAAATTCACTAGAATGTCAAAGCATATTTTAGAGCCAAATTAAAATAAATGTCGAGACATTTTCTATAGAAAAATTTAAAAGAAAATCGAGAAATTTTCTATAGAAAAATTCAAATGAATGTCTAGAAATGTTCTATAGAGAAATTCGAGTGAATGTCGAGAAATTTTCTATATAAAATTTCGAATGTCATGAATTTTTCTATAGAAAAATTAAAGTAAATGGCAAGAATATAGAAAATCTCTCGATATTCAATCGAACTTTTTTCTAGAAAATTTATAGACATCAAATCTTTCTTTAAATAATTTTTCGATATTGATTCCAATTTTTTCGAATGAATTTCTAAAAATGTTCTATTGAAAAATTGGAATGAATGTCGAAAACTTATTAAAAGAAAGACTCGATGTCTAGAAATTTTCTATAAAAAAGTTTGATTGAATGTCGAGAGATTTTCTAAAGAAAAGTTCAAATAAATATCGAAACAATATTTATAAAAAAAGGAATGTCGAGAACATTTCTATAAAAAAAATCCAATTAATGGTGAGAAATTCTCTATAGAAAAATTATATAAATGACGAGAAATTATCTATTGATATTTGGAATGACGACAAATTTTCTATTGTCGAATTTCGAGGAATTACCTATAGAAAAATTCAAATAAATATTAAAAATTTTTCTGTAGAAAAATTCAAATAAATGTCGAAAAATTTTCTATAGAAAAATTCGAATGAATGTCGAAAAATTTTCTATAAGAAATGTTTATAAATTTCGTGAATTTTCCTACAGAAAAATTCGAATCAAAGTCGAGAAATTTTGATATTCGAGAAATTTTTAATCGAATTTTGATAAATTTTCTATAAAAAAATACGAAAAATTAAGATGTCGAGGTTTTCTATAAAAAATAGGAATGATTATTGAGAAATCTTCAATAGAAAAATTCGAAATATTCTCGAGAAATTTGTATAGAAAAATATTTTATAACTCGAATGAATGTTGAGAAATTATCTATAGAAAAGATAGAATGAATGTCGAAAAATCTTTTAAAGAAAAATTCGAATGATTTTCGAGAAAATTTGTATTGAAAAATTACTATGGATGTTGAGAAATTTTCTATTGAAAAATTCGGATGTCGAGAAATTTTCTATAGCCAAATTCGTATTTCGCGAAGTTTTCTGCTAAAAAATTTCTATGAATATCGAGAATTCTTTTTTAGAAAAATATCGAAAATTTTTATATTAAAAAATTCCTATAACTGTCCAAAAATAAACTTTAGAAAAATTCTTATGAATGTCGAACAATTTTTTATAGACAATTTTTTTTGTTGAAAAATCCTTGCCTGTCCCATAATGTCGTCAGAAATCGTTCATTTCCACAATTAAGAAAACAAAAAAAAAATATTTTCCTATGAATGATTCTTAAAATAAATTTTTCACTTTTGCGGCTACCTAAGCGCTACCTAAACGGTGTTAAGAATCATTCCTGAAAGTTCATATATTCTAGAAAGTTGTTTATTGAGATCTAAGGTTCATTTTTGTAGTTGATTGTTTCCTTGAATTTTTAACGGTTTGTTACCTATGGACCTGAACAGGAGAAAAAAGGTAAACAAAATTGAATTTTTTAAAGTTTTTTGCGATTTTGACCTTGAAAATGAAGTTTTTTTGATTTTCACAATTTTTGTTCTTTATGACAAGAGCTACAACTTTGCCTCAGAGAGTATATCAAAATTTCAAACGGTTTGCAAAATATGAGCTTGAGTAAATGATAATTTTTTTTGCAAAAATGATATCTTTGAGGGCCCATAAAAAAAAACCTGGAGCACTTTGGGCAAAACTGGGAGACAGGGGTCTTTTTTTTTGGTCTTTTATGACGTAGTGGTGTCCGTATATGGTTATTTTGCCATGACTTAAAAAATTACACAGTGTGATATTTTATATTGCTATAACTCGCCCATTTTAAAACATAATTTATTGAGTAAATCATAATTAAGAACATCTATAATTATTAAAAATTAAACAAAAATTGAAGAAAAGGCAAGCTAAAAAAATTTTCAGGTACGAGGTAGCCTGTACATAGCGACACTCCTAGCAAGTGAATGGTGTCCAGCGTTGAAACTTAAGCTTAAGTGCTTATCTGCTACGCTTATGCTAAATTTTGCATTACTCGGGCTAGCCCTTTACTAATGGCTGTGTTATTTTCAAAATACATTGATTCTGCCCCACTGAGCAATTGCATTTAAAATAAAAACAAAATTTTTAAATTTGCTTTTTTTTCAAATGTAATTGTCCGAATGAACAAATTTTAGCGACAACGTGGGACAAATGAATCTCGACAAATTTTCTATAGAAAAATTTGAAAAATTTCCTACAAAATAATTCGATAAATTCTCTATAGAATAATTGAAGAAATTTTCCATTGAAAAATTTGGGAAATTTTTTTCAGAGAAATTTTCTGCAGAAAAATTTGAGAAATTTTCTACGAAAAAACTTGGAAAAAATTAATGTCTAGAAAATCTCACATAAAAACGTTACATAAATGAACATTTTTGTCATGGAATTGACAAGAGTTCTTTTTAAATTTTGTTTAATTTAAAAATTTTTTTCGTTTTGAATAGGATTTAATAAAATCAAAACAAAATTTACGACGTTTTTAAAAACAAAATTTTATGTTTGAAACGGTTCGTTTTTATATTTGTTTTTATTTTATTACACGTTCAGCCACTACTGTAAATTTTAATTTTTTCCTAGTTGTCAACAATTTTGTTTATTAATTTTTTAAATTATACAAAATGACACGTTTTGTAGTTTAATAGTTACACCTTGCTTGCTGATTTATTATATAATATTTTAAAATATTTGCAAACTAAACACTTTTAATTTATTTTGTTGAAAAAAAAGCCAATCAATTTAAATTCTGTGTGTAAATTATTGTGTTTAGAAATATTTATTTCGTCTTAAATGAAAAATATATATTTTTCTTTTGCCAATAGCAAATGCTTTAATTAATATTAATTAATAAAAAAAAAACTAAAAATAAATCATATTGCACTTCAATTGGTGTTGAAAAGCACTTGACACTACATTTAATACTCGTAACATGTTGTTATGATTGCTTTTCATTTGTGTTTTAAACATTCTTCAAGGTGCGCGTCAAAGTGATAGGTTAACTTAGTTTTTGTTCTATTTATGCAAAAAAAAAAAAAAAACAAATGGTAGGTAGTTTTTGTTGTCTAAAACCTATTCACTTTGTGTAGGAATTAAACCCATTTTAAATTCGTTATTTAAAATGGTGAAATATTATCATTCGCAGCGTTTAAAAACTCTGGGTTTTGCAATCCTTTAAAATAAACCATAATACGCATTTAATTCCTATGAAATATTTTGATCCCTATGTTACTATACCGGTCATCTAAAATCCCTGTAAAAAAACATTTTCAATAAAAAACGTACATATAGTTTAAAGGTGCCTCTTCCTTTTTTCCTATCCCGTCTAGTCTAAGGCCAAGTCATGTGCGCTGATAACAAATTAACACACATAGAGTGTCAAGGTTCTAGTTCCTCCCCTAACCTACTTTTATTATAGTGTGTGTTTCATTTTAAACAAAGTTTCTCTTGATTCAATGATCATGCAACTTGATGAACGCACTACCTTTTGGTCCCCCGTGGGCATTTTATTTTCCTGTTGACTTCTAGTACTTTGATGCCAATGTTCTTGGGGTATATAGGACACCAGTCCCCGAAGCTAGCAGGGTCCTGAAACTTGAAGATAGGAACCTTCAAGGTGTGATCAGTGTCCGTAATATCTCTGTGGCCGATTATTGGTGAGTCTATCATGGGAGTAGCGTTTGGGACTAAATCGCAGGAGGGGCGATTTTTTTAGTCCGTGGGCATTTTATTTTCCTGTTGACTTCTAGTACTTTGACGCCAATGCTCCCGGGGTATATAGGACACCAGTCCCCGAAGCTAGCAGGGTCCTGAAACTTGAAGATAGGAACCTTCAAGGTGTGACCAGTGTCCGAACGATCTCTGTGGACGATTATTGGTGAGGCTATTCTGGGAATAACGTTTCGACCTAAATCGCAGGAGGGGCGGTTTTTTTAGTGCGGTGTGCTGTTGCTTTACTAAACAGAAGAACAAATGGGTTGTCAAAGGTTTAGAAAGTCTACAACCTGCCAGCTATATTCTGAAATTGCTATTTGTTTTGTCGTAATGCTCACCAAGGGCATTTGCAGAGGCATTGTTTTTACACAATGGTAAGATGATCACTCCAAGTACTGACGATAAGCACAGATGATCAGTATCACAGATTACGGGCAGCTCACAGTACACAGTGTCTGTGAGACAGTGTTTTAAATAGCATGGCGTTGCACAGTCGGAAATTTAGCAAAAAAAAAAAAAAAAAATAGTAATAAATTAAATGTTTTGATCATTTTTGGTAAAGAAAATTTTCTTATTACAAAAAAAAAAAAAAAAAAAAAATCGAACATGTGCCTCGTTTCTGTAACTTATGTGAGAAACTTTTCACATGAAATTATTATAGTCATCCAGTTTTACACAGGGTTAGCTAGAGATAATGACAAATATTTTTATTACATTATTTTAAAAATTTCAGGATTAGCCATAGGGACAACCTGGAAAATCAGAATGACTATTATATTTTCATGTGAAAAGTTTTTCACTCAAATTACAGAAATGAGGTGCGCTCAGTAACTCGAAGAAAATATGAATTTTAATTTTTAGAATTTGAATTATTTTTTTAATTGTCATATAATTAAACTGGATTAATTAAGACTTATATTGAATAAAACACTCAAATAAATAAAATACTTAATTATAAAATTATTTATCTTTTTATATAAAAAGTGTACTAAAAAATTTTTAATCACTATAAATTTAATATATTTCATAAAGGCATTATTTCCTTGACATAAGTGAAACAGATGCTTCTTTTCTTAGATAAAATCAGACATTAGACCCTACACATTTATTTACGTTTTTTTTTTTGAGTAAAATCCCCCACTTGTATAACACCTCCATAGAAATCAAAATGTTAAGTGACCTTATTATTTTGATGCGTATGGTATGTTGGTGGCTATTTCTCTTGTTTAGCTACTCTCATTCCGGTTTAATTTTCTCACTCTCGCTCTTATTAAAAATGTTGTTATTTGTGTTTCTCGCGTACAATTGGTTGTTATTGTAGCATAGTTTGTTTACATTAAACAAGATGAACTAGTGATGCCATATTGCATAAATTTATTATATTTTTAAATTATTTTTTTTTTACGTAATTTCTATAATTTTTGATTTATGTCACAAAATAGGTATGTGTATATACGATTTTATATTTTTTCTTGTCTATTAGATTTCCGTCAAAGATTTTTTTTGGCTTAAATTAATTAAAGAAATTAAAATATTAAATTATTAAGTTAACAAAAATAAATAAAATTGGACTTGAGGTGCCCCGCTAAGCTAGTTGCTGGAGTGCTATTAGTTTAGGGGTTGTGAGTTCTATCCCCTACGAAGTCCCTGGGTGTTTAACTACAACAAGTGAAGATCTCGATAAGTTAAGTTACAATAAAATTTGTAGTTGTGTTGTGTCTTATCTATACATATAATAAAATAGTAAATCATTTCCTGTCTGTTTTTCTTTGTGTTCGCATCACACAAAAACTACTAGATGGATTTAAACAAAATTTTGCGAAGAGGTACCTCTTAGCATCCTGATTCCAATATTGGATACTTTTCCGAAAAAAAAAAAAAAAAATATCTCACTTCCAAGAGAAAGTGGAGAAAAAGCAGTACGCAATTTCCGGTTTAAAGCTACTGCAATTTCCGGTTTAAAAGTGGGATGGCGCTTTTTTAAATAACATAATGACAAAATAAGAATAATACTTTAAGGAGGCACCTTTTATTTTTGAAAGTGAGATGTTTTAAACACTGTTGCGCGACAAATGACGCTGTTCTAGAAAACATAACAAAATATGAATTATATGCTTTCAAATAGCCAATTAAATAAAATTCGTATTTGATTTGTATTGTTACTTTGTGGAATTAAATTGTCATTAAACTATTTTAAATACCTTTTACAGATTTTTAAAATATTTTTTGGAATTTTAGAATTTTAAATAATTTTTAGAATTTTATACAGGGAGTGGTACCTTTATATAAAGTAAATACGTATACGTGAAGTTATATAAGAGTATTAAAATTTGGTCTGGATTACTTTCAAAGAAAAATCGTAAAAAGTATTGTCACAATGAGTGTAGGCACAGCACACAATGAGTGTAGGCACAGCTAGTAATAAATAACAAAATAAATTGGACTTAAAGTAATATACCTACTTGGAAGGTCTCGTCCCAAATTCACATTTCGTTTGTTTATTACGGCGTGAATGTAGAAATCTTTAAACACCAATTATATATAAGCCTCCCTTAGGAATTTTTCGTGGATATTAGATAAAAAATATTACAAGAAATTAACGAGATTTTTTATATTTTAGTTTTTGTTGATGATGAAACCCTATTTCAATCCAAATGTATATAACACTGTAATTGATTCGATGTTTTTTAGACTGTCATATTTTTGCGCGCCTTAATTATTACACATTGTACATTTTTCACTGGCTCATAAAACGTGTAATGAACAAGACGTATTTTATTATACATAATTACTTTTAAGAAATATACTTTATCTTTCTGAATTGAAGACACCGTGTTTCACTTTTGGTCTTAGATTGAAAGCTCTTCTGCTGTGACATAAAGGTATCAACCAACAAAGGTTATGGGCCCAGAATAACAAAAGCAATAATCTAAAGTTTAAAGTGAGGTTAGTTTCGTTGGTGTCGTTCCATTGGTTTTTATAGTTTTATCCGGAGTTGAAAAACAAGAAAAATGTCGTCCGCTGTATCAAGTATCGAGAAGCTCAACGGCGATAACTATGCAACGTGGTGCATACAGGTAAAAAGTTTACTTATTACCTTAGATTTGTGGTACACTATTGTGGAGGTTTGTCCAAAGGAAAATCCTAACAAATGGATAGCGACTGACGCTAAGGCTTTAGCAACAATCACACTGAGTGTAAATCCAAGTCAGTTAATTTATATAAAAAATTGTTTAACGGCTAAAGATGCATGGCAAGTTCTAAGTTCACTTTATAAAGCAGACACTGCATCTAGAAAAGTTAACTTGTTCAAAAAGTTGGTACGTTTTAAATTTAATTCAAATGAAAAATTTGCTACACAGGTAAATGAATTTGTTTCAACAATTGATGGCTTAAAAGAGATTGGAATCACCCTTAATGATGATTTGTTGTCCATCTTATTGCTGTGTAGTCTTCCCGATGAAATGGAAGGTTTTGTGGTGGCTATAGAGAGTCGTGACGAGTTGCCCAAATATGAAAAATTAATTTCAAAAATCTTAGAAGAAGAACTAAGGCAAACAAATAAACATGATGATACAAATGAACTTGTTTTTGCGGCAAATTCACGAAAAGATTTTAAAAGAAATAAAAAAGTTTTTAACAGTGGCAGAAACTTTAAAAAAAAGATGTTAAAGATTTACATCAAAAACAAAGCTACCAAAATGAGAAGAAAAATATAGATAGCAATGCATACAACAACAATAATATAAAATGTTTTCGTCGTGGTAAAAGGGGACATATAAGATCTCATTGTAGAGAAAATCATGATAGAAGAGAAAATGACTTTGCTTGCTCTTTAAAAGAAAACAATCCAAATTTAAGAGACTTGTGGATTTTAGATAGTGGCGCATCGTCGCATATGGTTAACAGCAAAAAGTATTTTGATACATTAACAGAGACAAAGCAAAAAATATTTTTAGCATCTGGAGAAATTATTTATGCAGAAGGCATTGGAAATATTAAAATAAAAACAAAGTTTTGCTCACTTGCATTAAATAATGTATGGTTTGTCCCACAACTACATTCAAATTTTCTGTCAATAAAAGGCGGTTTACATTATACTACAAGTAATACGACATGTCAAATTTTTGTGTAGAAGAGTACAAATAGTATCGTCTAAACATAATATGTAATGAAACTGTCCGACATTGAGAGAAAATACGGATGGAAATTTGACAGTCTTACGGCTCTCTTTATGTTTTGAAATTTTTCAAAAACTATTCTACTTCATTAGATCAGGGTTGCGTTTTTCTTATTAATGCTAACTTTTCAAAGGCGAAACTCGTCAAAATAGCAGAAACCCGCTGAATATAGTGCAAGATAGATCCAGTTGGCATCACAAATAAGTTTGTAAACAATAAAAATGTTTGGCAAAAGAACGTGAAACTTTTTTAATTTTGTTTTAGTTGATGGTTTCCAGTTTTTTTATTATGGCAGTGGCTAGTACAACACCAAGAACCTTTTCGTAGTTGCTCTTAAATTTGGCATATTTTTAACAAGTACGCGCACTATTAATTTGTTTTCACTTTTTCTTATTGCTTTAACAACAGCTGTTTCAATTTTACTTCATTTTATTTAACACCAATGGTGTAAACGTAAGAAAAAAACCATACGATTTTTAATCTCTGTTTTTTCATACGGATTGATTTTCATTTTATTTTCTCTTAGATTTTACGTACGTAAAGTCTTACTGTCTAAACTGCCCTTAAATAAAATAATTAAAGCTGGTCATGTTGTCCAATTTGACGCGAATAAAGCAATAATGAGAAGTAAACAAAACGAAAATATTTTACAGCTGATTTAATTGATGACCTGTTTGTTGTTAATTTAGAAAAAAATAAAGATTTTGAAGTGGCAAATGCAGTTGTTAATGAACAAATTGTTAAAAAGTGGCATCAAAGATTTGGACATTTAAATGTTGCTGATTTAAATAAATTATCGAGCAAAAATATGGTAAAAGGACTTGATGTTAAAGTGCCAAAATCAATTGAGTGTTTTACTTGTGCTGTAAATAAAATAACTGCAACACCATATAAAAATTATTCAAGTGTGCAAACGAGTGACGTTTTGGAGCTAATACATACAGATTTGTGTGGCCCAATTGGTAAAAGATCTGTGGGAGGCTCATCGTATTTTATTACGTTTATCGACGATTATTCGCGGTACATTTCAACTTATTTTCTAAAACAAAAAAGTGATTCTTTTGATGCATTCACACATTTTGCTGGGCTCGCGGAGAAGCAGACAGGCCGCCTAATAAAAATTGTTCGTAGTGACAATGGTAAAGAATTTGTAAATTCTAAATTTAAACAATATTTTTCGGAAAAAGGCATTGTTCATCAAACGACGGTTAGTTACTCACCACAACAAAACGGCGTTTCTGAAAGAGCGAACAGAACCCTTGTTGAAATGGGTAGGTGTATGCTAAATTCGTCCGGATTACCGCAAAGTTTATGGGGTGAAGCCATTAATGCGGCAACTTATTTAAGAAATCGAGCTCCGACGAAAATACTTGGTGATGTTACTCCGTATGAACGATGGATGGCAAAGAAACCGTCCGTATCTCATTTTAAAACATTTGGTTGTGACGCAGTGGTTCTAAAGAAGGGTCCAAAATCTAAAGGCGGAAAATTTTTGCCCAAAGGTACGAAAATGAAGTTCTTTGGTTATCAACTTTATACAAAAGCATACCGCTTATATGATGTTCATAAAAGACAAATAACTATTGCTCGAGATGTTATGTTTTTTAAGCAGTCTTTTGAAAACGTTTCAAATGAACAACATGAATGCAATAAATTTGATAGTGAGTGAAAGAAACTGAGCTGAGTAGTGAATCCAGTGAAACAGAAAGAGAAGATACTCCTATTTTAAAAAATAAAAGAAAACGTGGCAGACCGAAACTAGTAAAAGCTGGAGGTAAGGGAAGACCAAGAAAAATTTATTGTTCTGAAAACGGCCCTCAAATTCTTAATTTAATTATTGAAAATCCAAATACCGTGGCGGAGGCTTTAAATGGTAAAGATTCTAATAAATGGTTGGAGGCCATGAAAGCTGAATATGAATCTCTAATTAAAAATAAAACTTGGGAGCTGGTCGAAAAACCAAGTGGTAAAAACATTATTGGTTGCAAATGGGTATTTACGTTGAAACATAATCCTGATGGCACAGTTGAAAAATATAAATCGCGACTTGTGGCTCATGGTTGTTCGCAGAAATATAGCATTGATTTTCAAGAAACTTTTGCACCAGTGGTACGGCATTCAACAATAAGGTTATTGTTAGCATTGTCTGCACAACATAAATTGCTGGTAAACCATGTAGACATAGCAGCAGCATATGTAAATGGGAATTTAGAAGAAGATGTGTATATGACTCAACCGCCAATGTTTGAAAACAAAGAGTATCCCAATAAAGTTTGTAAGTTGAAAAAGGCTTTATACGGTTTAAAGCAAGCCGGTCGTGAATGGAATAAACGTATAAATGATATTTTAGTAGAAATGGGATTTTTAAGATGTAAATCCGACACTTGTGTTTATTTAAAAAGAAATGAAAACGATATAAGCATAATTGCTTTATATGTCGACGACATGTTGGTGGCATGTTCAAATGAAATGCAGATGAAAGAAATTATAGAAAATTTAAATAATTCGGTGGAAGCAGTCGATCGTGGTCCTGTATCGTTTTATCTTGGGATGGATATCAATTGTGATGGTCTACGAAGAAATACTGAAAAAGTGGGGTATGTATGAATGCAAGCCAGCAGCTACACCCTGGGCGGGTGGTACAGTTCTTACAAAGTGTGAAGGTAATTGCGACAACTTGGACACAAAGAGTTATCAAAGTCTAATTGGGGCTCTTATGTATTTGGCTGTGATTACTAGACCTGACTTAATACATGTGATCTCTAAGTTATCCCAATTTAATTCTCATCCACATAGGGAGCATTTTCAAGCTGCGAAATACGTGCTAAGATATCTGAAGAAGAATCCTATCGGTAAAATTACATATTCTAATAATATAGAACAATTTATATGCTTTACAGACTCTGACTGGGGGAGCGATACATATGATAGAAAATCATATTCTGGTCATGTGATGTTCATGGCAGGTGGTCCTGTCGCGTGGGAGTCACGTAAACAACCAGTTGTGGCTCTTAGTACTATGGAGGCCGAATATATTGCTCTATGCCAGGGAACCAAAGAAGTCGTTTTTATTCGTGGTTTAATAAACGAGATGGGGTTTACGCAATACATTAAAATCCCGACTCCTTTATTATGTGATAATCAAGCAGCAGCGTTTATGGTGAAGAATCCAACAGTTCAAAGAAAAAGTAAGCATATCGACATTCGATATCACTACATTCGAGAGAAATATGAAGAGAAGGTGGTCGATATACAATACGTTACAACTGATGACAACGCAGCTGATATTCTCACAAAAGTCTTAACTAAGCAGAAACATATAAATGGTTGTAATCTTTTAAAAATTCAAATGTAATATTTTTATACACATTTGGCTTGTGGGGGAGATTGTTGATGATGAAACCCTATTTCAATCCAAATGTATATAACACTGTAATTGATTCGATGTTTTTTAGACTGTCATATTTTTGCGCGCCTTAATTATTACACATTGTACATTTTTCACTGGCTCATAAAACGTGTAATGAACAAGACGTATTTTATTATACATAATTACTTTTAAGAAATATACTTTATCTTTCTGAATTGAACACACCGTGTTTCACTTTTGGTCTTAGATTGAAAGCTCTTCTGCTGTGACATAAAGGTATCAACCAACAGTTTTAATAATGAGCTAATACATATTTGATATTAAATTTTTTTCTAGTGGCTTTTTAATTTAAACAAATAATATATATTTTTATTAAATTATATATATTTTTTCATTTAAGTCCCAAATTTACGACTTATTTAAAAAACTTGAAATGTTTAAAAAAAAAAATGAATTTTTTTATAAAAAGTGTAACTTTTTCAAATCTACCTCTGGTAACACTGTCTTGCGCATACATTCCCTCCCATATAATATTGATACACTCGCATACCAAAAACCAAACACACACAAATTAACGATACACAAATGCGTTTCAGTTTATATGTGATCCATCAATTAGTAGTCTTTTGTCGTCATCAATTGTTGCTTTTGTTGTTGTTGTTATTGTTGATTGTTGATGAAGTCTCTGTATTTTTTTAAATATGCTGTTACTGTTGACGTTAAATATTTGACGTAAAATTAATATGAGATATTTTTTATGGAAGCAATTGTATCGTGTGTTGTTCAATAAAAACCAAAAAAAAAAAAAAAAAAATATACATAAAAAATAAAATTATTTATTTAAAAGTCTAGGTCAGTAGTGCCAAGCAAAAGAACGAAAGGCAGCATTCGCTATAGCTTTGCAAAAGTCCAGTGGGCTGAAAACAAACCAACACTTAAAAATTGCATTTGGACATGGTAACGAGCTATTTGGTCAATGCGTATGTTCAATTAAAAATTTAATTGATAAAAAATATATTTTTCTTATAAAAAGAAAAAAATTTAAGTGATTGTCAACACCATCACCATTTCAAGGTTAGAACATTAATAAGTAATTAAAGCAGTTCTATGACTTTTAATATTTTTTATATAAAATTGTTTTTTATTTTATTAATTTTCGAAAAAAATATATTCTTAAAATTTGAAAACTTTCTTACTTTACATTTAACACATTATTGAACTTAACAATTTACAATTTAATTAAAATTTCTTCGAAAATTTTTAAGCTTAAAAAAAATATATTTTTTTAATTTCCAGCAAAAAATCTATTCCTTAGAAAATTTTTTGAACTAAAAAACTTTGTGAAAATTTTTTGTTACGAAAAACTTTCTAGGAACATTTAAAGCAAGCACATTCGGCAGGTAATCTCACTACGAAGGGGAAATATTAAGGGGAACATTTTTACATTTTTTTTGTATGTAGTTTGATAGTTCAACTTACATTTAAGAGGAAAAATTGTAAGTTAAATTGTCAAATTCCATATAAAAAAATTTATAATTTTTGCCTTAATATTTCCACTTAGTAGTGAGGCTACCTGATTAATATGCCTTGATTTAAAGCATTGCATATTCATAGACAAATTTTCTAACTAAAACAACTTGTTTCTTCACTAAAAATTGTAGAGAATTTCTAGAGAATTTTTTTGTACAAAAAAAAAAAAATACTTAGCAAATTGTTTGCATAAAAAATTTCTTTAAAATTGTTTTAAACTAAACAACTACATACTTTTTCGCACTCAAAAAGTTTGGACAGTAGATTTAGTTTGTGAAGTTTCTATACAAAATTTTTAAATTTAGTTTCTATAGAAAATAGTAAAGTTTTAAAATTATCTATGAAAAAGTTTCAAATTCGTAAGAATATTATTGAAATTTTTGTATTTCAAAATTTTACAACGAAAAATGTTAATAAAAAAAGTTTTTAACAGAAAACTTATGTTCGAAATATTTCCTAATTCTAAATTTTCTAACTTTAAGTTAAAAAGATTTTTCAGAGAAATTTAAAAAATTTTCCTTAGAAGACATAAGTTTAAATAATATTCTTTGAAAAAGTTCGAAGAAATTTTATAAAAAACTAAGTTCGAAATTTTTTTAGTTTAATTTCGAAATATTTTTTTATAGAAAAAAATTAAGGTTAAGAAAAAATTTATATCAGTATAGAAAGTGGATTATTAAGGTTATTTCACTTCCAAATAATTTTTGTTCGGATTTAGGTGTTTATTAAAAAAAATTACAGAAAAGTTTTTCACAGAAAGTTTCAATTACAAGAAATTTTCTACTAATTTTTTTTAATACTTTTAATTTCCGATGTTTTTTTTAATAGAAAATTTTAACATAAAAAAGCACATTTTTATAGAAAGATTTTAATTTCGAAAAAAAAAATTCTATAAAAAATGTTTTTTCAAAAATTTTTATAAAAAAATGTTATTTTCGAAACTTTTTATTAAAACATTTTATTTCCCATAATTTTCTATAGAAAATTTAATTTCAAAATGCCAAAAACTTTAAAATAAGAAATCTTCCAAAAATCTAATAAAAAAATTAGAAAATAGAAAAGTGGAAATAATTCGAATTTTTTTAAAATTAATTAAATTAATTTTTAAATTTAATTAAAAAAAATTATAATTTTAACTTCGAAAACTAAAATATAATAGACGAATGAAATAAATAAATTTTTAATTTTAATTTTAATTTAATAAAATTTTATAAAACTAATTTCGATTGTTTTTTTTGTATTATTTCGAAATATTTTTTATAGGAATAAAATTTGGTTAAGAAAAACTGTACATCGGTGTCGATCATTAGATTATTTTACGATAATTAGATTATTTCACTACCAAATAATTTTTTTTTTCAGTTGGGTGTTTATTAAAAAAAAAAAACAAAAAATTATAAAAAAGTTTTTCATAGAAAAATTTTAATTACAAGATACCAACATTTATTTGAATAATTTCAATTTCGAAGATTTTTTTAATAGAAAATTTTAACATAAAAAGCACATTTTATAGATTGATTTTAGTATAAAAAAAAATCAATAAATATTGTGTTTTCGAAAATTTTTATTAAAAAATTTTATTTTCGAATATTTTTATTAAAAAATATTTATTTTTGAAAATTTTCTATAGAAAAATTTAATTAAAAAAAAAACCTAAAGCACCTATTTAAACTCCAAAAACTTTTAAATAAGAAATCTTCTATAAATCTCAATCTAATAAAAAAAATTAGTAATTCGTTGGAAATATTTCGAATTAATACACTTCCGAATAAAATTTTTCAGACACGCATTGTAGAAACTGGGTGTTAATTGGTTAAATTTTATAAAACAAAGTCTTTAAAGTAAGTTTCTGTAGAAAACTTTTAATTTTGAAATATTTTTTTTTTTTAATTTAATTTAAAAAAAATATAATTTAAATTTTGAAAATTAAAATCTAATAGACAAATGAAATAAATTTTAAATTTCGAAAAATTTTTATAAAAAATTTTAATTTCGCAAACTTTTTAATGAACATTTTTTAATGCGAATAACATTTAAATAAAAACTCTTTGTTCTATACTCTTCTATAAATCTGAATTTAATAAAAGATTAAAAATTTGTTGGCAATAAAATAAACTATCTCGAATTCGCATTATAGAACTTGGTTATTTATTAATAAAATTTTATATAATATAATCTAGAAGAACATTTTTAAATGCAAAACAAGAAAATTTAATAAAATTAAATAAAAATTAAAATTTTGAAAACTCTTCTCTAAATCTGAATCAAATAATTATTATTTCGTTTTCAAATAAAATCTTTAAGATTCGCATGACTAAATTACAAAACAAAAAAATAATTTCTATAAAAGAAATTTCTATTGAATATAAATTTCTATAGAAAAATTTTAAAATCTAAATTTTTTGAAAATAATTTAATTTAAAAAAAAATTTTACAAAATATTTCAAAGTTCGAACAATTTTTCAACGACAAATTATTAATTAAAATATTATGATTTCAAAAAATTTCTGTAGAAAATTTTAATTTCGAAATATTTTTGACAATGCTTTTTTAGTGAAAAAAATTGTTAATTTTTAAAATTACCCAGGGATGGGTACCTCTATATAAAGTATAAAAATAAACCGTTACTGAGGACTATAAAAGTAAGAATCTTAGAATTTAAAGCAAAAATAAAGTAAGGTTTTTCTTTCAAAAATGTTAAATTTTTTCCTTAGTTTTGAAATATTTTATATATAAACAGTAAACTTTTTTGATTAATATAAAATTAACATTTTTATTAATATTTTGGAGAAAATAGCAAGGCCAACAATTATAGAGGTGTGTGAAAACCTAAATTTAAAATTAAGAGAAATACACATATATGTATATGTATGCTGGAAATGTTAAATGTAGAAGGACCATATTTTGGAAGATCATTAATATTATTATAAAGTTTGAAAATTTAATTTTCAAACTTTTTGCAAAATGACCCTATAAGCACAAAAGCAAAAATATAAAATATCCCAAGAAATCTTCATACAGAATTGGGTAATATTTCATATGAAAAGTTTCCCAAAAATGTTGGGTGCCTTTTCGTCTTTTTTAAAGAATAATTCATTTTTGTATTTTAGGCAATTTTTCATAATTTTCAAACGGCAACACTGTTTCTAATAAATAATAAGACATTTGTTGGCAATAGCAGAGTAATGTTGCGACAAATATATCTATTGAGCTTTTACACAAATATTTTTCGAATTTACAGATTTCATTGAATTACCTTTTCAAAAACTCTGCCTACAAGCGAATGGTTATGTTTGCTTAAATATAACTTTATACTGAGAAGTTTAGTGATGGTTTGTTTGTATGTATGTTTTTTCGTCGATTTTGTGTCTGAACATGTTCCATAAACAACAACAACAAATCAAAAAACAAGTCGATGAGCGGCACAACAACTATGAAGTGGCCAGGGGAGCATGAAAACGTACTTTTTTTCGATTCAATTGGCAGGCCACACCGGTTCTTTGAGTTTATTGATTTAAGGTCAAAAAATCTACTTCAAATAGACAGATTTAAATGTAACAAGTACTTCTGGTTTGTTCGTTTTGTTTTTTGCGCTTAATTTTTGTGTTATTTTTAAGATAATTATATGAATTTTATATTAAAAAAACATTTTATTTAAAGTATGGACATAAGCAGATTTTGTTATTTGATCATTTAAGCCAGTTGCGTTTTAAAGATTTTATTCGCTTGATTAATTTTGTGGATGGGTTAAACACAATTCGCACGCTTATTAAACCTTTTTATTGATTTTAATTTATATGATTTTTTATTGTAATTATCTTTTGTTTGTTCATTAAAAAATATAGTTTTTTTTTTTATTTTAAACTGACACTGATCTGACACTAACAACCTGATATTAAAAGCTATTTATGCACATTATTTCAATTAAATATAATTCGCAGCACAAATGAGAAAAACACTCATAAATTTCCATCAACCATCCTAAAGACATGATGATCAAGATGATCATAATGATGATGCTGATGATGTTGATGATGATAATTCAACAACTGATCAGAACAATCAACCGCAAATATCGAAAAAATAAGTGCAACAACTGTGTATCAATTTTGATTTTAATTTTTAATTTTTTTTTGTTTAAAATACACTCATTTAAAATGCTCAAATTTCAAAAAATTAAACAAAAAAATAATAATAAATTCTATGCAGGCGTATGATTGTATAAAATATTTCAACCCGTTCCGTTTCTGGTCACTGTGCTCGTAACAGACACTAGACTGACACTAAAGCTGCTCATAATTGAAAACGTCATTAAGTATTATTGTATTTTAAACGTTTGTGGATACATTTTGTTGCTGCAAAAGCAAAAACACATTTAAAAGGCATTTTCTTGAGCGGTACTGGAGGGGTTTTTGGCGCAAGAGACGCCATAGTAGCTGAGAGGTCGAGTTTTCATAAAATATATTTTCCAACCTAAGAACACACAGCCACACAAATATTGGCAATATTTAAGTTTAAAATTTAATTTTGCTTACATCTGTTTATTTTGGCATATTTCGAATTTAAGTTTAGCATTTTTGCACCTTTGCACAATTAAAAGTTTAAAATTTTGTTAAATTAAATTTTTAAAAATAATGAGGTAATTAATGGTTTTTGGAAAATCCATTAATGACTTTTTTTACTTTGCTATTTTTAGTAATTTTATTTAATGCTTGAACTTGATTATAAATTATAAACAGTATAGAGTTATAACTAAAAGAAAGCCGTAGTCAAGTCATATGCCGTAGTCAAGTAATAGGAAAGTTGTAGTTAAGTTATAGTCAAGACAGGGACAAGTTTTAGTCAGCCCACATTCAATTTATAATCAAATGGGCATAGCACAGCCTATTCACAGTTATCAGTTACCAAACAATATCGAGTTTTAATTAAAAGAAGTCGTAGTCAAATCATATGGATGCCATAGTCAAATAATAGACAAGATATAGTCAAACTATGAACAAGTTTTATTCAAGCCACCTTCAATTTATAATATGGCATATCGTAGTCTAATCATAGTCATGGTCATACTAAGAGCCATAGTCAAAATCAAAGCATACTCATAGTAAATGCCATAGTCGTAGTTATTTTTATGGTTTTATTTATATTTATAGTCAAAATTTTAGTCGTAGCTATAGTCATATTCCTAATCATATTCATAGTCATATTTACAGATGGTAATAGTTATAATTATAGTCACAGTCATAGTTACCGCTATATTAATAGTCATATTCATAGCCACAGCTACTGTTAGAGTCATAGTAGTAGTCATAGTCTAGTCATAATTTATAGTGGTTATAGGTCTACTATAACTAGACTATATTATGACTATACTACTGAGCTATTTATACTCCAGTTATAGTATAGCCATAGTTACTTAATAGTTTCATGTAGCCTACTTATATACTCACCGTAGTCCAGTCATGATCTGCTCATGTTCTGGTTATATGCTAGCCATAATCTAGTCATCGTCCTGGCATACTCTAGCCTTGATCTGAATATACTTACGCCAATAGCATAAGAAAAGCATAGTTATCATCTTTGCTTAGCGTTGCTTAGTTATAGCCTAACCATGGTATAGATAATATCTTGTGATATTCTATTCTTAGTCACAATGGTTATAGTCTTAATTTTTTTTAAATCTTAGTGCAGTAATGTTTATGCATAAAAGCTAGTTAAAACTTACTAATAGTCTAGTACTTGTATAGTTAGAGGCAAAGTTTAATATATGTATATAGCTTTAGTATCGTCTAGTTTCAGTCATTAGAGTAGTCGTAGTCTAGTCGTAGTGAAGTCAGTGTGAAATCATTATCTACTCATAGTCAAGTCATACTCTAGCCATAGGTTAGACATAGTCTACGCATAGTCTGGTCATTGTACAGTCATATTCAAGTGATAGTCTAGTCATAGCTTAAGCAAAGTCTAAAAGTAGTCGAGTCATTTTATTATTGTTATTAGTATTATTATTTTTCTTGGGGGGTTACCCAAGTAGACCACTAGTTGTATGTTCGACCCCTAGCAATAGGGTCTTGTGCTGTCACTATCCTTTTATAATCAACTGTAATGATTTTAGACTAACCACTGATAAATGTCCAACTTCTTTTTCATCACAGAGTCTGTTGTAATTTCTAACATGTGTCTGCACGTGTGGTCACAAATCTACTGTTAGCCAGTGCGCTGGACATTAATACATAATGTGTGCTACCGCCTCATCCTTTTTTCAAGTATCGTCTTACGTTATTAGTCTTGACCAAAGGATACGCAGATAACCAGTTAAGTTACCCAAATTATATTCAATCACCTTTCTGGTCTTGGTGACAATTTGTAGTGCAAAATACGAGTATTTGGTAGGAATTGATAACAACCCCGGACTGATAGACGAACACTCTACACCTACTAGCCCACCGGGGCACCCATAGGCATAGCCGCAGTCTGGTTATAATCTGGTCGTAGTCTGGTTATAGTCTGGTCATAGTCGGGTCATATTCTGGTCATAGTCTGGTCATAGTCTAGTCATAGTCTGGTTATAGTCTGGTTATGGTTTGGTCATAGTCTGGCAATAGTCTGGTTATAGTCTATTAATAGTCTGGTTATAGTTTGGTCATAGTCTGGTAATAGTCTGGTTATAGTTTGGTCATAGTCTGGTCATAGTCTGGTCATAGTCTGGTAATAGTCTGCATATAGTCTATTAATAGTCTGGTAATATTTTGGTCATAGTCTGGTCATGGTATGCTAATAGTCTGGTAATATTTTGGTCATAATCTGTTTATAGTCTGGTCATAGTCTAGTCATAGTCTGGTTATAGTCTGGTTATAGTCTGGTTATGGTTTGGTCATAGTCTGGCAATAGTCTGGTTATAGTCTATTAATAGTCTGGTTATAGTTTGGTCATAGTCTGGTAATAGTCTGGTTATAGTTTGGTCATAGTCTGGTCATAGTCTGGTCAGAGTCTGGTAATAGTCTGCTTATAGTCTATTAATAGTCTGGTAACATTTTGGTCATAGTCTGGTCATGGTTTGCTAATAGTCTGGTAATATTTTGGTCATAATCTGTTCATAATCTGGTTATAGTCTGGTCTTAGTCTAATAATAGTCTGGTTATAGTTTGGTCATAGACTAGTTATAGCCTGGTCATAGATTACTCAAAACCAAGTCTAAGGCTAGTCATAGTCTAGGCATACTATACACATAATAGTTACGTCATAGTCTAGCCATACCATAATATAAGCAAAGTTATAGCCTTACCATACTAAACTCATAATCTTGTTATATTCTGGACAAAATCTAGTCATAGTATAATATTAGTCATACTAATATAATTAAGACTATATCAGTCTTATTTTTTTATAATCATTATAACTAGTTATAATTTACTCATACCCTAACCCTTGTATAGACATAATGAAATATTATTATAGTCAGGGTCTACTCATCGTCAGGCCTTAGTTGTTTCATTGTATAGCCTAGTCATATTCTAGTTAGAGTCATAGTCTATTTATAGTTAAGTCATAATCAAGTCCTAGCATAGTTAAATTCTAGTCTTTGTCTAGTCAACTGTAGCTATGTAAAACTTGCAGTATACTCCCAGATATACTATAGTATGGCTCAGTCGTGACGTATGTAACCAGTCTAGGTTTAGTCATACTGTCTAGTCATTATTTTCTCATAGGCTAGTCTTAGTCTAGTCTCAATATACTGATATAGTCAGAGATAATTTATAGTCTTGTCATGTTTTAGTCGTAGTAATGCCTAGAGACATGGTATGGCCATACTGAGTAAATATTTTTTTTTTTTATTTCTAATTAAAATTTTTTTTAATTACTTGTTTTACAAAAAGAACTCAGTACTCACATAAATCCGTTGAATTAATATTAATTGTCACCAGTTTAGTTTTAGTAATTTTAGTATAATTTTGTCAAAAATAAATAAAAATAGCAATGAATTCATGATAAATTTCCATTATTGCATGGAGTACAAGTGAACTGAAAAATTTTGGTTGGTTCGTTAGCAAAATTTTTTTCTGTTTTTCTATTTTTTTTTTTGCTGTAAAAGGCAACAATTGAAATATTTTTAAAACAAAACTGTCTTGTCATATGAACGTGAGTTATTACATTTTTTAAGTATTTTTTTTTTTTTTTTCTACAATTAAAGTTAAATTAAGATTTTAACAGTTTTATATAGACAGCTACTGAATTTGGGAGGGGAAAAAAGCATACCGACTTCATTTCTGTATTCTTGATACACAATTTTAAAACTTTAAAATTATTTAGTTATTAGATGATTTTTGTCTGTTATAACTTTCAATTTCATTTAAATTATTTAAACTGTTTCGAAAACTTCTTTAATCGCAAGTTGTATGCAAAATCCTTAGTTTTAAAACGGCACGTGTTGCTCTTTTTCAAATAAAATAATTTATTCCAAGTGAATGGGGATGAAGAAAAGTTTCGTTTTGTTTTAATTTTATAAACTGGGTGATTTTTTTGTCGCTTGGTTTTTCTGTAAGGCATTTTTAATCCATCCATCTCTTGTAATATGTCAAATGGGGCTCAGTCTGAATTACTGGTCATTATGATAAGACTTTCACTCGAATTATGTTTTAAAAGTAACGACTTTTTATCGCCTTAGCAAAATATTAAACATAGACCTGTTTCCCAGGGGGCAAGTTTTCTTGCGAAAGTTTGAATTGATATGTGAAAGCAAAAGAGAATAAAATAACTCTGTACTACCATCTCTTCCACAAAAATTAAGACTTTCTCTAGAGAATGTAGAAAAAAGTTCAGCCTAAATTTTATAGATGTTTAGTCTAAATGTTGTCTAAAATTCAGTCAAGATTTGAATTTGCCGTCATTTGAGCAGTTTAATGTTAAGTCAATTTTTAAACAAAAAAAAAAGCAATTTACCAGGTGACAGTTAAGCGGAAGGAAAAATGGGGGCATCAGGGCAATATTTTTGTGCGAAATTTTTTCAAACATTTAAGCCCATTTTGAAATTGATGGCTTTGTTAGTCATAAAAATTGCCGTATTTAGGGTTCAGAGCCCATTTTGGACGTACAGGGCATCAATTGTTCCTGGTTTATCAGCATAAATAAAAGACTTCACGTGGCCCCAAATGAAATAATCGAGAGATGTGAAATCACACGACCTTTGAGCAATTGGCACATCCATTTTTAGAATCGCTTTTCATGTTTGGGTTTTGACCTCCAAGTCATCAATTTTTAATTATTTATCAGCACAAAACAGTGAATTTATGTGGCCCCACAGAAAATAATCGAGAGATGTGAAAAGGCACGATCTTGGGGAGAAATTGGAAGATCCATTTCTCGAAATCAACTTATTGCCAAATTTTAAGTTTTATAAGTCGATGGTTGTAGTCGCCATATTGATTATGGTGCGCTAACGATCTCCATTGATCGTTTGGATCTAAATCGTAGAAAGGAAATTTCTGCCGGTGTGCTGTTGCATTTCAATAGAGGCACCAATAGAATGTCAATAGTTTAGATAGTTTTCAAGTGCTAAACAAGGGTTAAGAGTTTGATCCTATCCGCCATGCTTGAAAATTGAGACTTATTGTGTCGCTAAGCGCAATAAGAGCATTGGTAGACGAATTATATTTATCCAGTGGTAAGACAAGTCAGGCACTGACGTATATCTGTATAGCACTTGTCAACAAAAGACAAGATCAGGCGGAAACATCACGGCCGCTCGTCTCGTAATTGTTATAAATATTAATGAAATATGCTTCCTACAGGACTATGCTACGTGTCAAATACCCCTATTGTGGCCGAGGCCATGTGTAGCAGGGAGGAACGAAAAAATATTTTTTTTTTAATTTCAACATGTAGTAGTGATAAAAGGTTGCCTTTTGCTATTGTTAAGTCAATTGTAAAGTTTGAACACGATTGGAGTCGGGTAAGGGGTGCCGTAAATGCAAATGCTACAGATCCAAATATATTGAAAGTTAATAAATTTCCATTCATTTGTATCTGAAAAATCTGTGTTATAAAAATAAAAGGACCATTCTAAGTACATTAAATATGTTTTGGTCAAAGAAAAATCATTACAATAATATATCTTGCCCTATCCTAATACAACAAAGAAAAAAAAATAAAATAAAAAAATATATTTTTTATGTTTTAATAGCCCACTTCGGTATCAAAACAAAAAAAAAAATAATAATGGCTATAAAATGACGATGGATAACAAATGTTAGTGTTCTGCATTATTTTAGCCGTAGTTTAAAAAAAAAAATGGAAAAAATAAACAAAAACAAGTAAAAGTGCTATATTCGGCCGTACCGAATCTTCTATACCCTTCACCGCGGTGATTTTATTTATACAGACATGTACAGCATTATCCATATTGTTGACTCTTTACTTAAATTAAGTCGCATTAGAAAATTCATTATTCATGGTTTAAAGAAATAGAAGACAAATGAAAACAAATTCCGTTGGCTACAATTGTCGCCGTGTTGTCAGCTACTTAATGATATTGAAGACGACAGCTGCGTCGTAAACTCTGACATTGTTGTAAAAATACTTATTTTGTTTTATAAAATTAAATAACTTTTTAAAAAAATTATAAATATTTCCTCCAAAACTTTTTGTTTGTGTATGAATTTGTAATTTGCAATTTTGTGACATTTTCTTTTGTTGAATAAAATAGAAATTAGCCCAAGTTGACGACAGCCACAACGGTGGTCGTGTAGCCATGTAGCTTTGCTGGGTTCAAAATAATCGTCTACCTATAAATGTGTGTATTTTATTTTTGACAGTTTGTAGTCGGTATCCTGATGATGTCTAAGTTTTTAAGGCACCTAGGTTTTAAAACAGAGATATCATCTATTCAAACGCATTTAAAAAAATCAAACGCATTTTAAAAAATATGTTACTCTATATACACACATACATAAATATGTATATTCTTAATATTAATTATATGTTATGTTATAGTAATGATTTTAATTTTCAAAGAAATATTGAAACTTTTGTTTTAATTTTTCGAAAATTGTGTGTAAAAATTTTTTGTAAAATTTTATTCGAAAATTTTTTGGAAAATTTAAAAAATTTTTTTTTCAAATATTTTTCTGTAAAATATCTTTTTGAAAATGTTTTGTAAATTTTTTTGTAAAATTTTTTTTTTGTAAATTTTTTTGTAAAATATTTTTTTTTAATTTTTTTTAAAAATTTTATCGAAGTTTTTTTATTAAATTTAGGACCTTTCTGCAATCTATATTGAGTTAAAATGATCAGACTAAAGCAAAAAGAAATCCTTAGAAAAAAAAATTTTCTCATATTGACACATGGGGGTCCTTTTAACTGCTCCTATTTATCAGTGGGTACCCTGTGGGTCCATTGGCTACCTCTATGCGTATTGCTTTCTATTAAGGTCTCTAATACAAATTAAAGCAGAAAAATCCTACCAATCTAAAAACAAACAAAAATTGCCCCTCGCAGGGCGTTATTGATCACCCGAGATCTGTATGCACTCCTTGCGATCTACCTGTCGCAGTGTAATATTTATTTGAAAAAAAAAACAGAATCATTAAAGCCGAAAAAAATTAAAAAAAACGTAAAAAATATAGGTGGGCGTGGTTTTTGGCCCGTAGCCTCTAAAGGAATGATCCGATGTTGCTGAATTGCAATACCAAAATTTTCGAAACTATGCCTGACAGATTGGTGTGCTTAAATTTGTTGTATCTCTTCTGGTGCCTTGGCAAATGACATTACCACACTAACACGGACAGACGGACATTGCTTAATCAACTTCTCTATGTATAAGGATCCAGAATATATATACTTTATGGGGTCGGAAATGAATATTGTAGAAATTACACACGGAATGACAAACTTATATATACCCTTTCCACCTGTGGTGAAGGATATAAAAAAGAAAATCAATAAAATAAAAATATAACTCTATAGCCTTCTGTCGCTCCTCAAGATGTGGCTCCATCACAATAAAATTTTGTAGAATAACCTCTCACATAAAAAGACAATTTTAATTACTATTTGAACGGGTTATATAAAAAATTCTTTTTTGCCCTATAGTATAGGGTCCTATACCAACGTTCCAGCGTAGTATGTAGTTTTTATTAAACTTCTCATATTTTTGTTTTATATTTAAAAACTAAACTCTTAAAAAATCCCCCTTTACTCTTAATTAGTTCGTTTTGTTTTGCAAAATTATTAAATAGATGGAAGTGAAAAAACATTTTTGGCACTTTAAATCATTAAATTTTAATTATTGTTCAACGTAGAATACAGCACAAGTTTCTTAATTTAAATAAAAATTAATAAAATGAATTTTTGAAAAACATATTTAAAAGCAAACTGCTCATCAAGAGGTTGTTGCTCCGATAGACTACTTTGTCTGTCATTCTAAAGGTTGAGGGTGCGATTTGTAGTTTGTTTAAGGGAAAGGGCGTAAATGTTCAGCAAAGGGATTTAAAATACTAGAGGTCTATTTCAATATTCCCTTTCTCTTGCTACACAATTCTATTATAATTTGCACAACCAGAATAGTGTAACATCAGGCTTCGATATCTTTCATATTCTAGCCAATATTCTGCATAACTTAAGCCTAATTTGACCATACAAGGAATATAATGATTTTTAATTAAATTTAAATAAACTGGTAATTTGTTATCGTTAAATTGTCAACACGTTTAATCCTTTTTTGTTTTTCGTTGCTTTGGATAAAACAAAAAATAAATCATTAAATAATATTGTGTGGGTAAGTATAAGGACACTTCTCAGCCAACCATGAAATGATCACTCTGAAAAAAATTTATAAATGGAGCCAACTAGAGAGATTTTCCTCAACACTCCTTAATGTCTCAAACTTATCATCTGAAGTTAACACTTTTTTTTACTCAGATATGAATCTTACTAATTTTGTAATTTATGAGTTTTGCAGGTCATGATCAAAATATTAGATCAAAATATTAGTGCTCTGGGTGTGCAATAGAAAAAAACCATATTTCATAGTCGACATTGCGCCCAAATGCTTCTAGAAATCTTGGAATAGCGAAGACTATAACATCCATCATAAGAGATAGTTTGAAATTTACCAAGAATAACATTTATAAAAATTTCGTTTTCATATAAGAGCCCTCAATAGCAAATAAACAAATTGAAAAAAACAATAAAATTTTCAATTGGAGGCCTTTGTGCTGCTACGACGACAGTTTCCTATAGAAGTCCAGCACCTCGAGTACATAAGAAATATCTACAGCTTATCGCAACACATATCAGGCTTCTCAGTTTCGCATCCGTAAGACAGTCCATGTTCTGCAAGAATCTTTGGCCCAAATGTTTCAGGTGCTGAACTGTTTTTATACCCTTCACCACAGGTGGTGTGTAGTTTCTATTCATTTCCGACCCCATAAAGTATATATATTCTGGATCCTTGTACATAGAGAAGTTGATTAAGCGATGTTCATCTGTCCGTGTTTGGGTTGAAATGTCATTTGCCAAGGCACCAGAACAGATAGAAAAAATTTAAGCACACCAATCTGTCAGGCATAGTTTCGAAAATTTTGGTATTGCAACTCAGCAACATCGGATCATTACTTTGGAGGCTGCGGGCCAAAAATCGCGCCCACCTATATTGTTTTCACGTTTTTTTTTTAATATTTTTAGGCTTTAATTATTCTATTTTGCATTTTTTTGTCAAATAAATATTAGACCGTGACAGGTAGATCGCAAGGCGTGTATACAGATCTCGGGGGATCAATAACCCCCTGCACAGGGGGATTTTTGTTGCTTTTTAGGTTGGTAGAGTTTTTCTGCTTTGATTTGCTTTAGAGACCTTTATAGAAAGCAATACACATAGAGGTAGCCAATGGACTCACAGGGTACCCACTGGTAAATAGGAGAAGTCAAAAGCACATGGGGGTCAATATGAGGAATTTTTTTGTTTTGTAAGGATTTTTTTTTGCTTTAGTCTGATCATTCTAACTCAATATAGATTGCAGAAAGGTTTAGGACCTAAATTTAACAAAAAAAAAATTTCAATAACATTTAATATTTAAAAAAAAAATTTTAATTTTTTTTTTAAATATTAATTTTAATTTTTTTTTTAAATTTTTCCAGCCAAAAGCCATTCGACATCTACTGAATAAATTTGATTGTATCTTGCTAGTTGTCGTGTTGTTGTTGAATGTTGGGCAGCTGTTTTGAAGTTTTAGTCAAAATCAATAAGATTCTACGTCTTCAGGTATTCTGTTTTCCGAACAATGAGTACTGAGATACTTTCTATAATTCAACCAATTACGGGATAAACTGACTCTTTTTTTTCCTCATCTAGGCAGATTTGGTAGCTCTCACCATGAGAGATTCCTACACGCTTTGATATAAGTCCATTCATACAGCTTCTCTTTATGATGGCTACTTAAAGCAATATTATATTCACCCTTCTTCTTCGATTCAAATGTATTTTCTTTATCTTGAACATACTCTTGAATATTTTTAGGGTATTTCACGCCAAAACGGGCAGCAGAACACAAATTCCCTTTTTGAATCCTTCATTCCTAAATTATCTCTGGTAATTTACTATTACCATTCACTTTCATTCAGTGTCCTGCTCTTACTGGGCCTTACTCGCGACTCTAACTATTTCAGACTTGCGACTGATAACTGTCGACTAATAACTGTCGACCTATTTCTTCTTGTTTAAAAATTAGGCTTCCGCCTTTCATTAGCCATTATGCTGTACATTCATACAGAATGTGCGCTACAATCTCAGACGTTTCAAAGCATAGTTGGCAAATTTACTTGCAGTTTCCACGGCCTGTCACGAAGGCAGATGACGACTTTAAGTTACCCCGATCATATCTATGTAATAATGTTTCTGGCCTTCCTGCCTGCTGAGGTTATTTTGCAACAGACCAGTGAATTTTGGTAAAAATCGAATCCAAACTCCCGCTTAACAGACAAGCCACCGGGGTAGCAGGGAGTTTTTTAAAGACAAGACCACCTGCGAATGCTTTTATTTTTCTGCAGAAAACATCCCGAGCCTTTGGTGGCAATCTGGCCTTCCTGTTGACGTTATTTTGCAACAGACCAGCGAATTTTGGTAAAAATCGAATCCAAACACACTGCCTACTAGGCCACCGGGGCAGCAGGAATTTTTCTAAAGACACTTGCGAAGCATTTTTTTTCTGCAGAATGCATCCAGGGCCTTTGGTGGGAATCGAACCCGCAACCCCCGACTAGACTAGCGCACTAGCAATTAGTATATCGAGGCACTTATAAATTAAATATTGCATGTTTAACGAGCTTTTGCCATAATTTTTATTTTATGAGAAGTTTTTGCAGCGACTAGCCGGGCTATTATGCCGATTATCTAAGTCAACTCATCAAACATCTTCTTCCATGATTAAATCAATATTTTTAGCATTAAACCGAAACAGTTAAAACACTAATCACACAACTCTAGAGTATGAGAGTGAGAGACCATAATGATGGTGACGTTACTATTTAATGTTGAGTGTCCCAACAAACATACGTTCGAAATATAATGATTTCAACACTTAAGATCAAATCATAGCAAATTATTTAAATGTTTGCTTGCTGGGATGTTGCTGGAAAATGCTGCTTTGCCTGCATGAATAAATGAATAAATAATTGTGTATTCGTTTCCATGATTATCGGTCTCGATGTAGTAACTACATGTCTAAGTGCCATTTTGTGTTGGTAATTGCCATTTAAATGCCATTGAATGAAATTGTTTGCTTCTCTGTTGCTGTTGTAATGGTGGCATCTGACCAATTATCAATTGATAAATGATCAAAATGCAAATAGTCATTAAGATTTGAATTACCAAGGATAAACTGGTACGAGGACAAACGTACCATCTTGTCCACACATTACAAGATGTAAGAGATGAGAATCGTTTAAAATATAATTATGTAAAATCATTTGAATAACCAGCATATAATTGAGGACACATACTCGTACATACTGTACACAGATTTTTGATATTTTTAAAGGCTTTATAGCCTTAAACTGATAGATAATTTTTTTTAATAATATGAGAATAAAAAGAGAGTTTCGTTTCGAAACTTAAAAAAAACGACAGGAATATAAAGAAAATGTCTGTATTTAAAAATTTGAATGGAGGCTATTGAATTCCTGATTTAATTTTAAATTAAGAATTGTCCTAAAAAATTTTTGATAAACAGTAGCGAGCACAAACAACGCAACGCTGTTTCAGTTTGTATAAGACATTTTTTTTTAATAAATATAGTTTTTCTTCTTTAGGCTCAACGTCTTAAATAATATCATTTTCTTTAATAAAAAGCAGTTTTTTGATTAATTAATTAAGACCTTGATGCGAGAGAAGAAAAACTATATTTTTGGCACAAAATACATCAACTATATAAAACAAATATATTTTACAAATTTTGTTTCCTGTTAGTCCTCTTGGCATGACAGGGTTTTCACCAAGCATCACCATCCTGTTCATTGTTTTTGTCTTGCTTTCGTTTCGTTAATCTTCATGTTTTTTCCGGCTAAGTAGCTCTTTATTGCTACTGCAGCCTGTTAAAGGATGATGGGACTGTCATTTCTATATATTATAGTTCGACGAACTATAATCCGTCGTTTTTTAGTTTGGCGCTCTTAACCTCTACATCATGCTTCCTCGACAAGACAAAGTAAATTAATTTGTATTTAATTTATGTGAAATTGACACACCAGAACGACGAAGCGATTTTCAATTTTATTTCTGTTTTTTCTTCAAATATAATAATTGAAATAATTGATAAAAATATTTATTTTTCAAGATTTACTTTTTTCTGTTTTCGTCGCAAAAAATTTTCTGTCAAATTAAAAATATAAGAGTTGAAATTTTAAAATAAATATTGATGACCAACATATTTAGAATTATTAAAGCAAAAAATACTGCTTCGCCATATGCAGGTTTATAAGCAAATGACGCGTTGCTATTGTTTTCGAGCCTGTTTGCATATGACATAATATTTGTCCTCGATATCAGACTTAGTAGCATTTCGTTTTAAGCGATTTAAGCGATTGCAGTGTCGATATAAGTGTATTCGTCGTTAGTTAAAATTTTTTATCTCTGCCTTACAGTTGTGCTTTTGAGTAAGCACTACTACTGTAAGGGTAAATGTATAAAATTCATTATTTAATTCATTATAAAAATGAAATATCTCTCTATTTTGGCCAGATCTTTCAAAAGGTGTATATTACTATAATCAAAAACCTAAAATTAAGTTCAAGTGTCTCGTCGTTTCTCACTGATCCGAATTTCGTTGGTAATATTAACGCATTAGTAGAACCTGTTTTTTTACCAGTTGGACTTTGTTAAGTTTGTTGTCAATTTTTATAATAAAAAAATGAATTATAAAAAAAAAATGAATTTTTATTTACTATAATAAACACCAGGCCTTATTAGCTTATAAAAATTGACAACAAACTTAACAAAATTAATTTTTATTCAAGTCTATATACGATTTATTCATATAAATTAATTTTATTCATTAAAATTTTATTTATTTTGTCAAAAAAATATTTCAATAAAATTTGAAAAAGTTTATAAAAATTCAAATAAAATTCTGTTAAATTAACAAAAAATTTAGTTAAAACAGTAGTAAAACTTTCTAAGAAAAACAACCCATATCCGTTGTTTTCACAACATTTTCATTTATTTTAGTAAGATTTTTATTAGGGTTCCGTACACAAAGTGTAAAAACGTAACCCTATTGTATTCGCTACAATGTATGTGCGTCTGTCCGCCTTTTATCTCTGGAACCGTAATCGGTAGACTCTTGAAATTTTCACAGATGATGTATAGCTGTTGCCGCTATAGCAACAAATATTAAAACTTATAGGGTGTTCCGATAGAGAGGTGTTATTCACGAATATGTGCCTATTTCGTGAACTGTAGGTGGGATACACTTGAAATTTACAAATTATAATTAAAACTTTGTTCACTATATAAACAACTATAAAAAAATAAAAATAAAAATTAAAGGGTGTTCCGATAGTGGTGTGATTTGCACGTATAAGGCCTAAGTTTTGAACCATAATAGGTAGATGCTTGAAATTTTCACGGTGTATAGCTGTGGCCGCTATAGTAGCAAATACTTAATATTATAGGGTGTTCCGATAGAGAGGTGTTATTTACGAATATGTGCTTTTTCTTCAACTGTATGAAGAATACACTAAAAATATGCAAGCAGTAATTAAAACTTAGTACGCTATATAAACCAGAATAAAAAATAAACTTAAACATTAAAGGGTGTTCCGATAGTGGTGTGATTTGCATGTATAAGGCCTAAGTTTTGAACCATAATAGATAGACTCTTGAAATTTTCACAGAAGATGTGTAACTGTAGGCACTATAGCAAAAAATACTTAAACATATAGGGTGTTCCAAAAGTGACGTGTTATTTGCCTTTATGTCTTTATTTCTTTGAGCTAAAGGAGGCAAACACTCAAAATTTGCAGACAATAATTTAATCTATGTTCGCGTTAGAAGCAAGTATACAATATTAAACCTAAAAATAAAAGGGTGTTTCGATAGTGGCGTGATTTGCATGTATGCATATGGCCTAAGTTTTGAACGATAACAGGTAGACCCTTGAAGTTTTTACAGGAGGTGTATTACTATGGCCACTTTAACAAATAGCCGACAGTGATTTGCATAAACATTGACTTATTTTTTAACCATAATAGATAGACTCTTGAAATTTTCACAAATGCTGTATTACTATGACCCCTATAAATTTAATGGGTTTTCTGACAGTGACGTCTTTTTCATGTAAAACGACATATTTTTGAACCGTAATAAGTAGACTCTGCCAATTTGTATAGAAAATGTGTTGCCATGTCCGTTATGACAATTACTAAAAATTAAAGGGTGTTCTGACAGTGACATGTTTTTCACGTATAATAACTTATTTTTTTAAATAGTAATAGAATAGAATATAATTGCCATGGTCGCCATAGCAAATAACAAAATTAAAGGGTGTTCCGACAGAGACATGATTTGTACGTAAATAGCTTTATTTTTTGAACCATAATAGGTAGACTCTTTAAATGTTTACAGTAGATGTTGTACTTCGGCCGCTGTAACAATTACTAATATCGAAAGGGTGTTCCATTAGTGACATGGTTTTCACGTATATTACCTTATTTTTTGAACCGCAATAGGTAGGCGCATGTATATTTTTTATAAATAATATATTAAAATGGCCGCTATAATAAAATTTGCCAAAATTGAAAGGGTGTTCCAACAGTGATGCAATTATGACTTTAAGTTTAAAATTAAAGGGTGACTCATAAGACATGAAAAAATTAACAACTTGAATTTTTAAAGTTGTACTAAACATAGTACGGAACCCTACGTGAGTGAGTCTAACTCGCACTTGACTAATTTTTTATTTTATTTTTGAAGAAAATGGAATATATGAGCTGTTTTCTTTGAAAGTGATCCATTTTGACAAAAAAAAAAAAAAAAAACCAGTTAATGATAAAATTTAATACAACTTACTATGAACTTTTTATTTATTAACTTTTTGCAAAAAAAAAAAAAAAATCTTTTGTTGTTTTTATGATTACATTTGTAGTTAATAAAGTTACAAATATAATTACTTTGAAAATAGTGTACGAGTAAGTCCACTTTCCTAAAAGATATACTACTATTTATTTCAAAATTGTACAACATAATTCTTTTAGTGTTTTTTATGTATATGTGGCGACATTGTAAATGACAAAAACATTTTTATAGTTTCCCGGAATTTGGAAATATATTACTAACACGTTTATATCATTCCAGACAAATCACATTCGAAAAATTTACAGATATGATTGATTTATTAACATACATATGTATATCCCTCCAATACATCATGACCATTTTGAAAAACTTGATCATATTGAAAAAAGTTAAAATGTATCAATAGTAAGAGTAGAAATAATGTTGGTTGATTGGTAAATGTTGAAATAAATTCCTTTTATTTTGCTATTTTTTATTGTTGATGTATTTAAAAAAATTTCATAAAAAGAAATTGGTTTGTTTCAATTAAGATCCCGTAGTTAATATTTTGTAAATGTAGGATTTTTACTTTTTGCTGGCTTTGAAAGTGGTGTAAGTCCTTTTGAAGTCATTAAAAGTATAAATTTTTGTTAGTCGCACTTAAAAAATGACTAAGTTATAAATTTAAATTAATTTAGTATTAAAAGAAATACAAAACTGGTTTCAAATTATTCAAATGAAAAACCTAAAATATTTCCATATTAAAAAAATATACTTACACCACTTTCAAAGAAAACATCTCATATATAAATGAAAAAGGCGAAAAAAACTAAAAGTCATTACTGATATGCAATTTTGTTTTCAGATAATGTTCTAATGATGAAAAGATATTATAAAAAATAAAATTTTATAATAAAATTAACTAAAAATTTTAGTTAATTTAACTTATTTTTTATCACATTTACACCCTTTACACATAACATAATTCTTGCAAAAAAAAACCGACTTCAAAACAGATAGAAGGGCACCAATTCTAAACTAAAAAATGTAAGAAGTAATCTGTAAGAATTAGATTTGAATCAAATAAAAGATGCGCCAAACTTATAGGAAAAAAATGAAGACTATTTGAATGTCAAGCCTCTCCTCTTTTCATCAGCATCGGCTTTTATAGGGTCACCATTCAAGCCTCTGTGTAGTGTTTCACAGATAGGGGCACAGATCAAATAACATCACATATTCCGACACCCTTTAATTTACAATGTTAAATTAAAGACCTGTTCTTATACGGGACGTGGCCACAAAGATTCTTTGTCTATAACGGTTAAAAAGTTTAACCATATATATCAAACAACATGAACTATTGGGACACCCTTTACATTATAAGATAGGGCCATAGAGATCAAATTACATAATTTATGGGGACACCCTTTAATTTCTAAATTCAAATTGTATACTTGCTATAGTGGACTTTGCAATATAGGTTCCTTGTAAATTTCAGCTGTCTGTCTCTAACAGTTCAAAAGTTTGGCCACACACATATAATTACATTAACTATTGGGACACCCTTTTAGTTCAAAATTCAAATTCTATACTTTTTGTTATAGCTGACTTAGCACTACAGGTTCTTTGTAAATTTCAGCGGTCTGTGTACAACTGTTCAAAAGAATGGCCATATACATCAAATTAAATGAACTATTGGAGCACCCTTTAATTTAAAATTTTGAATATTTTTACATTTTATTATAACGGTCATAGTAATCGACATTCTGTCAAATTTTCAAGTTTTTGTCTATAACGGTTCAAAAGATAGACCCAAATAGGTCAAATTATGTCTCCTATGGGGACACCCTTTAAATTTTAAAATTATTTTTTTATTCATTTCTGCTGTTGAGAGCTATAGCGACACGCAATTTTTTTAAATTTTAATTTGGTGCCCTTTACGGTTCTTAATACACGTAAAAAACATGTATGTTGTATGGGGACACCCTTTAATTTTTAATATAATGAACTGTTTTTAAAATGGGACCAACCTGAAAGCATAACCTTTCAAATAAAGGAAAAAATTTTAAAATCGGTTCAGAAATGGCTGAGTTCTGCGGTTACATACATAAAAAAAGCAACATTCAGACGAATAGATAACCTCCTTCTTTTTGAAGTCGGTTAAAAAAGAAATAGTCATACTGAAGAAATTTCTTCAATATAAGGAATTTAAAAAAAATTATTTTTTTTTACAATTATCGTCTGTTGTTTTGATTAAAAGGTTTGTTAGTTGTATAATAACCTTCTAGTCTTCAATTCTACACCTTATTTTGCAGTATTTAGTTAAATTTATGGTTTAGTGCTCTGTGGCATTTTAAGATTTAATAATTTCTTTCTAAACAAAAGTTAATTGAATAAATTTTTTCATTACAAATTTTACATTAAAAGTAATAGTGTACACCTTAATGGTAAAGGGTGTCTATGAAGGTCCTGTGATTTGAATTTTAATCCTAATCTATTAAAAGAAATGACAGTCACTGCAGTGAAATACCAAGGAACTTAAAAATATTTTAATCATTAAAAAAAATATTAAAAAACACTATGTAGTGATGATATGTATGTAGCGATGTACTGTAAAATGTCTGCTTTAAGCTAACTTTGAGTTTTAACTTCGATAAAACTAAACAGGACTAGGATGAGCAAGGAAAGATATGATAAGTTTCTAAAGGAATTCCACAAGTGTTTATACCACTAAGCATAACTTTAAACAAATATAAAGAAAATTTAAAAATTCTCAGAAGCAAAATTAAACAAATGTTAACTGGTATACATGTTTATTTATTTTATTCTTTTTTAATAAAGAAAAAATGATTCATTAGAACAAAAAGAATGTAAAATTTGTTACAAAATAATTTTTTAAATTTCCAAAATAAATTAATATATTTTAAGAAGAAAACTGTTTAATTAATAATTTTCTTTTAAATTTTAAAGTTTAAATTATTTTATAATTTGCAGTAATTAATATAAAAAAACAGAATTTGATAAATTTGTTTTATGGATGGAACCTTTATTATACACATTATTTTCCAAAACTTGAGACGTATACTTTATATAAATTAGATTACACAAATAAATATTGCTCATACGTCTACTGAAAATAAATATTCTTTTTTATAATAAAAAACTTGTGTTTAGTTGAGATTTCTTTATCAATTCAATTCAATCAAATTAAAACAACTTTTTTTCCAATAAATTGGCAAAAGAATAAAGAGAAATTAAATTAGGAAAATAAGCAAATAAGAAATATAAGGTAAGCACCTTAAAACTTCTGTAACTTCTTTTGTTTGTTTAAGCACATTTTCTGCAGTATAAAAACAAAATTGAAGATATTAAATGAAATTGGATTAATGCAATCAATTTCTCTCGAAATGTGTTAGAAATATTGAGAAAATATATAATAACTTTTAAAGGCCTAAAAGAAAATCTATTAATTTCTACTATTTTCTACCCCATACGAACTTCGCAATCAGTTCATCATTGGTTTGCCTCATTATCGTTGTCTTCTTTTGGAAATTTCATGCTAATAAAAATAATCATAATCATTATCTGTCTTTTTTATTTTGGCAGACATATTGTAACATTTTAGATAAGAAGAAACAAAAGGCTCAAAGTATTTGAATAACAAAACGTTCACTTCGCAGTATTTTTTTAAGTTTTGTTGTGAAAAATAGTCTTGTGTGTTATTTACAGAACTCTGCTATAATAACTAGAATTTTATAGAAAAACTATGTTGCATTGTCCCGAGACGGGTAACTCTATTTAAAGTGAATATATTAACCATATCTGCAGCAGTATAAAATTAAGACTCTTAAAGTTAGATGTGGATTAGTTTTAAAACAAAACAAAAATTCGAACGCAGTCGATATCGCAGAAATTGCTAGTACCTTAAAGTACCTTAAATAAGCAATTTTTCCTAAAATAGTATTACAGTGAACGCTCTATATAAGCAACTCACTTGAACCAATGTCAATAAAAACTTTTCTTATCGGGAAAAGTTGCTTATAGGAAAAAAAGGAGTATAAAAATACTGGAAAATATTTTTCTTTAAATAAATTATTCTTTAAATAAATTCATTTCTTTAAATAAATTCATTTTTTTTTTCATCAGGTAATATTTTTTTGTCATATAAACGTAGTAATTATTTAAAAAAATTAAAAATCAAATTTTAGTACATCTTTGCTTTAGTACAGAACTAAAATATTTGTTCATGACAGTTTTTTCTCTTATTCGATTTTAACAAAAGAACCATTTTGCAGGGTAAGTAATTTTCTATTGCGCATTCCATCACCAAATTAAAAGATTTTTTTACGAAATTGAACGTCTTTTTTTTCTTATGATTCAGATTTTATGGTTGAATTTAAAGCACGAAAATATTAATAAATTATTTTTTTAATTAACAAAAAGTAACTGAAATCAAGTATTTATTCTAGTTAACAGAAATTCATTTCAATACTGGCAGCACAAAATATAAACATATTCCAATAACAGAATTTTTTACAATTTGAGGTTATTTTGTTGTAAATAGCTGACCTTACTTCTGAATTGGCCTAAGCTTAACTCAAATATCTTATACAGAACAGTTGAACTAAATAAAGTTGCTTGTATAGAGGTTGCTTATAAAGAATGTTGCTTATAGAGACGTTGATTATATAGAGCGTTCACTGTCTTTTATATAAAAGCACCTGTTATAAAATATATAATGAAAGGACTTAAACTGAATCGCTTCGTTCTATGGGCTCTTGAAAAGTTCCAAGTAGATCCGACGTTTTCGAGGCAAATTTTGTTTAGCGATGAGGCCCATTTCTGCCTCAATGCAAACAATGCAAAGAAACAAAATTGCCACATTTGGCATGAAGAGCAACCTGAAGGGATTCAAGAGCTGCCACTTCATCCAGGAAAAACAACGGTTTGGTGTGGCTTGTGGGCCGGTGGAATCATCGGTCCATATTTCTTTGATAATGATGCCGGTGCGAACGTAACCGTAAATGGCGACCGTTATGGTGCCATGATAACCGACTATGTGATGCCTGACATTGAAGCGACATTTGGTTTCAGCAAGACGTCGCCACTTCCCACACATCCCAACAATCAATGAATTTATTGAGAGAACATTTCGGTTTTGAGCCGGTCGATTGGCCACCAAGATCGTGTGATATTACACCGTTAGACTTTTTTCTGTGGGGATATGTAAAGTCTAAAGCTTATGCGGATAAACCCGCTTCGATTCAGGCGTTGGAGGAAAAAAACATCACGCCTACCATTCGCCAGTTACCAGTCGATATTGTTCGAACGAGTGATCGAAAATTGGACTCAATGGATGGACCATCTGCGACGTAGCAACGGCCAACATTTGATAGACATAATCTTCAAAAAATAAATGCCTTTTTACTTTTATAAAATAAAACCTTTTATAACAAAAATAAAACTTTTGTACAATATTGTAAACAGTAGCTTCTATATAAAAATTTATCTTTAAAAAATTGCCTTGTGTAAAAAGTATCTTTTATCAGAAAAGTATATTTACGATGAATAAAATTATATTTAAAAAAATGTATAAAAATTTTTTTAGAAAAATTACCTTTTATAAAGAAATTACTTTTATACAAAAAATATGCCTTTTTCCAAAATGCAAAAACTAACTTTTATACAGAAATATCATTTAAAAGAATACCTCGTATAAAAAGCATCTATAACCAAAAAATAATTTTTATCCAAAAGGTATATTTTATAAAGAAGTAATTTTTTCGAAGAAATAAACATTTATAAAAAAGTACTTAAAAAAACTACTTTTATAAAAAGTACTTTTATGAAAAGGTACCTTTTATAAAAAGTACTTTTATGAAAAGGTACCTTTTATAAAAAGTACTTTTATGAAAAGGTACCTTTTATAAAAAGTACTTTTATGATAAAGTACCTCTTTATAAAAAAATATACCTTTTGCTAAATATTTACTTTTACAAAAAGTAGCTATTGTACAAAAATAGTTTTAAAAAAAAGATCCTCGTATACAAATATCACACAAAAATTATTTTTTATTTTTTTAAATTAGAAATTTTATTAGTCGAACTATTTATTTTACATACAGATGCAATTTGAACTCAAGCTTAAGTTCGTTTTATTCTCTCTAAGAAAGAATAAAATAAATTACAAATTAAGTGATAATATTGAAGAAAAATTGTGAAAATTTAATTTTTAGACACCAGCAGAGCGGAATGCCCATTTTCTAGACAGCTACGCCCGTCATCAGCACTCCTTGTATCTATCTACTTTGGGTAGTGTTTAGTTGTAAGCATCATCTATTTAACCAACCAAACTCAGATAAAGGAATACGAGAAAAGTGTATTCAATTATCAATCATCAGCTTCCCTCTTAATATTTACCACATTATATTTGTTGTTGCTTCAGCCATCCTTCGGTTAGCAATGAAAGCTACTTTTTGTTTTAATTTGTTTGCAATTTAATTTATTCTTTTTTCGAGAGACTAAAACGATCTTAAGCTTGACTTCAAATTTCATGTGTAAGTAAAAAGTATTTTTTATAAAAAAATAAACTTAATATAATAGTCTATTTTTACATATTTTACCTGTAGAGCAGTATATGAATTGTTTGTTTAAAATCCCTTTATTTCTTAAGCATTTACAACTTAATACCATCTAACAATTAATCTTTTTATTGTTTCAAATTTTTCATATTCCCTTTTAATCCTGGTTATTATCGCATTCAGTAACACCAGCTTTATATTGTTATCTACAAAAACTATCACAACCATTTACTTTCATTTATCAATCGTGCTTTTCCTTTCTCTTATCTATACATTTTACCATAAAGTAGGTCCCTAATGATGCCCGAAGTGAGGTTAGAGAAGAATAAAAACATAAAATGCATTTGCAGATATTTTAAATAACTTGTTTTCTTAACCACATTCTATCTCTATCGATTTGCTACTACTGATGCTGTCGTTATTGTCCTGTTCAACTTTAACTACAATTACTTAAGGACCACATTATCTATTAGTTTAATATGTTCGTACTTTTTTGCTTCTTCATCTTCATCTAGTATTGCTGGTTTTTGTCGATTTGAATTTATTATGCAGAAATAGTGTTTGCAACAGACAGGAGGTCTTTTTTATATTCTTTAATCTTTATTCTTTATTCTTTATTCTATTATTTCTAAAGTTTTTTCTTATTTATTTTTTGTTTTTGTATTAAAAGTTTTAACAAGATGTCAATTGTAGGGTAAAAAATATAAAATAAGAAAATATTGTATTATTGATACGGAGAATATTTTCAAGGCGTTTGTTATCTTATAAAATTTTGTTTATTATCTAAGCTATTGATAAATTAGAAATGATATCAAGATTTAGTTAATATAATAAAAGACATGAATGAGAACTCAAAGTATAATTTAAGCATTTGACTGATACATTCAGTTTTTGAAAAGGACATTTCTGTAGGACAATGATAATATTCAACTAGATAATTTTAGAAACTCTTTAATTTGTCTGGCAATTTCGTATAAAAGATTCTATCAAAATAGTTTGTTCTGGTAAATTATTTCATATGAATGGTATTCAGTATGGAAGGCCAGACAAATTTGGAGGAGAATGGTGACATTTAACCGGCTTTTCTGAACACAATTTTGTTTGTCAAACAAATTTTTATATCAATGTTGAATGAATGAGTAGGTTTGTCTAAAGACTATTTTATTTTGTCTGAAGACTATTTCGTTTTGTATGTCAGACAATTTTTTACAATGCCATTTTCTAATAAATTAATTCGACTGTTGCTTTCCTTTGTATAAATAATTTTGAACATCAGAAAAAATGTTTTCTTCGTCTTAAGACAGCTTTTCTAGAGAATATTTTTACTGTCCGGTTATTTCGTATATATACAGGGTGGGCCAAAAGAAACCAAGGGCTCTCCAAAAATTTGTCTTAAAAGTGCCATTGTGTCTCGGGCAGTATGGGCAGTGGCTCCGTCCTGCTGAAACCACATACCAGGTCTGTTTTCAAGAGCAGGACGTAAAAACTTTTCTATCATAAACCGATACCGCTCTCCATTTACGGTTACAGCACTTCCATCTTCATTCTCGAAGAAGTAGGGCCCAATGACATTTTCAGATGTGATCCCACACCATACTGTACACCTGATGGGGTGCAATTGGCGTTGATGAATGGCTCTTGGATTTTCAGAACCCCAGAACCTACAGTTCTGCTTATTAACAAAGCCATTCAAATGAAAATGAGCTTCATCACTCATAATCAAATTTTCAATAATGTCGGCGATATGCTCTTTGCGTTAAAATAATTGATCTCTGGTTTAAATAATACAATTCCAAGTGTTGTCTATATAATCTGAAAGAAAAAATAAAAAAAAGTTAATAAACAAAAAAGTTATTAAACTTTTACACCCCTTGGTTTCTTTTGGCCCACCCTGTATATATATTTGTAGACGATATTTTGTAAGCCAAATCAATTTGTATGATCATGTTTGCATCATATTTGTATGACATAATTGCTGAATTTAGCTCATCTAAAATTTTAAGGTTTAGTTTAAGGTTTCCTGATTAGCTAAATCAAGCATTTAGCGAAATGGCTCTCGAAACTAGTTTCTCCGTAGTAATCAATTTTAGTGAATTTATAATTTGGGTTAACAGCACGCTATTAATTCAGATTTAAAACTGCTGAACATTTTTATGGGCTTTATATACAGACGGTCTTATGGTTCAGATTAATTAATTGTCGGGTATAAGAAAATTGTAACAGAGCCGTATCTCTACATGTATGAAGAGATTGCTGAAAATTTAGTATGAGCTATTTTTACAGGCCGTTTTTTTGGTTCATATTAATAAATGTCGCGAGTATTAAAAATTTAAGAAGGCCGTTTCTGTACATGAAATAATTTTTGAAAATGTAATTGCTGGTGCAAATAGAAATCGACATGGAATACAAAACATAAATTTTTGGAATTTTCTCTATATGTCTATGTGACTATCTCTATTCACATCATGTAAAAACTACAGGATAAGTTTCATTAAAACTTTGTAAGGAAGCACCGTGATACCTCGGTTTACGCGAAGGATACTTTTTTTTCCTGAAAAAAAAAAATATGAAAAAATATATATAAAAACCTGAATATACACAAATACAATGCTTTAAATGACTTGGCAGCACTTTTTTTGCGAACAGAAAATTTTAGATAATATTTATATATCTCTACACTAAAAGAATTTTATATAAAATATATATATTTATATCCAGATGAAATTTGAAGTCAAGCTTAGAATTATTTTAATTAAAAATTAGGTGATTAATATTAAAATAAAAAAATGAGAAAATTATATTTTAGACACTAGCAGAATGTAATGAATTTACTTGACAGCTACGTCCGGCTTCAGCTTTGGGTGGTGTTAAGTTGTAAACATCATCTTTTTAACCAACCAAACTTAGATTAGGGTATTCGAGAAAAATCGCATTCGATCATCTATCGTCGGTTGGTGAGAACGAAGAATACTACTACCCATAGCCTCCTTCTTGTTTGATATTGTTATTATATATATTTACCACTTTATATTTGTTGTTGCTTCACCCAAGTACTTTTTGTAGCTTTCATAAATGCTGAAGACGGAATTATCGGTACTATTTCGAATCGAAACGAAACGAAAAAAAAAATTATTTTCCATTTGGAGTGTCAAGTAAACTACCCCTCTCTCCTCTACCCGATTATGTCCAACAACAGCTCTTCAACTCCATATATCAAATTCAATTTTAAATGTCAAACGACATGACCTGTAAAGCGTTCACAAAAACTGTGGCACAAATAAAAAAAATCTGGAGTGGCCTACACTCAACTTTTCCATACCCAATGGAAACAGATTTATTATGGATATATTACAGAAAGAATATAAACTCAAAGCTCTTCATCTCCATAAACCAAAGGCACATACTGAATTTCGTTTTAATATGTCATACGGTGTGACCTGTAGAGCGTTCAAAATTTGGAGGTAAAAAAACGACCCCTTGCCCCCTTTCGATTATGCCCAAAAACTATACAGCTCTTCATCTCCATACACCAAAGGCATATCCTATATTTCATTTTGATATATAAAACGGTATGACCTGTATAAAATCCACAAAAATTGTGGCATACACAACCACCCAACCACAGTTATCATCGCGAAAATAGCAAAACTGTATTTAGGAGACCTCAAACCGTATCAATCCGTCGAAATCGGGACCTCGACTTTACCTTGTACTACGTATGGTTAAGTGAAAAATCAGAAACAGATATAAAATCAAAAAGGGAAACACTACACCAAACCAGATTGAAAAAAAAAACACAAGAACATATTTATGACATACTAATTTGGGCATATTTTATTTCCAATTACTGCCAAGACAGTGAGTTTATGCACAAGATTTGCTAATACAACACAGAGAGATGAAGTTCATGGGTTCCTAATAATTTTTGTATTTTTTATTTTATTCAAGATAAATTTTTCTTTTTGCTACAAATAATTCCTGTTCTATTGTTTCCAATTGTTTTATTATCATAATGACAATGTGTCTATTTTGGCTTTCAAAAAGACATCTACGAGTATAAATTAGTTTTTAGGTCATTTTATGTTTTTTATTATTGTTGTTTTTAGATGCTGCACCTTTGGCTGTTTTTTTTTTTGTTTAATGAATCTGGCGTATGCTTCATTTAGTTTCATTTTAATTTCACGCTTAATGAAACAAAATTTTCTAATCAAATGAAAAACACTCAAAGGTATTTTCAAAAATATCCTTTAGGAAACTTAAATATAAACAGGTTAGTAGAACATCATACTTATACATGCACATATATTTACACTAACATTTCTTAATTATAATCATGTTATAATCCAGTTTAAGCTGATACTAATAAATAGCTCTCATTAAAGGCACTTATCAGAGGACCCTAAAAATAGCTGGTGTTTGTGTCAGTTTTCTATTTGTGTCTGAAAATGATTTTAGTTGGCATCGGTCTGTAAGTTAATGCGATGAAGTATCAACATGTTTTGTAGTTGTTGTCCTACTACTGTTGCTATTGTAGACCATTATATACAGATTTGCTTTTATGTTGTTTATTTAAGTTGTATTTACTACATACTAGCAGTCCCCGGTGCGCTTCACTACACAATAAATGCAATAAACACTTGGAAGAAAAGGCACGCTATTCTCATTACAAAACTATTTCAGTTTACATGCAAGCCACGTTGCACACTGTTCCCATCCAATCTGTTTTTTACGTTTTTTACATGCGTAATAACACTATTCTAATCCAGTCTATACTTTGTTAGACTATGAACAATAAAAAGCCTGAGGGTTACTTGTGAAAAGTCTTAAGATTCAACCTCATCTAGTTCTCTAGGTACACAATAATAATTTTTCACTTTGTATGGGAGGTATCACGCCCACTATTCGCTAAACTATTTTTATTAATTAGAGGTTTACTAGTGGGAAATTTCAAAGATCTGCTTATTATAGTTCTCTAGCTAATTAAAAAGTGGGAGTAAAAGTGGGCGTGTTTAATTTTTAATCTTTCCATACAAATTTAAGTTGGGTTATGGATGGAGATTTGAAAAAATCAAAATTAACCAAATCGGTGCAGCCGTTCTGTTTTATCGGTCGAAATTTTTGGATAGGAACTTGGCCTCATTTCACATTAATGTTTTTTTTGACCTTCACTACAAATAGAATACATAAGAGATAGAGGTTTTTACATTAAGTCAATTTAATGGTTTACTAGAAAATCAAAAATTTATTAAAATAAAAAATACAACTAAACTGATGTGTAATGCCTATAGTCGAGTGGTATGTGCCGATGTCCGCTTAAATTGTTGAAGCTGCAGCCGCTGACACTTTTGGATTTGACTTCGTTGTAAGGCGTAATTTAAAAAAAAAAAAAAAAAAACATAAAATTTATAGAAATGTATGAAATCTTCATTCGAGTCATTGGAACGATCTATATAATTCTATGTTTAAATATGAAGTCGTTTAAATAGTGACCGCTGCTATGAAAAATATAGGTCGTCATGGATTTTTGTCCTTTTTTCGATTAGACGCTTATTTAAGAAGATACAGCAAAAATAAAATTTTCATATAAAAAAATTTATTTTTTATGAAAAATATAGGTCGTCGTGGTTTTTTGTCCTTTTTCGATTAGACGCTTATTTAAGAAGATACAGCAAAATTAAGGTTTTCATATAAAAAATAGACTTTTTATGAAAAATATAGGTCGTCACGGATTTTTGTCCTTTTTTCGATTAGACGCTTATTTAAGAAGATACAGCAAAAATAAGATTTTCATATAAAAAAATTTATTTTTTATGAAAAATATAGGTCGTCGTGGTTTTTTGTCCTTTTTCGATTAGACGCTTATTTAAGAAGATACAGCAAAATTAAGGTTTTCATATAAAAAATTTACTTTTTATGAAAAATATAGGTCGTCATGGATTTTTGTCCTTTAGTCTCCCTCGAGCCTATCGGTTGGTATCTCACGAATAAATTCTTCAATATTGACTCTGAGTGCGTTAACCGTTGCGGGCTTATTCCTAAAGATGGTAGTCTTAACATAGCTATACAAAAAATAGTCTAAAGGCGTTAAATCGCACGATCTAGGCGGCCAATTGACTAGCTCCCAACGTGAAATGAACTGTTCATCAAACTCGCCTCTCAATTGGTCCATTATTTTGAGTGCTTTTCGATTGTGGCACCGTATTTTTTTTTTTTGAAAGAGAAGTAACTATCAGGCAATTAATGCCTACATTACTTCTACTCCTATACTTTGGAAAGGGATAGGAGTAGATAAGACAGATGGTTAGTATGATAGTAAAGCTTCGCTTATGGCAACAGTGCAATTTCACGTTCTGATTATTTTTAGAACAGTGTTTCAAGCACCTCTGGTTCTATTTCAGCGTATTAGTTTGAAGCCATCATAGCCAATTTATAATTATTTTACTTCGCCAGCGATTTAGTGCTTTACCACAGAAAAGTTAAGAAAAAAAAATTAATACATATCAGAAAAAATGATGTTGCCACGGCTGAGATTTGAACACTTACGCTATAGCACCCTCCATTTTGGGCAACAAATTTTTGTAATCATCGGAAGTTAGTGCTCGTCTTTCACAGTGACGTTCCTGTTTTCGTCGTCTTTGAAAAAGTACATTTCTTGTAATGCGTCTGGCTGCTCTTCACATCGAAGACGGCAATTTTGCTTGTTCACTTATCCGTGCTACCACTTTCTTAACCGAGAATGAATTTTGATAATTTAAATTCAATAATATGCAAGCGTTGTTCATTTGTGATACGATTCATGGTTTAATTATAGACCAAACTGAACATGATCAACAGTAACATGTTACACGAAAGCAGCTGACCTATCTTTAGGAGATTAATGGACCCGGCAGGACTTTTTGGAAGGAAACCAAAATCGACAAGCCTAACATGTCGCTGATTTTTAAACATCGACCAACTGATTGGTGTCTCAGGTAACTGATTAAAGTAATAGTGTCCCTGTGGAAGCTTCTCTGGCAATTAACCATGAATTTGTTTTACCAAAATAGTTTAGTTTTTGGAAACTTTCTTGTCTGGGGCTAATGGCAGCATGAGCATTATTTTCGAATTCGTTTTATTACCCAAAACAATTCGATCTTATTATTCCACTGTCCACCTCTAAGGGAAATTTTATTCTATTTTTATTTGTTTTTATTTATTTTATTCTTATTTTTCCTAAATATAAACTAAGGCACATATTGTTTTATGCAATTAAATTTAAACTAAAAAGCTCTAACAATAGAAATATTAATAACTCTGTGTACCAAAGCTTTCGTCTTAAAACTAAAAATTTACAAGCATTAATAGATTTAAATCTTACTTCAATTTTAAAATCTTCATCGTTTGTTCGTTCGCTGAGAAAGATTAGGAGATATAAAGCAGGAGATATATAGGCAGAGGCAGTGAGAGAAAGAAGGTGAAAGAGAGAGGGGAAAAAATGGGGTAGAGAGAGAGAAAGAGAGAGAGAGAGAGATAATAAAATGGTGAGATAACATTAATTAATTAAAGGAAAAAAGCTTTTAATAGAAGCAAGCTGGACCCAGTTCAATACGAAATTCTTGGTTCGGCTGGCCCACGTCACGTACAGCTATATCGATAATAGGTAATCTCTGCGACTTATTTGTATTATAAGTGATAATGGACTTCTCCCAGGTATTAGAAAGTTTCTAAAAAACACATTTTCAATTAAGCAAACAAAACAATAGTTTTAAGCAAAAGATTTGTTTTTATCAACTCACCCTACAGCCATCCATTTCTGATTCGTATCTCAAACGTTGAGGACCTTTAGCAGTAAGTTCGGCATCGTTCCAGGTTAATAATTTTAAACCATTTCTATAAAGATGTCTGCATATAAGCAACTAAAGAAATTATGTGTCCTCTGTTAATCTTACCTTGAAGAATGTGGATCATTATCCAAATAGGCCACCGTGTTTTTGCAATGAAAAGTTATTGTTTGTGTAGCCTTGGCCGACATTAACTGCAGGAAACTCATTTGATAGGAGTCAGCTTTATAATAAATTTTCATGCCACCATCGATTTCACTTAACCATACTTCATTTGCATCTCCCTTGTAGCTGATAATATTGGATTCTTTAGGTTGAGGCATGATACATGAGGCTCTTCTTTCCTTTTCACAATAAACTAAAATGGCATCACGTTCATCACCCTCATTGGGATCAATCCAGTATTCCCCGGAGTTGTATTCTGGATAAGCAGCAAAAAGATCACGACATGTTTTAGCAGGTGCTGTTTTTTGACCGTTGGGTCGTACTAAGCGTATGTAGGAGGCCTTGACATGTTCGAAAGCCTTTAGAACTAGAGCATATTTTTCTTCATCTGATAAACCTTCACTCAGTTGTTCGAGCATAGGTTGATCTCCTAAAACGTCCACACCCTTGGTTTGGCCTTGATTCAGTAAGGCGGTTAAAGCGGCCACATCGTAACCTAAGTTTTCTCCGGGGGGGCCAGGAGGACCTGGCGGACCGGCAGGACCTAAAGGTCCAGGTCTACCATCATTTCCGCTGAAACCTCTTGGACCTGGTTGTCCAGGTTGGCCTGGTGGTCCTGGATTGCCATCTCTGCCTTGGAGACCTCTTATTCCCATTTCACCTGGTTTTCCGGGTGCTCCTTCAACTCCAGGCAAACCGGTATCACCTTTTATACCTAGGGTACCAGGCATTCCTTGTAAACCTATCAAGCCTCTGTGGCCCTTAATACCTTTGGGACCAGGTTCGCCTGTTTCTCCCTTTGGACCTTCAGTTCCGGGAGGCCCAGCTTTTCCTCTTAAGCCCATAGGTCCTTCTACACCTGGTAAACCTGTTTCACCTTTTGGACCACGTTCACCATAAGGTCCGATAGGTCCCATAGGACCTGGAGGGCCAGGAAGTCCAGGATTGCCAACTGGCCCTTGATTTCCTTGTGAACCCGGTGGACCCTTATCACCTGGTCGGCCTGCAACACCGGGAGGTCCCAACTTTCCAGGTGGGCCTTCTGGGCCTTGTTCTCCCATAGGACCTGGATTGCCTGCTTGACCAATTAAACCTTGTGGTCCTGGAGCACCTTCTTTGCCAGGTTTACCTTGTTGACCAGGTTCTCCTTGAGCACCTCTTAAGCCTCTTAGACCGGCTGCACCTGGTGGACCCGGCAAGCCTGTCATACCACGATCGCCTTGAGATCCTTGGGGTCCAGGATTACCAGCAGGGCCCGGCGGACCATCGTTGCCGGTGTCGCCTTTCTGTCCTTCTGATCCAGGAGGACCTTGCAACCCGTTTGCTCCTGGCATACCTGGACGACCGGGTTCACCTGGATTTCCCTTAAGCCCTGGTTGTCCAGCAATACCGGGCAGGCCTTGACTTCCGGGTTGACCCTGAAAATATTGAATGAAAGAAACTTTTTTAGCAGCTATATTAATTAAAAATGCTTACTGTTTGTCCCGTATCACCCGGTCGTCCTGGAAGACCACTTAAACCAGTTTCGCCTCTAAGGCCAGTTTCACCTCGAGCACCTTTGGGTCCGGTTAAACCAATTGGACCAGATAAACCCTGCTCACCAGGACTTCCCTGAGGGCCAGCATTACCTTGCTCTCCTTTAATACCCATCAGACCACGATCACCTTTAGCACCTGGTAGACCAGCTAAGCCGGGAGATCCCGGAAATCCAGGAGGACCTATGGGTCCAACTATACCCCTTTCTCCAGGTGCACCAGTAGCACCTTGTTCTCCAGGTGAACCAGAATTACCTGGTTCGCCTCTTTCACCAGTTTCGCCCGGAGCTCCAGGTGGGCCGACATTTCCTTGGGGTCCACGATCACCTGGACGACCAGAAGGGCCTTCGGGTCCGATTTGACCAGGACTTCCACGTTCACCTTTAATACCAGCTGGACCGGGTAAGCCTTTATGACCAGGCATACCCATCATTCCAGGAGACCCCATATGACCTTTTTCACCGGGTTTACCAGGAGGACCCTAATAATAAAAATAACTTAACGTATGGGAGATGAATACTTTGATTTACGTAAAGCATACCGATAGACCATCATTGCCAGGGTTTCCCGGTTCTCCTCTTTCTCCAGGTGTTCCAGGCTGGCCAATAGGTCCTCTTTCTCCCGGATATCCACGTTCACCTCTTAGTCCTACTAAACCTAAAGGACCCTGTGGTCCAGGCGGACCCTGAACACCATCTTTACCAGGGGTACCTGGACTTCCAGGAATACCAGGTAAGCCCTGAAAACCTCTAGGACCTGTAGGACCCGTTTCACCTCTTGCGCCATCTTGACCAGCAGGACCAGGCTGTCCTTGAGCACCGGGCAAACCATCTTTACCATTATCACCACGTGGACCAGGAGATCCAATTGCACCAGGTTCACCAGTTTTACCATGTTCACCAGGAATGCCTTTATCACCTGGAATACCTATTGGACCTGGTAGACCCTGAAGACCTTGAGGCCCCTGTTCACCTGGTTTACCATCAGCACCTGGAATACCACGTTCACCAGTATTACCTTGACGACCAGGTGGTCCAACGCGTCCCGGTAATCCACGCAGACCTTGTACACCTGGTTCACCTGGAGGGCCTATATCACCGGAACTTCCTTTATTTCCAATAGGTCCTTGAATACCTCTATCACCAGGAGTACCTTTAGGACCCATAGGACCATCTGGGCCTGATAATCCAGGTAGACCAGGGGAACCTCTTTCACCAGTAGGACCAGCTGGACCAGTAGGACCACGCATACCACGTTTACCACGTTTTCCCTCAGGACCTACAGTACCAGGCAAACCGCGAGGACCAGATTGTCCAGCTTCACCTTTTATGCCCTGATCACCTTAAGAAAAGCATAAATTTATGATAAACTTACATTTTAAAAATTGCTTTTAAGACACATACCTTTGAAACCTCTTTCTCCGGGTTGTCCAGGGGCACCTTTAATACCAGGCTCACCAGGACTACCGACCAAACCATCTGGTCCCCTTGAACCGGGAAATCCTTGAGGACCGGCTATACCAGGAGCGCCCATAGAACCTTTTTCACCGGATATACCATCCTTTCCAGCTGGACCGGGTAAACCATTTTCTCCTGTAGCTCCAGGACGACCAGCTTCACCGCGTGGACCTTGTAAACCTTGATCTCCTTTAGGTCCCATATGACCCATATCACCCTTAGCACCAGGAATACCAGGAAAACCTGGAGGTCCGGGTTTGCCAATAGCACCAGGCTGACCAGGAGAACCTGGATTGCCATCTAAGCCCCTGGCTCCAGGTGAACCGGCTGCACCTTCACGACCACGTTCTCCACGAGTACCAGCTGGACCCTGTAAGTTTGAGTAATTTGTAATATTTGTATGAAATTAAAAAGTAATCTACTTACAGTTGCACCAATTGGACCTACAGGTCCCATACCTCCAGTCGAACCTTTTTCACCGGGAGCCCCTTGATCACCCTTACCACCATCTAAACCAGGAAAACCACGATGACCTTTTAAACCCGGTTGTCCCGGTAGACCGGGCAAGCCGCGAGGTCCAGGAGTACCTGCTAAACCTTGAGCTCCGGCTTCACCATCTTCTCCAGGTGTACCATCTTTACCGGGAGGACCAGGTAAACCACGAGGGCCCATGGGTCCAGGAGGACCCTGTAAACCAAGTTCACCCGGTTCACCACGTGCTCCTTGAAAACCTTGGGTACCAGAAGGACCCATACTACCAGGGGGACCACGAGGACCAGGTTGTCCAGCAGTAGCTTGTACAAATTGTGGAGCAGCATACACAGGAGCAGTAGGACCCTTATCAGTATTAGCATATTCTGAAGCCAATTGCTGATGATAGTAGCTTAAATCAGGAATTGGACCGGGAGGACCAGGTTGGCCTGGCACACCAGGATTACCAGGAGTACCTGGAAAACCAGGATCTCCAGCAGGACCTTGAGCTCCAATAAAACCACGTTCCCCTCTAGGGCCAGTTAAGGTGCCATCCAGTGGATTATAAGCTGGAGTTTGAGGTTGAGTTGTTGACGGCAGTACAGGCTTGGCAGTTGTTATAGGAATTTGTTCAGGAGGTTGATAATCATCGTTTCCCTCATTAGGCATACAGTTGGCTGGAGCTTTGCAAATGACCTCGCCTTCGAAGCACACACAGTCATGAACACAACCATTACGTTCACTGGTAAATGCATCATTTTCTCGGTACCAATTTCCCTCAAAATTACACGAAAATGCTGCAATCACGTTATCTACAGCACGAATGCGCGGTGTAGAAGAAGCAGCAACTGCGGAAAATCAAATCAGTTTAATTGAATATTTTGAACATTTTCTTGACCTATTTATTACCTTCTTCGTGAGTCTCGAAATGTTCTACATCCGCACCATTGTCGACATCTAAAAAATCAAACGAAGAAATTTAACCATTAAATTGAGACATTAATCACAAATTTATTTGTGTCATAGCCAGAACAGAAATCGTATGTGTTAAGTTCTATTTATTTATTCTTTTTGTTTTAGTGGTATACTCCACATATTACTGGGTCAAGTATTTAAATCGAAATATGTCTCCGTTTTATTTTATACCCAGAGACTATGGTTTTTCAATTAATGTTATTTTTTTTTTTGTCTTTTTGTTGTGACGTTTATTCAACCGTCAATTTGCAGTTGGCAAGATAATAAAACTACAGACTCAGATTTTAGACGCAAACGAGTACATGCAAGTATGTATGTGTTTGCTGGGGGCTTATGCGAGGGTAAATTCATAAATTTTAAAAAGAAATTTATGCAAGTTGTGGATAATAATAAAAGGGAAATAACCGAAGCAAAGAGAATTTGTAACGGGGGCTTATAAGGCTTTAATAATTAAGTATTAAGTTATAAATTAGCAAATAAAGCTTGCTAGAAGAAAGTTAAATTTAAATAAAAAAGGTACCTGCAAAACACTAACTTAATTTCAAATGTTCTTGAGATCGGTTCTTGAATACTAAAAAGTAAAAGAGAAATTAATAAAAATGTGCCTTTAATTAGTAAAAAATTAAAACTGGGTTTCTTAATTGTTGAACGCTTACAATGGTAGAGTCCAAGTAAAATAAATCAGTCAAGTGCGAGTTAGTCTCACACACGTAGGGTTCCGTACTATGGTTAGTACGCCAGTATGCCTTTTAAAACTCAAGTTGTTAATTTTTTCATGTCTTATGGGCCACCCTTTTCTTTTTAAAATCAAAGTCATATTCGCGAAAATTGCATCCAATAGCGATTTAAATTTTAGGAATTGTTGTTATAACGGCCATGGTAATACACTTTCTACAAAAATATCAGGCCTACCTATTGCGGTTCAAAAAATAAGGTAATATACGTTAAAATCAAGTCACTAATGGATCACCCTTTAGTAATTAGTAATTGTTACAGTGTGCGAATTACAACATCTGCTGTAAACAATTCAAGAGTCTACCTATTACGGTTCAAAAAATAAGGCTATTTAAGTAAAAATCATGTCTCTGTCGGAACACCCTTTAATTTTTATTATTTGTTATAGTTTCCATAGTAATAAACCTATTATCGTTCAAAACTTAGGCCATATACACGCAAAGCACGTCACTCTCGGAACACCCTTTAATTTTAAGGTTTAATTTAATAGAAAGCGAACATAGAGTTAATTACTGTCTGCAAATTTTAAGTGTTTGCCTCCTATAGCTCAAGAAATAAAGAAATAACGGCAAATAACACCTCACTTTCGGAACACCCGATAAGTTTTAGTATTTATTGCAATAGTGAAAATTTCAAGAGTCTACCTATTATGGTTCAAAACTTAGGCTTCATACATGTAATTCACGTCACTATCGGAACACCCTTTAATTTTTAGGTTGATTTTTTGGACTTATTTATAAAGCGAACTAAGTTTTAATTACTGTTTTTAAATCTTGGGTCCATGCCTCCTACAGTTCAAGAAATAAACACATATTCGTGAATAACACCTCTCTATCGGAACACCCCATAAGTTTTGTTACTATAGCGGCAAAATCTATGCATCATCTGTAAAAATTTCAAGAGTCTACCTATTACGGTTCCAGAGATAAAAGGCGCTGACAGACGGACAGACGGACAGACTTTGTAGCGAAAACAATAGGGTAACGTTTTTACACTTTGTGTACGGAACCCTAAAAATGTAAATAATCACCCTTATTCTAGTTGGCAACGGCAATATTAAACGACCTCGTTTTTTATAGTTTGTTTTAAATCGGTATTCCCGTTGGCAATATCGTGTTTGGTATTTTGTAAGGAAATGTGACGTTGATGTTGCCATCGATTGGCTTTGATTGGCTATTGTCGTCAGTGTAAAACGTAAACCAAAATTAGTTATTTTGTTCAAGGATTTGATTTGTATTTTATTAACTTTATCGATAAACTGCCAACGTCGTCACAGCATTGTTAGGGAATACCAAATTTACATTGATGTTGTGTTAAAGTGATGTTGCTTCAAAATCGACGACGATGTTGCCGACGCCAAACAGAATAAGGGTAAAAAATAAAAAATTTTTGATAAAAACAAATATAATGAACAAATTCTTTTATTACGAAACAATAACGAAAACCTTTTTTAATAACTTATTTTTTATTTTTATAATATTTATAAGGAAAAAAATTTAAGAAAAAAATATTGTTTTGCAGTCAAAGATATTTGGTAAAAAAACACCAAAATTGCTTCACCTTTGGAGTTGCGCTTAAAAGAGACTTTTGGTTTTGTAAAATTTTTTATTAAAAATTTTGTTGGTGATAAACATTTTTTGGATATATATTTGTTTTAATTTTTTCACTAAAAGCTTTCGCAAATTTAATTTTGGTTTATTATTTTTTGCTGAATATATTTGTAGATGGGAAAATTTGAAAGTTAAAACAATTCCAACTTTAGTAGTGAAAAATTTGTTTTCCGTCAAAAAAGGTTTTGTTTTTGGTGACACACTGTTTATTAAAAAATGAGAATTTTTTTTTTTTTTTTTTTTTTTTTTTTACTAATTTCATTGATTTACAAACCTAAAGTTAAAAATACTTGTAGATGAGAATATTTGATAGTCAAAAATCTTTAGTAATTAAACATTTTGGTGACAATATTTATTTATAAAATAATTGTAAAAAAATTTTTAATTGGTGAAAACATTTTTTGGTGAAATAAATTTTTATTTTGGTGAAACAAATTTTTATTTTAGTGAAATAATTTTTTTTAAAAACCGTAGGTAATTCGGTGCTTCATGTGGAAGCATATAAAGTAAAAAACACAAACAAAATCTATAAGTTGTAGAAATAACAAACGAAGAAAACAAAATTTCCACTTAGAAAAGATAGTCAAGGAGTTGTAAAGAAATATATGAAGTTGAACAACCCCCACCACCCCTTCCCCAAAAAAAAAAAACCGCAAATATGACTGACAAAATGTAAAGAACGTCACAACCCTTTCAAATGTTCTTACTTCACCTGAGCGAAAAATTTGTATATTTTAATGTTTACAGAATATTTTTAGACAAAATTTTTCGAAAAATATTTTTACAGAAAAAAAAAATTTGTATATTTAATACGCAATAAAAATGTTAAACACAAATTAACACAAAGTTACACAGATAACGTGCCATCAGTTAAAGCAGAAATAGCGAAAATTGCCATAAGGTATTTAAAGAAGCTTGAAACTCATCCGAATCCACTGGCCCATACTGAATGAACGCGGTTACATTCGACTAAGAAAAAGAGACACTGCTTTTCTATTCCGTACATCAGAGGGCTGACCCGCAAATAACAGTAACTGTGAAACATAATTTTTTTTGTCCAGAACTGGTTGCACTTAACAAGTATATTTATTTTTTTTTAGTAATTATTGATAGTTCAAGTATATTGAAGATACAATAAATACAAATTGCGAAAAAAAAAACAGATTTACACAAAAAATTTGTTTCAGCAAAAAGTTATGAGCAAAAAACTTCCAACAAATCATTTTCAAAAATAAAACTTTTTACCGATTATGTTCACCAAAAATTTTCACCTATCTTTCAAAGAGGTCATATATCACCAAAAAAATTTAATTTAAAGAAAATTTTTCGCCAAAAATAATTTTTCACTAAAAAAATTGTTGTATAATTAATTTCCACTAAAAATGTTAAACCGAACATAAAATTCACAAAATTATCACCATAGAAACACTTTTTTATCTAAAAAAAAACTGTTACTTAAAAATTTTTCGCCTATATTTCAAAGAGTTATACTTCTCCAAAATTATAGTTTTTTAAAGCAAACTGTTGTAAAAAGTATCACAATTTGATAAAAATCTAAAATTCACTTAAAACTCAAAAAGCATTTAAGAACAACCAAATCAATATTTACTAAAATATACAGATTATTCTCATTTCCCCAAATTTCTGACACCGAAAAACATTAAGTAATTATGATGCAGGTTACATAATATACGCCATAGTTGATTAAAGATTTAGTCTCTATTTTAGTTTTTTGTTCAAATTCCATCTCTGTTCAAAATTCCTAGTTATATTTTATTTTCTAAGCTTTTATATTCTAAACAATAATTTTTTGTTAGGAATCCCTACTGAGACTCCTTAACTTTTGGGTATATTATTAATGTAGGGGGAATATCGAAGCAGACCACTTCCATAACGGGTCCCTTTTCGACCTCCTTCCGTCCTCTATGATCACAGGCAACCGAAATGTAATTTACAGCAATCTACTTATATTGAGTCACGTGCTACAAGCAGCCTTTAATCTTAACTTTAGTGATTTCAGACTGTCGACTGGTAACTGTCGGCCTTCTTTCTCATCACGCAGTCTCTAGTAATTGCCAGCATTTGTTCAAGGCTCAGGTCCCCCATGGCATCCACATTTAACAGGCTTCTACCAGTGGTCCTGAGTCTTATGCTAGCCAATGCTGGACATTTACATACTATGTGCGCTGCCGTCTTAGTCTCTTTCTTCTCCCCGTATCCTCTTCTGCTTCTACCTCTCACTTTTAGGCATGAGCTGAAGAGACTCCGACTAGTCGTTGAAGGAACGTTTTGAGGTGCCTGCTTTCGAAAAGAATTTACCTAATCCCATAGGGTCAGATGCGTTCAATTCAGCCACATTTACCTCCATAGCCGCAGGTGTATCTTCATAGACTGACCAGTCTATAACGGGTCCCTTTTCGACCTCCTTTCGTTCTCTATGATTACAGGCAACCGAAATGTAATTTACAGCAACCTACTTACATTGAGTCACGTGCTAAAAGCAGCCTTTAATCTTGACTTTAGTAATTTCAGACTGTCGACTGGTAACTGTCGGCCTTCTTTCTCATCACGCAGTCTATAGTAATTAAATTTACCTAAACCCACAGGGCCAGATGCGTTCAATTCAGCCACATTTACCTCCATAGCCGCTGAAGTATCTTCATAGACTGACCCGTCCACCCCCTTACGAGATTTCTTTGTCATTCGCTTTCGATGTCCTCCTTTGGCCAATAGCAACTGGGAGTTCCTAAAGGGATTAACCTCTCCACTTCTAACTAGGCTTCCTTGTCCATCCCTATCGAAATATCCCGGTCGAACGGCAGAGGAGAACACTTAGAGATTAACCTGTTCACCCCTTGCGAGGCGTTCCTGTCCATCCCTTCTGAATTATTCCCTAGAACATTATTGGAGAAAGCGATGTCCACCCAGACAGAGCTCCTTATGGTTGGGTAAGTCTACATTTAAACTAGAGGTCGACCGCTATCTAGAGTTCGCATACTAAAGGCCAAGCACACTGTTGGCCTGGCATCCCAGGCGTATACTGTCTCACCGTGGATTAGGGGAGCTGTTAACTTTAACCCCGAACTAGCCATTCAGGTTCTAGGCACAACCTACCAACTACCTACCTGCTACCAACCACCTTAACCTCACAAATGGAACTTTTGGGCATAAGAACTTTAAATAATTCTAAATCAATAGAAAAATCAAAACAAAAAAAGAAAAGAAGAAAAATCAAAACAAAAACCAAAAATTTAACTAAAAACAAAATTTATTTAAAAATCAATAAAAATACAATTTTTGTTGTTTTTATATAAAAACTAAATGTGCCACCATTTTTGCTTTGAAAGAAATCCACATTAAATTTAAAAAGTCTTACGTATTTTCTTTATATAAAGGTAGCCATCCCTGGATAAAATTCTAAAATTTATATAAAATTTTTAAATTCCGAAAATTATTTTAAAGCTCTGTAAAAGGTGTTTAAAATATTTTAATAACAATATAATTCCACCAAGTAAAAATACAAATCAAATACAAATTTTATTCAATTGTCTATTTGGCAGTAAGTAATTTATATTGTGTTATTATGCATTCAGCGCCATCTGCTGCTCAACAGTGTTTAAAATATCCCGCTTTTAAAAATAAAAAGTGTCTTAAAGTATGCAGTACCTTCAAATCGGTAATAAAAATCGGCGTAGTTTCACTGCCCTTTCTCCACTTTCTCTTGGAAATGAGATATTTTTGCAGAAAAGAATTCAACAAAATTTTGTTGAAATCCATCTTGTAGTTTCTACGTAATGCGAACACACTGTAACATGGCAATAAAATAAATTATCCCCGCGTACATATTCTTATATATTTTTTATATTTTTATATATTTTTAAAACTACGTGTCGTGTAAATACAACCAAAATATAAAGAAGTATATACCAGCAATTAAAAATATATTTATAATTCTCATTTGGTTAATGTTAAAATAAATATAATTAGCGAAGGTTGGCAGTCAACTGGGAGGTTGCAAGACAGGAATTTATGACATCATAAAGACTTGGATATTATACATTGCACTTTTATAATAGAAGATCGAACTGGCTTATCAGACAAAGAGAGAGCGAGAGAGAGAGAGGAAATGAGTTACTGTTTTACTGAGTTACTGTTTTATGGACAATACAATTTGTATTGTTTTTAAATAAATTTTGATTGAAATCATTTTGAATGGCGCCCTGTACAATGTTCAAACGTCGCTATTTGTATAATTGATATTGAGCAAACACAAAACATTAAATACTGACTGTTAAACACTCGCATATACATCGATACATGTTTGTACATAAATGCACAAACACAAGCTCGCTTACATGTTGACAATTTACGCTTTTCATTTGTGCTCTTAACAACAATTTAACAGAACGAAAAGAAAAAAAAACAATGCATATCAATTGATACTAACGGCCCAGAGTAATGGAAAATGATATTGGCGCTATCAAAAGCGCACATCATGGGGTTGATGATGATGATGAAGTTGATGCTGATGATGAAGTAGATTCGGATGATGATGATAATGCTGACTATATGCCTATGACGATAATAGCGCCATTTGTTAATAATTGAACGAAATGTGTTAAAGCAATAAAATGATAAAAAATTATGACAATGATTGTACAGTGTACGTTTGCACACACACATACATACGTCATTATAATGAAAATGAATGAATTTTTTCTTATAATATTTAATGCAAGAAAAAGTGTTTCAAGTTTTCCTATTTCGTCTCTATCTGATCTATTGCAAATGTAAGATATTAAGGTCAGTCATTGATCTAAATTAGAAAAACTTTTAATTTCCCAACAACTTTGTTTCGTTGCAATAAATACACTTTTATTGATTATAATTAATGACTTTACTAAATTGCTATTAAATCACAACTTATTGTTCGAAATAGAAATAAATTTGTTTAATAAAAACAAGCCATAAATAACCAGAAAAATATTTTCAAGTTAAATAAAACTCACCTTCATCATAATTGTTGTAATCATAATTTTCCATATCATCTAAATCTGCTGCTTCCGGTTTCGACTCTTCTGCTTGCGGCCTTTCTATTAGGTTTTTTTGTTTCTTTATTTTTCTAATCTTCTTCAAACGTTTTTCTGACCTTTTGACATCTCCTACATCTCCCTCTGCAGTTGCGGCAGTTACAATTTGTATTAGAACACAAGCGGTGATAAACAGCCAAAATATTTTCAAATCTTTTAAATGCATCTCAATTCCTATTCCTATTCAGATTCTCGTCTTTCGTTTTGATAATGAACACAAAAAATTAAAATTTATGCAGCAACTTAAAGTTTTTGAAGCCACATGAATATAAAGTATTGAGTGATTAATCTAAAAACAATTTGTAATAAAAAAATATTTAAAATTAGGAAATAATAAAAATGAAATTAGAGCAAACTAATAAAATATCAATTCAATAACAGAGTTGTACAAGTTTTCATATTTTGAGGGTGAGATTATTGCAAACTTTAAGACATTCTAATCAGTTCGACAATTGTCGAAAAACTTAAAAATTCGAATGTTTTAAGGAGAAATTAAAATGGTAAAATCGTATGAAAATAAATCAGTCAAGTGCGAGTCGGACTCTTGTATGACATTTAAATATTTGGACAATTTTTTGCTTATCTTGCTTAAGAAATAACCCTATTAGTACTTAATCCAATTAAAAAGATTGAAGATATTCAGGTATGTGATGGAAAAAGATTTTGAAAACGAATCGATTTTAAAACGATTTTGGTTTTTTTTTGTATAAAAATTATTTTTACAAATTTCGATTTTTTTTGTTATTCAACTATTAGACTAGCGCCCCACTGTGTTGAGAATGCAACAGCAAATTTTGATCAACAATGCATCCACCCTGCATACATCGATCTTAAACCACAGCCACTACGTGTACCCCCGAAGGACTTCACCAATAACCAGTCACAGAGACAGGGGAGTCTCTGTGGGGCCACCGATTCCCGTGGTACCAGTCCTTTGGGCACTGGCCTCGAAGAGGACCCGTGTTTTAAAACAACAGACCTTTTCTTCCAGATTTGATCTCCAGGAACCCTAGCTTCTGGTGCCCCTATTTTCCCCGAGTAAACCGCGTCAAAGCATTTGCAATTTCCTGCAATGACAGTTGGAACCCCCGGGGGTATCACATACCTGAATACATTATTGAAACTAAATTTTTTTTCAATATCTCATAGTAAGAAGATCTCCCATAGTCGCTGCTAGGCTTTAATAACTCTTTCGCCATTTTGTTTTACGTTTTCTTAATTAAAGTGTGTAATTGTTCTAAGAAAAATTATAAAAGGACAATCACTATGACTAGGTTATTTATTAATTAATTAATTAATTTATTTGTTTATTTATTTAATTATTTATTTAATGTAAAAATATAATTACAAATTAAATTCTAATTTAATTATCCAGCATATTAACGAAGACCCTGACTCTTTGTAGTGGAACACCTAGAGCCTTTTGTGATAACCGAACTCACAACCCCCAGACTGATAGGCTAGTACACTGTCTACTAGCCTGCCAAGGTACCCAACTATGACTAGATTATCCTGTATTCGGTGGCCAAATCTGAAATAACCTCATTACTAAACAATCACCCAGCTTTACAAAAAACTAGAAAACACATTACAGTTGTCCCCTAGAGTATGTACAGCAAAACAATAAATGGAAGACATGGATTTAAATGGAACGAGATGCTTATAGGATGGTTCCAAATGCAACCAGGCTAATGGAACATTTTCAATATCTAGCAGTTCACATTAAAAAAAAAAAGAAAACATTTTTTTCTCGATTTTTGAATGAGAATCCCGTAAATATGAATCAAAGGACAATAATAGAAGTGTTTAGAGATAAGCAAAAAGGAGAAAACTTAATAGCTCAAGACATTAGATGCATGGTCGAGAGGAGCTTAGTGGGTGAAGATGTAGATACTTTAATTAAATCAGATGTAATCAGTTGACTGTTAGTGAAACAGACAGATAGAAATTCGAGGTCTGTAGTGCAATTCACTAACTTTAAACAATACGATAATCGCTATATTAGTCAACAGCTTTTATTGTTTGTAGTAACGACCATAGCATTTAATAACTAGATAACTAGACATGTACAGCATTATCCATATTGTTGATTCTTAACATAAATTAAAATAAGTCATATGAGAAAAAACTCATTATTCATACTTTAAAGAAATAGAAGACAGCGGCGACGCAGCTACATAAATGAAAACAAATTCCATTAGCAACAATTATCGCCGTGTTGTCAGCTACTTAATGATATTGAAGACGACAGCTACATCGTAAACTCTGACATTGTTATAGAAATACTTATTTTGCTTTTATAAAATTAAATAAATTTTTTAAAAAATTATAAATATTTCCTTCAAATCTTTTTTTTTTTGTATATGAATTTATAATTTATAATTTTGTGACATTTTCTTTGGTTGTATAAAACAAAATTGTCGCATACAAAAATAGAAATTAGCCTGAGTTGACTACACCCACAACGGTGTCCGGGTAGCCATGTAGTTTTGCTGGCTTCAGAATAATCGTTTACCTATAAACGTGTGTATTTTATTTTTGACAGTTTGTAGTCGGTATCCTGATGATGTCTATGTGCTTAATGCACCTAGTTTTTAAAACAGAGATATTATCTATTTAAAAATCAAATGCATTTAAAAAAATCAAACGCATTTAAAAAAATATGTCACTCTATAAACATACATACATATCGTCACCTAAAATGCAAAAGGCCGTAACTACACTGTTTAGTTTTTTACAGGAGAAGGAATAAACGTTATAAATTAAAGACTACTTAAAACTTAATATCCACATTTTAGATTCAAACTTAGAAAACAAACATAACACACATTGAAAGATAATCAAAGCCAACTTTGTTTTGATTTTTTTTTTTTTTTTGGAAAAGTGCAGTTACGGCTTTTTGGTTTAGTTGACGTTGCAGTTACGGCCTTTTGTTTTTCACAATTAATGTCGTTATTTTTGGACGTATACATGTAAAATTTGCTGTGTAGATGTGTTTCGGTTAAGTTCGTCATAATCAATCAAAAAGTAAATTTTGAATTTTTGAGTAGTTACGGCCTTTTGCATTTTAGGTGACGATATGTATATTCTTAATATTAAATATATGTTATGTTACAGTCATGATTTTCATTTTCAAAGAAATATTCAAATTTTTGTTTTAATTTTTCGATAATTGTTTGTAAAAATTTTTTGTAAAAATATTTTTTTAAAAATTTTTGTAAAATTTTTTGTAAAATTTTTTAAAAAGTTTTTCTGTAAAATATCTTCTAAAAATGGTTTGTAAATATTTTTGAAAAAAATTTCTTTCTGCAATCTATATTGAGTTAGAGTGGTCAGACTAATGCAAAAAGAAATTCTTACAAAAAAAATTTCCTCATATTGACCCCCCATGTGCCTTTTAACTGCTCCTATTTACCAGTGGGTACACTGTGGGTATCCTGTAGGTCTATTGGCTACCTCTAAAAACAAACAAAAATCGACCCTCGCAGGGTGTTATTGATCCCCCGAGATCTGTATGCACTCCATGCGGTCTACCTGTCGCAGTCTAATACTTATTTGATAAAAAAAGGCAAAAGAGAATCATTAAAGCCGAAAACAATTTAAAAAAAAAAACGTGAAAAAATATAGGTGGGCGTAGCTTAATAGAATTTTTTAAGCTGATTGCATGAAGACTGTTTTAGTCCCACTTTATTTCTTAACATTCACTATTAAATTTAAGTTCTTGAGTTAATTCAAGATGATTGCAAACGAGCTTTTAGATTCTGTGTAACACTGTACTATATTAAATATTTTTCTTTCTACGTTATCTGTGTATTGACCACTGTAGCGTGCTTTTTTCATTACAAAACCCTCTATTTTGGAAGAATTTTCAAAAATTTTTAGCTTTTTATTGATTGCTTTAAATGATAAACATTTTTATGTAACTTGGTTGTGACCAAACTGTCATAAGTCGAAATTAATCAATATTTTATTGATTATAACAAAAATTTATTTTTGATTTAAAACATTTGTTGGTTATATTTAATTAAAAATTTCATTTCTCGAAATACTACAATTTGCTTTTAAATGAGCTCTTGGCTTCTTTTAAAACTGCATTTATTCTTTTCTTTCAAAAAATTTTTAATTTTAAATTTTGTATGTCTAATGCTTATAGTTTAATCACTTTGATGTTTTATTTCTTTTTTTTGTAGCAGATGTTAGAGTTCACTTGGTATTTTTGATTATTATTTTTTTTGATAGTTTTAAATTCATTTTGAAAAGTAGGACTATTTCTTATCATTTTATTGGGCAAAAAAAAAAAAAATAAATAAATAAATAAAATTCAGACAAAATATGCTTATGGTTTTTAATTACTGAATTGAAATAATTTTATTTCCTGTTGACAATGAAGACTATTAAAAAAATCGTTTTAACTAAGAACGGCAATCGACTTAGTTATTTTTGGTGACAGGTGATAGATAGACAGATTGCTTTTTGTGAAAGCAATGATTTTTATAATTTACTATTTTTTAATTTAGATGATATTTATATTATCGCATTTTAGTCACTTTTTTTAACGCATTTTGGTTGTAAATTTGTTTGCTTTTCATAGATTTTGTTTGTTAATATATTTCTTCTAAATAAAGATGAAATTTTTATTTATAATATTTTTTTAAATGAAATGAATTTTAATTTTTTTATTTATTAAATTAAAATTAAGTTTAAATTTTTTGTGTTCTAAATTTATTTTTATACATTTTTATAAAATTGTATTTAATTTTTATATTTTATTTTTTTCATTTATATTTCGAAAATTTTTAATTTTTATAAATTGTTTTATTTTTATAAAATTTTATTTAATATTTAAATTTTACTTTTTTAGTTTTTATTTCGAAAATTTAACTTATTTTTTAATTTTATAAATTTTTTATATATATTTTTTAAATTATTTTATATTTATTTTTTTTTTATTTTTAAAATTTATTTTATTACTTAATTTTTTTTTATATTTTAAATTTATTTTTTATATTTGATCCTGTTTTGTAATGTTACAAAAATTCTCACTCAACACTTTTATTCATGTTTTTTTTTCTTCACTTCACTTTTATTTATTTTTTATTCCACTACCCGGTCAGTATTCCTTTAAGAAAAACTTGTTAAACCTATAAGAAATTTATTAAAACTGTAACAATTCTAAGCTGGACTTGTGTATTTATAGTTTTTGTATGCCTTCGTCTGCTCATAAGAAAATCAAAAGTTTAGAATAGAAAAAACATAGAAAAAGAAACTATTTGAAAGACATACAGTGTTGGTCAAAACACTTGGAAATCAAATTGTGGTTTGTTATTCATATTGATGAAACATATCTGTGGTAATAAGGAATAAGTGCTTAAGTCGACTTAAGCAAAAATTTAGTTACTGGCACCTTTGAAATCTGCGTACTTCAAAGTACCCATGTGCAAATTTTCAATTATTTAGTAAAATTTTTCAGGAAGTTAAAGCAAAATAACTTTCTGCTTATCTTTTTTCAATGTCGAATCGCATTTGGAAAAAATCTTAAGAAACTAGAAGCTATTTTTCGAAATCATAAAAACTTCTTTCACAACGTATTAATTGCAACGCCTGCGTACTTTTGGTAGATATAAGATATTTTTTAAATCATACGTTTGACTCCCATAGGTAAATTTTAAAGAAAAATTATTTTTTTGAAAAATTTATTTTAATTTAATTTTAATTACTCTCCTACAAAACTTGAAAATCAGACTTAAGCACTTTTTCCTTATTGCCACAGATATTTTGTCAGTACACGCGTACCCACAACGCAACTCTTGTTAATTAATTAATTTTGGTTACATTTGTCACATATTTTTCCTACACCATTATGTTTTTTTGTGGGATCTCCACACAGACATATGTCTAAAGTATTATATTGGGTTTCAAAATAAAAATTTATTACGATAAGCCATTTTGTGAGAAGCTTCATAACTTCATTGGTGTATAACTTCTGTGGCTTATCCTTGAAAACTTGGCCAAATTGACTCTAGCTACGCACAATGGCATGAACAATAGCCAAAATATGGATTAATTTATAGATTTTTTAATCTTTCAAAATAATTTTTATTGTTTGAAGAGAAAATATAAATTTAGCCATTTTAAATGAAAAATATACGAAAAAAAATATAGTTTTTTTTAATACAGCATAGTTGTGGACCACAATGTCGTTTAATTTGATGTTGACGATTGAGTCATTTAATATTGAAGTTCTTGCACTTGTATATACTTGCTACAAATCTTTATTATATATCATTCAAAAGTGTATGTTACAACAACTTATGCTTATTAATCTTATACTAAGTTAATAAAGGCCACACAAAAACATGACTGATACAGTAACGTCACTCTGGTATAAGAGGGTTAATGCCACTTTTCAATTACTGTATGCGTTTAATGTTTAACAAGCGCTATAAATTCAATTTCAATCGACGATAAAAATACATGATAATAATAAACAAATAAAGCAAATAATTTATTAATTATGAATACATAAATAAACAAAAGTAAAAAAATACATAAAATAAAATAATAAATAAACAAAAGTAAAGAAAGCAACAGATATTTATTGAGAATAAAGTTGTAAAAATACAAATCTTAAATAAATAAACTGAAATAATTAGCAAAAACAACAAACGTAATAGCCAAGCACTAGCTGTGAAAATGGTGTAGGCAAAAGACCTACAGTGTCCTAGATTAGTTAGATCATGGCTAAAATAAAGGGTGGTTTAATTATTTTTAATTCATTTTTTTATTTTATTATTTAGAAAATTATTGTCATTTCTTTTTATTTTGATAATATGGTTCAATTATGTATGAAACAAAATATGGGCCAAATGGCACACCTCCATCATATGCTCCAAATTTTCAATGAGGCTGAGGCATAATTGTTGTTCTATGCCGTTAATATGCCGAATTAACTCATCCTCTAGCTCTTGAATTGTTGTTGGCTTATTGACGTACTCCTTTTCTTTCAAATAACCCCAAAGAAAGAAGTCCAACGGTGTCAAATCACATGATCTTGGGGGCCAATTAGCATCGCCACCACCTGAGATAACACGGCCATTATATTTGTCGCGCAAAATAGCCATTGTTTCGTTAGCTTTGTGGCAAGTGACACTGTCCTGTTGAAACCACATTTCCACCACAATTCGGACCATAAAAAATTCGTTATTATCTCACGATAGCGAACACCATTAACAGTAACTGCCTGATCGGCCTCATTTTGGAAAAATTACAGCCCGATGATGCCGCCAGCCCATAAACCGCACCAAACAGTCACTCTTTGTGGTTGAATTTGTTTTTCGACAATCACTCTTGGATTGTCATTCGCGCAAATGCGGCAATTCTGCTTATTGACGACTCCACTGAGGTGAAAATGTGCCTCAACACTGAAGATGATTTTCTTCGAAAACTGATTATCGAATGTTGCCATTTCTTGCCACCATTCTGACCATTAACGACGTTTAGAATGATCAAGAGGCTTTAGTTCTTGAGTCAATTGCACCTTGTAAGCGTGTAAATGCAAGTCTTTATGCATTATGTTTATCAACGACAAGCGTGAGGGGTGCAATTGTTGGGTACGACGACGACTTGAGGGGGACGGCTCTTCAGCCACACTATCGCGAACAGCAGCAATATTTTCTGCAGTACGAGCTGTACGAGCATGCACTGGTGTTTTCACATCTCCTACAAACCTGGTTTGCTCAAATTTTTCCGATTGTGCGCACATTTGGACGATTAAATGACCGAAAAAATCACGAAGTGCACGATATGCATTTTGATTTGAACGACCATTTTCATAATATAAGCCTGAATAACTTTAAAGCGTTGTTCGATTATGTATCTTTCCATGGTCCAAATTGAGTTAGTCTGAAATTGAGAAATGTCAAATTAAATGCAGAAAAAGTCCTGATGTTTAGGTGTGGCTCACATTCAACATCTGCCTTTAAAATTTAACCACCCGATAGCATAAGAGTATAATTGTTATTAATAAATGTTTGTTTATTTCATAACATTGCATAGTTTTCTTTTTCTATACGCAGTTTAATTTACAATATTATTGGTTTTTTTAGTTTGAATACTGTTTTGTAAGAGGGAAGAGTATAATTGTTATTAATAAATATTGTGGATGTTTAGGTATAAATTTAGTATTTTCGTGCAGGCAAAAAGAAACCATGGTTAAGGTAATTATTATCTAACATATGGTTGTATCCAACCATAGTATTAAATATAATAACAATATAGTTATTTTCGAACCATATTATTGCCAATCCTGATCAAATATAAACATATTATACTAACATATGACTATAATTTAATACAAGTTTATCGTTAAAATTTATGTTTAAAATTAACTTTTATAATAAGATTAAAAACTATAAAATGTCATTTAGTTAAATAATAAAACATGAACTATTATTTATTTTATTGAATTATTAATTATTTAATAAAATATAAATGACGATTATAGTAATTAACACAATATAATTAATAGCAAAACATAATATTCACATTATATCTATAAATATAATAACACTGTAACAGAACCATTTCCATACATTAAATATTTTTGGAAAATTTTGTTACTGGTGGTTGCAGTTAGGAATCGAAGTGGATTATTTGTATGTCCGTCTGTCTGTCTGTCTGTCTGTATATGCATCACGTTAAAACTACTGGATGAATTTTGAATAAAATTTTGTGAGGAGGTACTTTAGCATTTCGGTTCAAATACAGCATAAATTTTTCCTCTATTTTTCACTGCTATATTTTCAACACTATTTATAGAACTCCACCATATTTTAAAAATTTTATATAAATTTTTGAATAACACACTGTGTAATTTTTTAAGTCATGGCAAAATAACCTTATACGGACACCACTACGTTATAAAAGTCCAAAAAAAAAGACCCCTGTCACCCAGTTTTGCCCAAAGTCCTCCAGGTTTTTTTTTTATGGGCCCTTCAAAGATGTGGGGTCTCGATGTCATTTTTGCAAACAATTATCATTTACTCAAGCCCCAATTTTGGAAACCGTTTGAAATTTTGATATACTCGCTGAGGCAAAGTTGTACCTCTTGTCATAAAGAACAAAAATTGTAAACATATAAAATTAAAAAAACTTCATCTTCAAGGTCAAAATCGCAAAAAACTTAAAAAAATTCAATTTTTTTTACCTTTTTTCCCCTGTTCAGGTCCATAGGTAGCAAACCGTTCAAAATTCAAGGAAACAATCAACTACAAAAATGAACCTAAGATCTCAATAAACAACTTTCTAGAACATATGAACTTCCTAGGAATGATTCTTAACACCGTATAGGTAGCGCTTAGGTAGCCGAAATGAATTTAAAAATTTTCGGGAAATTTTTCACTTTCACATTAAAAAACAAATGTTAATTTAAATAAAATGAAAAGACACACAAAGGGTTTTATAATTTTTTTTTTTTTTTTAATTTAAAAAAAATGTTTATTATAAATTTGTTTTTTACTTAAATGAAAGCAGTTCATATAGCCAAGTTGGTCTATAGGGTAGTGTGCTAATGTATCAGAGGGTTGTGGGTTCAGTTCCCACCAAATACTTTGGTACTTCTCAAAACAAGTTTTAAAATTAAAATTTGAATTCTTGAATTGAACTAAGAATTTTTATAGAATAGTTATATAATAAAGAAAAAGAATAGAAATTCAATTCTAAACTAAAAATTTAAAAGGAACTAATCTGTAAGAAATGGTACCCAAATCAAATACTTTTATACTTGTTGCTCTAACGGACATAGTAATATACGTTCTGAACATTCAAATATCTATCCATAACGGTTAAGCAGATAAAGCTATGTACGACAAATTACGTCAGATATGAGGACACCCATTATTTTTTTACACTTATTATTACTGACACAGTAATAAAAAGTAACGGTTCCAAAGATATGGCCATATAGGTTATATAATATCACCTAGGGGACACCCTTTAATGTACAATTTTAAATTAAACACTTATTTTAAAGGACAGATTCTTTGTAAATTTCAAATGTCTGTCTAAAACGGTTCAAAAGTTTGTACAATTTACATCAACTATTGAGACACCCTTTAAAATTAAAAATATTTATAAATGTTATTATACGGGACATAGTATCGGAGATTCTGTATAATTTTCAAGTGTTTGTCTATAACGGTTCAAAAGATAGGGCTCGATAGGTAAAGTTATATCAACTATGGGGACACCCTTTAGTTTCCAAATTTAAATTATATAGTTGATGTTATGAAGGACTTAGATATACAGGTTCTTTGTAAATTTCAACCGTCTTTCTGTTACGGTTCAAAAGTTTTGCAATATACATCAAATTACATCAACAATTGGGTCACCCTTTAACTTCTAATTATAAATATTTAATTTCTGATTATATATATTGGACATTCTGTCCAATTTTCAAGTGATTGTCTACAATGGTTCATATATTTAAATTGACGTCACATATGGGGACACCCTTTAATTTTTAAGTTTATTTTTTATTAATTTCTGTTATTGGCAGCTATAGTAATAAGCAGTTTTTTTTTAAATTTACGGTTTATAATACACGTAAAAAACACGTATGTTGTATGGGGACACCCTTTAATTTTCAAAATTCTGAACTTCTTTTAAAATGGGACCAATCTGTAAGCATTTCCTTTCTAATAAAGAAAAAAATTCGGTTCGAAATGACTGAGTTCTGCACAAACATAAAAAAAATCAATTCCTTCTTTTTTGAAGTTGGTTAAAAAATGTGTAAATCGAATACAAAGAACTTTTTTGCAAATGTTACAAAAGGAACTTCAAAATTAAGTTATTTAAATTAATAAAACTAACTTAATAGTGAATATAAGCCGATGCATAATACGAATTTTGTCTCTCTACTACTGTGGAGAGAAGAAAACTAAATAAAATGGACAGTAAATCCTGGTAATTGGCGAAAAGATTAATCCCAGAGTTAATTCCTGTGAAAACGGATAGTAGATAGTTAGATGAACCTGGCCAAAAGGCTGCACAGATATTTTTTCCTGCAACGATAACTCCAATTAGTGTCAGGTAAGATAACACACTACGAAAGGTTTAAAAATGATAATTCCGAGTACTCCAACACAGTCCAAGGGGAGAAGAAACAATACTCGTTTTAAGATGCAAACCAATATGTGACAGTAAAACATTATATGCACTGGCCAAAGGTATGGCAAATGTCGTGAATAACCAACTTTAGGAAATTGACTCAGCCAGCGGCAACTTATTGCAGCTCAGCTATATCAGCAATAATCTTAAAATAAATACTTTCTTCAGGTGACTAACAAAAAGGATACCTACGCAAACGGCTGCTCGCTATAGCGAACAATCTACCTTGAATTCATGGAAAAATATTTGTAGAAAAGAGTTTCTAGGCTTCCGTACCCAAAGGGTAAAAACGTAACCCTATTGTTTTCGCTACAATGTCTGTCCATCTGTCGGTCCGTCTGTCAGCGCCTTTTATCTTTCCAACCGTAATAGGTAGACTCTTGAAATTTTCACAGAAGATGTATAACTGTTGCCGCTATAGCAAAAAATACTAAAACGCATAGGGTGTTCCGATAGAGACGTGTTTTATTTCTTGAACTGTAGAAGCCATACTCTTAAAATTTACAATTAAAACCTAGTTCGCTATATAAATAAGTTTAAAAAATGAAACCAAAAATTAAAGGGTGGTCCGATAGTGTCGTGACTTACATGTATATGGCCTAAGTTTTGAACCATAATAGGTAGCATCTTGAAATTTTCACAGAAGATGTATAACTGTGGCCGCTATAGCAACAAATACTAAAACTTATAGGGTGTTCTGAAAGTAACATGTTGTTTACATCTGTGGCTTTATTTCTTGAGCTGTAGTAGGCAACGTCTTAAAATTTGCAGACAAAAATTAGAAATATGTTCGCTTTTTAGACAAGTATACAAAAGTGTTGAACGATAATATGTAGACTCTTGAAGTTTTTACAGGAGGTGTATTACTATGGCCATTATAAAAAATAGTAAAAATTAAAGGGCGTGATGATGAATATGGTCTAAACGTAATAGATATACTCTTGCAATGTTCATTAATGGTGTATTACTACTGGTATGACACCTATAAAAAACAGTAAAAATTAAAGGGTTTTCCGACAGTGACGTGATTTGCATGTATAACGCCTTATTTTTTGATCCGTAATAGGTAGAATCTTCCAATTTGTACAGAATATATGTTGCCACGGCCGCTATGACAATTATTAAAATATAAAGGGTGTACCGAGAGTGACGTGTTTTTCACGAATAGTGACTTATTTTTCAATCGTAATAGGTTGTTTCTTGATATATTCATAGAAAGAGAATTGCCATGGCCGCTACAAAAAATAACAAAATTAAAGGGTGTTCCGTCAGAGAGAGAATAGCCTTATTTTTTTTTAACCGTAATAGGTAGACTCTTGAAATATTTACAGTAGATGTTGTACTTCGGCCGCTGTAACAACTACTAGTAACTAAAGGGTGGTCCATCTGTGACATGCTTTTCATGTATATCACCTTACTTTTTGAATCGCAATGGGTGGGCGCCCGATGTTTTTATAGAAAGTAATGACCGTCTTCAGTTTGTATCTAGCGGTCTTTTTTCTTAATATTTTTCTTAGATGTTTCATTTGGTTAAGCTAAGCCTCTAAATCATACCATTTTTTAAATTTCTATCGGGGTCTATCATTGGATTAACGCAATAAAGTTGTGCCATTAATACTAAATAGCATTAATATTAAATACAGAATACAGGACTATTGGACAAAACACTTGAAAATTAGATTGTGGGTTAATTATTTAATATTATGTTAATTACCCATAACGTTTTATAATAAAAATGCAATTTATTTGTTGGGGGAAAACAGCTAGTCCCTATACTTATTTCACTGTTTGCTCAGGCCAGATCATCAGGAAACCCTTTTTCCTAATTTTAGAGAAGCCAAAATAATCTATAAGTAATAAAATCCTACAAAACACAATGAGAATTATGATGTTAATAGAATAATATTACAGAATATTAAAGTTTCAACAAAACACCAACAAACAAACCACGTTTTTATTTTTCCTTACTGTTCCTCTACAATTGGATGGTTTTTCGCCATCACTGAATGCAGACGTAAGGTGTGATGTTATTCTTATTGACGAAAAATATTTTGTCAGTACTCGCGTCTGTTATACTGTCTACGATTTCAAATTAAACCATTTTTTACCCACAATGCAACTCTTGTTCATTAACAAATTTAAATCCATTAAATATGGTTGCATTTGGCACATCCTTTTGTGGGATCCTTACACAGACATTACCCACGTCACGTAAAAAGTCTCCGCGGTTTTGCAATGAAAATTTATTTTGATAAGATATTTTTTGAGAAGCTACATAAATAACTCCATTGGTATGTAACTTCTGTGGTTTATCGTTGAAAACTTGGCCAAATGGTTTCTAGCGACGCACATTGGTATTGTGATGAAAGGAATATTTTTTTGTGTCATCGAGTTCCTTTTAAGATTATGTAGCGAAGACAGTTGTAAGATGTTCGAGGAGTTAAATTGTTATTACTGTTGAATTTTAAAGTTAACAGCTTTTTAAGCCTAAACTAATATATGTTATTTATAATTTATTTATTTATTTCTTATTATTTTTTATTTATTTATTAATTTAAAAAAAAATTGAATGAAGTTAAGAAAAGGGAAACTATTTGCAAAGTTAAGATCTTGAAAGAAAAGAAAATAAAGAAATCTATATCAAGTCTCAAATTTTAAATAAATTAATTTAGTTTTGTACACTACTGTAATTAAGACATTCAGCATAAAGTCCCATTCACACATAAAAAAACGAAATTATTTAAATATTAAGCGCAACTCGAAACTTTTGTTCAATTATAAATAAAAAAAGAAATAATTAAGATCGCCATAAAACAACAGAGAGTAAGAGAGTAATTAAAACTAAAAGAGAGTTTTGTGTGCGTTCATCGATAAGAGATTCTAGGCGTTAATTTATCAATTTTCTTTGAGCATAAAAGTTGTAGGAAAATAGTTATAAAAAAAAAAACTTATACGAGTCTATGAGTATCAACACAAGAAAGTAATATTTTGGTACAAAGTTCTTATCGCAAAAAAGCCGGCCGGCTGAATGTTTGGTCTGATTAATAAAAAATATTACGACACACATGTGTTTGTTTGAAATAATTAATTAATCTTTTTATTTGTACATTTTTTATTAGAATTGAAATGAATGTGAAACGTTTAAGTTTATTACAAATTTTATGAATTATTTTTAGAACGAATTAAAATAATTTTGATTATTAAAATTTAATTAATCGAACTATTTATAAAACTAACATAAGCCTTACTTTTAAAAACATCTATATCTATACATATAATAAAACAGTAACTTATTTTCTGTCTGTCTATCTTTCTGTATGTGGCCGCATCACGTCAAAACTACTGGATGGATTTTAACAAAATTTTTTGAGGAGGTACCTTGGTATCTTGATTCAAATATAGAATATTTTTTTCTGCAAAAATATCTTATTTCCAAGAGAAAGTGGAGAAAAAGCAGCGAAAGTACACCGATTTTTTACCGATTTAAAATGACTGCATACTTTTGAAAGCAGTTTATTTTAAGCAATGCTGCGCAGCAGATGGCGCTGTTTTAAAATAATTTATAACTCATTTCCTGTCTGTCTTTTACAGAGCTTTACAATAATTTTTAGAATTTTCATATAAATTTTAGAATTTTCTCCAGGGATGGGTTCCTTTATATAACATAAATAGGTAAGAGTCTTAAAATTGGATGGGTGTGGATTACTTTGAAAGCATAACCGAACAAAATATTGTCATAAGGAAATTTTAATTGAATAAATTGCATAAAATTAAAACGGTTTTTTAATTATTTTATAAAATTTTTTTTAGTCAATTTAAATAAAACTGTGATATATTTTATAGTGAAAATTTTTTAATATCAAAAAGTTCTTTCAATATCACAGTAATCTTTTTTATAAAACAATATTAATTGTATTGCAGCGATATTTTTCTAATATTAAAAAGACCTTATACTATTATCGCAGTGATAATTTTTTAAATATAAAATTTTTTTAAATATAAAATACTTTTAAGTTAGTTAGTTCATACACATTGAAGACACAATAAGTAATATGACAACAATCTTTTAAGTATAACAGTTATATTTTTCGTTCTGTTATATTTTTAACTAGCTGTGTTCATTTGAATTTAATTCACACCGAATATTAAGATTTTTACTTTTATACTACTTCAGATGTGGTTTATGTATTTACTTTATATAAAGGTACCCATCCCTGAGTAATTACTCAGGAATATAGGCTTTATATAAAATTCTAAAACTTATATAAAATTCTAAAATTATTATAGAAGTCTCTAAATAGTGTTAAAAATGTCCAGATGACAAAAGTAAAAAGTGCTGCCAAGTTTGTAGAACAATTGAATCGGTAAAATTGCGTACTTTCACTATTTTTTCTCTATTTTCTCTAAGAATGAGATATTTTTACGGAAAAAAATTATCCTATATTTGAACCAAGATACTGGGGTAGCTCCTCACAAAATTTTATTAAAATTCATTCACAAGTTTTTACGTGATGCGAACACAAACAGACAGAAAGAGAGACAAAAATACGACAAAATTGCTGTTTTGTATTGATTACAGCAACGAAATTTTCCAAATAAAATCATGTACTGAAAACAGTTAATTTTTTATGGATGAACATTATTCATATTTTGCAAATATATATTTTGAAGATTTTAAATAAGGCTTGAGAGTTCGTTTATACTTTTATTCACGTATTTTAAATGTTAGAAGAACTATAGCACCTACATCAAAAGATGCCAAGTCATCTATAGCAGTCGATACATTTGTAGTTTCAAATGGCCAACGAATAGATTGACTTTTTCTGTGCCATTTCTTGCCCCAACCTACACAAGGGAGGCCTACGTCTGTCTGACTGCCCTTTTAAAATGTATACATGAGAGCCATAATGAAAAATCTGATTGCAGATTTCGTTTCAGATCTTTCATATAATTTTTGAGAGATGTTATTCTTCGAAATACTAGTACATATCTAAGCTGTTTCGTGCATTCTTTTAATCTGTTTATAAATTTAGGAGAGTTGCGTGATTGCTACCCTCTTCGAATTCTTATTTTTTTAGTCTGGCTTCTTCAGAAAGCATTCCAATAGGAAGTATTGCCGCATTCGTGTATCAGTATTTTGTGTACTGTTACTGGGATATAATACCAACTATATTTTTCAACAAAAAGTTTTACATATAAATTTATAATCAAGCTTAAGTTCGTTTTTATTCTCTCTAAGAAAGAATTAATTAAATTACAAATTAGGTGATAATATTAAAGAAAAATTGGGAAATTTAATTTTTAGACACCAGCACGAGCGGAATGCACATTTTCTGGACAGCCACGTCCGTCATCAGCACTCTTGTATCTAATCTACTTAGGGTAGTGTTTAGTTGTAAGCATCATCTATTTAACCAACTAAACCCAGATAAAGGAATACGAGAAATCTTGTATTCAATTATCGTCAGTTGGTGAGAACGAAGTCTGCTGTATCTTGAGCAAAATTTTTGTACTTCAAGGATTTAACTTTTTTGCTACAAGTTATTATTTGTAGTATAATGCGAAATCGATTAATTAGTTGCTCCACTACACCACTCACATCGCCAACAAGTGCGGGGTTAGAAAAAAAAAGCCTGGACGTATTTCCATCGTTGGTAGACCCAGTTCGTTGTTGAACTGCATCCACTCGTATACCCATCTTTTCCTTTAAGGCCTTCTGAATTCGAAGTTTATTTTCCAGTTTTAGACTTTTGTGTTCGTCCTTGAGCGCTGGCCATCTTTCAAATGATTTGTTGTAGGCAATATGAAGTATGCACTCCATAAATTTTATGCGAGCATTTTGGTGCTTCACCATCAATAGCTTCGCTTGAAACTAATTTAAAATTATTCATTGCAATTAGTGAGTTCGTAACTCAGTTCACTATATAAAACAGAAAATAAACTCATTTTAATAATATCTTTTTCACTTCTCTATTTGCTATTTTCAAATTGTAATTTAATTTTGTAATTTTTTAAAATTAAAAATTTCATGTATTTGGAGACAAATTTTATAATTTTATAAAAGATAATTATTTAAACTTTTTTTTTAATTGATAGTATGGAGTCTTACCCTTCATTTTATTATAGCGGGAGCACCGAGCACGACCGAGCAACCTTTTTTTTCTTCCAAGGAAGTTTGTAATCACGGCACGTTATAGAACAAATTTTATTCTATCATATCTTTTAAACCATATTAGCGAACTTTATAATATTTTTTTTAATACGCAGAAAAGCATTTATTTGAAAAAAAAAATCACTATTTGAATCAGAGCAATAAATTTATCTTACGTACAAACACTATAGAAGTGCGTAAACACTTTACAATATTTTGGACCAAAATATACATGTGACTTTACTTCGTTATTTCAAAGACAAATGAACGTTTTTTTTGGCATACAATTTATGGATTCATCATACTGAATCAATTTTCTACAAACATTTTTTTTTTTACATTTTTAAATTTTATGTGTCGAAAAAATTACTTATTGCACAAAACATCCCTCTGTGTGCCATTACAATCGTACAACTGCGAACAGAACAAAAGCGGAAACGTATTTTTTACGTTACTTATTTTGTTTGTTTTATTTTCGAATGTGGATTTTGTTTATATTTTTTTTTTCTTAAATTGCTTTTTAGTTTATTTTTCTTCTTCTACTATTGTACACTAAATAAACAGCAATAAAAAAAAATTAACTGTTTTTTAATATACATATCTCATAAACAAAAATTGTACACCGCTTTGATACATTATTTACGGTAGTGACCAAATCATTTAACAAACGTTTGCAAAAGGTTTTTTTTTCTCAAAATGTTTTTTTTTTGTTCTCGTTTCATAGACTGTACAGTGTGTGTTTACGACCAACAGCAACTCAAAACAAAATCGTTCTTATTGTTTCTGTTTTGTTGTTGTTTTACTCACTGCACAGTGGACAGAATGAAAATATTTTGGAAATAATTTAGCTATTTGTAAAGCGCTAGTCCGAATAATCCAAATTTTCACATGGCATAGCAGAGATGTAGCTGTGCTTAAGTTTTTACGCTGGTCACCATCCGCTTAACAGGGGTGGCCCTATGTGGTCTCAACTGTTGGGTTCCTCGTCTCTACAAATTATTTTAGAGCTTGGCATTTCTTCGAATTGGATATTGGTCTTTTAAAAATTACACATGGTCTTAAAAATCTAGTTAATACCAAAAATGTTTTTATTTTTATCTGTTTTAACATGAGCAAATTAAAAAAAAAATTTTTTTGATACCCTGGTCTAATTTATTCAAAATGTTGACTACAATGTTCAGTAAATTGTTTTTATTTTCTCTTAGTTAGCGAACAAAAACAAACGTTTCGTTTTATTTAGTTTCGCACTCTACACGGCTCCGAATTTTCTGGTGTTCTGTGTTGTATATTTTCTGAACAATTACGAATCAAATTTTATTTTCTTATTTTTTGCAAATATTTTAGAAAAAATCAAATTTCATTATTTTTCTTAAAATCTATTTTATTTTTATTGTCACATCTATATTAATATTGTATTTAACAAGGCGAATCTATATAAGGTGGCATCGCCGCGACAACAAATACAACAGCAAAAAACACCCACATAAATTTTGTTGTTGGTTAAATGTATGATAGACGCCAAAATCACTAATTAAAATATCGCATCCAGCAACTAAAAATACACTATCCTTACCTTTTCTGGTAGTAAATATTTGTAATTTTTTTTAGTCTTGAAATATATTTGGAAATAATTACCCACCAAACCAAATGTACCGATTTCGAAAAATTCTTCCGATTTCGGAACCGAAATATTACCGAAATCGCAACGTTTTTTATATGAAAGGGTTGACATGAGTTTGCAACGATATGTAGTTACGAAATCGTAGGTACGAAATGGCAACGACATGTTTTCTCTCAGTACCTCCATATAAGCTAAAACTTCATTCTCTGAAAGGTTCTTAACGATTTGGTATTCAAGGCAATACTTTACCGTCATCAATTCAATTGTCCATATTGCGTGTATTTATTAAGTTTTTTGTCTTTATTATAACTTTTTTATTTAACACAATTTTGGCTTTTATTTTCTTACATATAAATTAAATTTGTATATTTTATTTTTGTTCAGACAAACAACCAAAATATCTTATCGAATTCTTTACGGTAATTCTGATTTTAGACAAACTACCGAAATGTCTTAACGAATTCCTTACGACAAGTCTGACTTCAGAAAAAAAACGAAACATTTGGTTTGGTGGGTAATTTTGTTTTCTTTTTTTTTTCAAGTTTAAAAAAAAAAAACAACTGCTTTGGACTTAAAAGAGTGAAGCAACAAATAATTAACTTCGCCGTGCTGCCATCTAGTAAAATGAATTCGCCTTGGTATTTAATATTTAAAAATTCTATGCCATTAAAGAAATTTAAGCTTCCCTTGTTTTGCTTCTATTGTTTTTCGTTATTGTTTCATACTCTTTTAATGCAGTTATTTAATTATAAACTTTCTCGTAAATGAATTATTTCAGTTTATTCCTCTAGCCTTTTTTTTCAGGAAAATCCTTTTAACGTTTGTTGTTGAGCAAATTTTCATTTTTTTTTTTACTTTGTTTCTAGCAGCATTTGTTGCTTTACAAAAACGATTAAGTTTTATTTAAACTTTCTTCTATATAGACTCTGTTGAAAATATGTTTTGTGTTTTTGCCTTAAAATCATTGAGCCATAGAGTAGAATAAAACCGAAAGACATGAGTTTTTACTTCAATGCCACCCACCCATCTTTAGTTCTTTACTAGAATTAGTAGTAGTTTTCAATATTTTGCTATTTTATTTATTAGTTTTGTTTGCTTAAAATGGCCATTAGATAAACAAAAAAAGATTAAAAGATTATCTGCTTCTTCGAAATACTAATACAAGCACTTCATCAGATGATTAGAACCACTTAAATTTTATATTATTTTTGTCGAAATCTATGATTTTATATAGGGTGATCCATTTCGAGGTTCCCCACTTTTTTAAGAAAAAAAAAACACAGAAAATTCAAATTTAATGGAGAATGTTTGCTATCGTATGAAAGAACATTCTTTGGAATTTATTTTTTGAAGATTATGTCTATCAAATGGCAGTTGCGACGTCGCAGATGGTCCATCCGTTGAGACCAATTTTCGATGACTCGGTCGAGCATTTCGACTGGCAACTGGCGAATGACATGCTTGATGTTTTCCTCCAAGGCCTGAATCGAAACGGGATTTTACGCATAAACTTTAGATTTTACATATCCCCACAGGAAAAAGTCTAACGGTTTAATATCACACGATCTTGGTGGCCAATCGCCCCAAAACGTGAAATGTTCTCTCAATAAATCCATTGATTAATGATATGTGTGGGAAGTGGTGCCGTCTTGCTGAAACCAAATGTCGCCGAGATCACGAGCTTCAATTTCAGGCATCACATAGTCGGTTATCATGGCACCATAACGGTCGCCATTGACGGTTACGTTCGCACCGGCATCATTATCAAAGAAATATGGACCGATGATTCCACCGGCCCACAATAATGTTGGATATCATACTGTCATCTATGAACTTCTTCGTCTTCTCCTGCACGAGGGCGAGTAGCTGCAAAACGTCCCATTAGTAAAAATTGTATTTTATTTCAGATCAGATAGATCAGATAGACCGTTTCAAAACTCCGAGTTACTAGAAAAGTTCTTTTGAGACTTGATGTATTTAGTCCATCGAACATCGCACTGGATTTTCATGCCATTAATATCAAGAGCTACCGATTCATTGCTTATTACTTATACCATCTATAATTACAGATGAGGCAGTATCGACTTTTTCGAGTTTTAAAACCGACTCTATTCGCTTGGCCCCAACCAAATATTGTTATGAGATCGTAATTGAGCGTATCATTCATAATTTGCCTTTTGGCCCCAATCTTTAACAGGCTCAGCCTTTTAGTGAATGAAAACGTTTAGCAAATGCTGTTGTCATCTGCAAAAGAGTTTGACAGAGCAGGCTATTTAGAAAAATAAGAAACAGGATGGGAGAAAGACCAGAGCCTTGAGGTTCCCTGAAATTAATCTTGATTTCGTTTGATGAAATCTCGTATAGTGCGAACCCTGAGGAAGCTCAATATAAAGCAAGAAAATTTTTCACCGAAACCAATAAGTTTTGACAGAAGCGTGCCGCCACCAGAGCCACCAGCTTACTTTCGGCGAAATGGTGTATAGATTGCCACCATTTTTCCGAAAGCAAAGCTAGCAAATCCTCTGTAGAGCGTCTCCTACGAAAACTATACTGGGGAGCGCTTAGTAAATTGTTGAACTTCAAATTCTATACAAGATGTAAATTTATCATTACTTTAGAAAGAGCAGAGCAAATTGCAATTGGGCGGTAAATATCAGGGTTTTTAGTCTATACCTTTTTGGGGATTGGCGTAAAATTAGCTATCTTCCAGCACATTGGAAATTCACCAGCATGATACAAACTGCTGAAAAGAGTCGAAAATGGATGTGCTTGCATCAAAGAATACTCCTTTAAAACAGAGATGAAATGTCACCTGGCCGAGGTCTGATAGAACCCTTTGAACCACACTTGCTCAAAAGAATATATTTGCCATAGTTGCCTTTACTCTGTGGAGCGGGAGCAGTGGTACTTGCAATTATTTCAGCCAAAAGATTACCCGGGTTGGTCATACTTTACAAAATTCGTAATTGGTGAACAAGCATTATCCTTAAATCTTTTAACGAATGATCAATAAAACTCAAGGCAGTTGTGTAGGCTTTGCGAAATTTAGTAGGGAAAAAAGAGGCGGAGATGGAGATGGAGCAATGATCCGAGTTACCGGAAGGTGCATTAATGATCATTTCATACCTTTGAGTGTGTGAAGTTCGAAAAAGGCCGATAGTGTTTTTTGATGTCCTTCAGCACACAAAATGTACGTTGGCTCTTTCACTGATTGCACAAGGTGTTTGTGAGCGGCAAATAACTCAACATATTGGCCTTCAAATGTTGAATGATGAGTTGTGAACATTGAAATCACCAGCAACAATAATTTCACTGTCCGGACAACTATCAAGGATGTTTAATATGGGATCTCAAAAGGAAATTGAAGTCTTAGTTTATCCCTTTTAGCGTTTCGACTTCTCTAAAGAAAACCAAAATGCAGGTAGTGTAACCTAACATTTATACTTCAACTTCATTACGTAACTATGTACAATGCAAGAACCCGATGGATATAAGAATGCATTTGCAGGTGATAGCCAGGAAAGTGAAAATATTGTGGATCAGCATTTTTATTTTAAGGTCTATGAAGGCGAATGTGAGCATATACCGAAACAAAAATCGATTTTAAATTGACCTAACATACACACTGTGTAATTTTTTAAGTCATGGCAAAATAACCATATACGGACACGACTACGTCATAAAAGACCACAAAAAAAGACCCCTGTCTCCCAGTTTTGCCCAAAGTCCTCCAGGTTTTTTTATGGGCCCTCAAAGATGTGGGACCTCGATGTCATTTTTGCAAAAAAATGATCATTTACTCAAGCTCATATTTTGCAAACCGTTTGGAATTTTGATATACTCTCTGAGGCAAAGTTGTAGCTCTTGTCATAAAGAACAAAAATTGTTAACAAATAAAATCAAAAAAACTTCATCTTCAAGGTCAAAGTCGCAAAAAACTTTTAAAAATTCAATTTTTTTTACCTTTTTTCCACTGTTCAGGTCCATAGGTAGCAAACCGTTCAAAATTCAAGGAAACAATCAACTACAAAAATGAACCTAAGATCTCAGTAAACAACTTTCTAGAACATATGAACTTCCTAGGAATGATTCTTAACACCGTTTAGGTAGCCGGGAAATTTTTCACTTTTGCGGAGACAGGGGTCTTTTTTTTTGGTCTTTTATCACGTAGTGGTTATTTTTGTCCGTGTTGCACTGTGATATCAACGGAAAAAGGTATGCAATCTTAGCTGAGGGTAGAGTTTCAACCAATAAGCCAGTTTGTAGTTAATTTTATAAATGTCCGTCGATGTGAATGTACTATATTTTCAATCAATATATTTTTGTCTTTACACAATTTTCAAGGACAATTTTTTTATAACTAAACCTTTTTAAAAAAATAAAATATTTTTTTTGCCAACATTTGAGTGCGTTATTTATTATTAACAAACTTATATAAATCAATTTTAAATTTCTAACATGAAAACTGTTTATTTTATCCTTTAGATTTAATAAAGAGCACTTTAACTATAAAATAAAAATTTTTAAGTTTAAGAAAAAGTTATGTCACGTTTGTTTTGGGTTCTCGTAAAAATATTTTTTAAGTGCGCATTAGAAAAGGGTTTTTATTTTACTACAATGTACCAGTTTGCATAAACAAACATCAAATAGTTAAGTTAAGCAGTAAAACTCTTAATAAGTTGAATAATATTTAAAAGGATTTTAAGTTTACTGTTTATGTGTCTTTCAAAAGGAATTGCCGAAAGGAATGCGTATTTTGTTTTTATATTATTTATGGTATCTTCAATGTAAACGACTCATCAATAAGTATTCTTATTTTTTTAAATTTTGCTTATTTAGCTATACGCAGTGCGCTTCACTACCCCTATATTCAAAATATTAAAACAAACATTTGAAAGTAAAAGTATGGCAAAGCATTAATACGAAAACGTACGTTACTCTGAGTAGCATATGTCAAATCTATATATAGCATAATTACTACATATAATATAATTACTATTTAAGGAGATCCGCGACCCTCCCATTCTAATCACAAAGCTTAAACTCGAAAACCCCACATTATTCGCAGACTACAAAACTTCTACACTCTACTTATTCTAAGTACATGAGAATATTTTTTTGAATTGTATACAATATTTGACACCCACTACTCCAACGTAGCCAATTTTTGCCTCAACTATGCCCAGTTATATGGACGTTAGTAGTATATAATTCCAAAACCTTACCTGTTATAAATATTTACTTTGTATGAAAGCTACCACACCTAGTCTTCCAAGCCAGTCAACATTGAAAAGAGAGTTCTTCTTAAAATATTTTAAGAATCTACTCGTTATAGTTCTCTAACTAAAAGATAAAAATACATGGTGTGATCAAAAAACAAGTAAAAGTGCTATATTCGGCCGTGCCGAATCTTCTATAACCTTCACCACGGTGATTTGATTTAGACAGACATATACAGCATTATCCATATTGTTGACTCTTTTCTTAAATAAATTCGTATGAGAAAAAATCATTATTCGTGAGTTAAAAAAACAGAAGACAAATGAAAACAAATTCCGTTTGCTACAATTGTCGCCGTGTTGTCAGATACTTAATGATATTGAAGCCGACAGCTACATCGTAAACTCTGACATTGTTGTAGAGTAAAAAATTATAAATATTTTCTCCAAAACTTTTTTTTTGCATATGAATTTTTAATTTTAATTAAAATAAAATAGAAATTAGCCTAAGTTGACGACAGCCACAACGTTTAATTTTTGACTGTTTGTAATCGGTATTCTGATGATGTCTATGTGTTTAATGCACCTAGGTTTTAAAACAGAGATATCATCTATTTAAAAATCAAACGCATTTAAAAAAATATTTTACTCTATATACACACATACATACATATGTATATTCTTAATATTAAATATATGTTATGTTACAGTCATGATTTGCATTTTCAAAGAAATATTGAAATTTTTGTTTTAATTTTTCGAAAATCGTGTGTAAAAATTTTTTGTAAAAATATTTTTTTAAAAATTTTTTGTAAAATTTTATTCGAAAATTTTTTGGAAAATTTTTTAAAAAAAATTTTTTTCCAATATTTTTCTGTAAAATATCTTTTTGAAAATGCTTTGTAAATTTTTTTGGAAATATTTTTGAAAAAAAATTTTAAAATTTTTTTTAAAAAATTAAAAAAAAATTTTTTTTAAAAATTTGATTGAAATTTTTTTGTTAAATTTTGGACCTTTCTCCAATCTATATTGAGTTAGAATGGTCAGACTAAAGCAAAAAGAAATCCCTACAAAAAAAAAAAAATTCATCATATTGACACATGGGGGGTCCTTTTAACTGCTTCTATTTGTCAGTGGGTACCCTGTGGGTCCATTGGCTACCTCTATGCGTATTGCTTTCTATTAAGGTCTCTAATACAAATCAAAGCAGAAAAACCCTACCAATCTAAAAACAAACAAAAATCGCCCCTCGCAGGGGGTTATTGATCCCCCGAGATCTGTATGCACTCCTTGCGATCTACCTGTCGTAGTCTAATATTTATTTGCAAAAAAAGGCAAAACAGAATCATTGAAGCCGAAAAAATTAAAAAAAAAAACGTAAAAAAATATAGATGGGCGTGGTTTTTGGCCCGTAGCCTCCAAAGGAATGATCCGATGTTGCTGAAACTATGCCTGACAGATTGGTGTGCTTAAATTTTTTGTATCTCTTCTGGTGCCTTGGCAAATGACATTACCACACTAACACGGACAGACGAACAGACGGACAGACGGACATCGCTTAATCAACTTCTCCATGTATAAGGATCCAGAATATATATACTTTATGGGGTCGGAAATGAATATTGTAGAAATTGCACACGGAATGACAAACTTATATATACCCTTTCCACCTGTGGTGAAGGGTATAATAATCGTTATATATCGTTAATAATCGTATGTTCGATTTTCGCATTTTTTTTTAATGTTGGTACACATGTCTGCTATTTATGTTGACAATATCATCCATTTTAGATTGTCAGTTTGTTTTTGACAGATTTTTTACTATTTAAAAAAATGGATCAAAGAAACTGTATTAAGTTTTGTGTAAAAAATGAAATTAAATGTGCAAGGGCATTATGGACAGTTATGACCTTTTTGAGCAAATCTGGATCGTCGTTGACGATGTTTAACATCTCCTGCGCGATATGCCAACATCATCAGCAACCTCTGTAATAGTGATTCATTATTTTCACCGGTTGTTGACGTGGTCGGGCGACCAAGACGAGCATCGTCATTGACATCTCGGCCTTCCTTAAACCGTTTATACCACAGTTGAACTTGTGTTCTGCTCATAGTAGACTCGCAAAACGCCACAGTCAACATTTCAAATGTCCTTGCAAATTTAATTTCATTTTTTACACAAAACTTGATGCAGTTTCTTTGATCCATTTTTTGAAATAGTAAAAAATCGAAGAGCATACCAAAACACGACTAAACTTTTTAAAAAATGCGAAAATCGAACATACGTCCCTCACGAAAATTTAAAATAACGGATATTTTTTGATCATACCTCGTATGTGTTTATATTGTAGATACCATGCCTATTGTTCCGATCCTGCCTGTTTACCGCTAGTCTATTCACATTGATATAACGGTTACTTACGCAAAATTTTAGCATTCTACCTATTACAGTGCTTTAATTATAAAGCAAATTATTTAGGAAATTATTGCCATTTCTTTTTATTTTGATAATATTGGTATGGTTCCATTATGTACGGAACAAAATATCGGCCAAATGGCTCAAAATTTTCGATGACGCTGAGGCATAATGGTGGTTCTATGCCTTTAATGTGCCGAATTATCTCATCCCTTATGTCTTGAATTTTCGCTGGCTAATCGACGTACACCTTTTCTTTCAAAGAACCCCTAAGAAAGAAGTCGGTGTCAAGTCACATGATCTTGGCGGCCAATTGACATCGCTACCACCTGAGCTAACACGGCCATTGAATTTGTCGCGCAAAAGTGCCATTGCTTCGTTAGATGTTTGGTAAGTGGCATCGTCCTGTTGAAACCACATATCGTCCAAATCCATATCATCCAATTCGAACCATAAAAAGTTCGTCATCATCTCACGATAGCGAACATCATTCACAGTAATTGCCTGATCGACCTCATTTTGGAAAAATACGTCCCGATGATGCCGCCAGCCCATAAACCCCACCCAACATAAACCCCACCCAACTCTTTGTGAGTGCATTGCTTTTTCAACAATCACTCTTGGGTTATCAATCGCCCAAATGCGGCAATTCTGCTTATTGACGAATCCACTGAGGTGAAAATGTGCCTCATCATTGAAGATGATTTTTTCGAAAATTGATCATCCAATTCATAATAAGCCTGAATAACTTTAACGCGTTGCTCGATTGTGTATCTTTCTATGCTTCAAAATGAGTTGGTCTGAAATTTAAAAAAAATTTCAATTTAAATGCAGAAATAAAACTTGATATTTAGGTGTGGTTCACATTCAACATCGGCCCTTAAAATTTAAACACCCGATACAATCATTTTTCACTTTGTATGGCAGGTACCACGCCCACTATTTCAATTCAGCTAGTTTTTGCTTCAATATAGACAGTAATCTATTTGGTACGATACCCCAGGCACACGATAATAATTTTTCAGTTTGCATGGGAGGTACCAAGACCACGAATCCAATCTAGCCAAGAGAGTTACTTGCATAAAATTTCAGAATTCTTAAAGAATCCAAGTAACACGCTGAAGTGTCATGCTCTCTTGAAATATCAAAAAAAAACATTCACCTTATTTACTCACCGCAGGAGGATCGGTACACTGGTGTATGCAGCCAAAACTCTCCGACAGTTAGTGTGCGTTCTAGAAAAAAAAAACAATAATTGCAATATTCCTCTTCTTAGTCAGTGGTGTGATGATTTTCATCCAGGATACTGCTTCTATAGATCCCCACGAAATAGGATCTAGATAAACAAGACAATGAATGAAAGATTATTATTGATGATCTTTCTGATTTTCTTTTAGCAACTTACTGCCAAGTTGCTAAAAGAAAAATTGTACATCAATAAATATTGATGCAGAATTCCTTTAACTGGAAAAAGATGAAAGATGGAAATTCTTAAAACTTTGGTGGAGAAATCAGAAGCAAATTACAAATGGTTAAATTTATCGTAGTAGAGTGTTGCTCGATTTATAGGAAGAACACTAGTTCTCCCTTTCCGTAATCACAATTACTTTATTTGTTCGATTTTGCTTTGAAGGCAATTAACACCAAGTCCTTTACGTTCTTAGTTTTGCTTTAAACTATGCTACATATCAGTTTATTTATTTTTTTACTTTTTAAAAAAATAAGGTGTGCATATCCGGTTAGTTCAACTGCGTACTTTCATTGCTTCTCCACTTTCTCCTGGAAATAAGATATTTTCGCGAAAAAAAGTGCCCTATATTAGGATCAGGATACTAAAGTACTTCCTCACAAAAGTTTCAAAAATCCATCTAGTAGTTTTTACGTGATGCGAAATGAGTTCCTTATTATTTTAAAACAGCGCCATCTGTTTCGCAACTTTGCTTAAAATAAACTGCTTTAAAAAATCAAAGTGGATTTAAAACAATTCTCGTATGTGAGTTGAAATAACTTTTCTAAAGACTTCAATTAAATAATGAAATGTTTTGCTATATCAATCTGTCAGATATAGTTTCGAGAGTTTTTCTAATGAAAATCAGTAAAATCGGCCAATAAGTGGCAGAGAATTGTTAAAAAAAAAGCCGATTTCATATATTTTCCTAATTTTTTTTTCAATGTTGTTGCTTTTTTTTTTGTGTTATTATTTTTCACTAAATAAACAAAATTTCACCGAAATATAAAATTCTTAAATTTACATAAAATTCTAAAATTCTAAAAATTCGTGTAAAGCTCTGTAATAGGCAGGCAGGAAATAAGTTACTTATTATTTTAAAACAGCGCCATCTGTTGCGCAACATTGCTTAAAATAAACTGCTTTCAAAAATCAATGATGCTCTAAAGTATGCAGTACATATTTTTAAATCGGTAAAAAATCGGCGTACTTTCACTGCTTTTTCTCCACTTTCTCTTGGAAGTAAGATATTTTTGCGAAAAAAAAGTGCCCTATATTAGGATCAGGATACTATACCACTTCCTCACAAAATTTTGTTAAAATCCATCTAGTAGTTTTCACGTCATGCGAACGCAAACGAAAAGCAGACAGTCACACATACGAAAATGAGTTACTATTTTATTATATGTATAGATAACAAAATTTTCCAAACTACACATATTTGGTAGATTGGCGCACTACGAATTTTTACAAGTTATCAAGGAACCTAAAAATAATCAATTTCAACACGAAGACGGCCGGGCACAACAACACCGTTAAACGGGCACGCCTATGTATAAGGTTCTAGAATATCTGTACTATCTGTACTGTACTGTATCTGAATATTTTCAAAATTATAATCTTAATGGCAAAGTGAACCTTTCCACCTGCAGTGAGGGGGTCGGTGTAAAAAGACTTTGTTCTATCATGCAAATAATGCAAATTCTGATTATACTCTGAATGAAACATGCTGTTAGAGGATGTGTCTTTAACTTAAATTTTATTAAAATTCAAACCCTTTTTTGTATATTTGTTAAAATTTCATTTAATTACTTAGAAGTAAAATTAAATAAATTTAAAATTCTAATATTAAACTGATATTTCTAAAATCATTCCTCATGCTACTTATGGAGGACATTTTAGAATCTCATGTCTGCAAATATGTTCGCATGTATATACAAATAATTTTGTATTTTTATATATAATTAGAAAATGAAAACAAACCAAAAGTGATGATAATAATGACATTATGTTTTATACAACAGCAGGCAAGTGATTCATTTGTTTTTGTATCCCTTTTTTGCACATATTTTAGCAACCATAAAGACTCATCAGAAGTTGAAAGTTTTTTATTTCGAAAAAGGCAACATGTGTTTTATGAAAAATGTTCGCAATGCGGTTTAGAGCAAAAGCCTTATAAACAAAAAAACAAAAGTAAAACTACATATAAAAAGCATAAGGATTTAAATATTCAAACAAATGATGAAATGGATGGCCGGTATGCTAGTAGATAGTGTGCTCGTCCATCAGTCTGGGGCTTGTGGGTTCAATTCCCACCAAAGACTCTGGGGATTTCACTGCAATGAGTGCAGGTCTGCGTTAGTAAGCTTGATAAATTAAGTTAGAATAATTTGTAAATGTGTTGTTGTTAATAGAAAAAACTATCGCCGGATATTCTGCTAAGAGTAATGGTAAATATCATTATGTAATTTTCTCGACTTAATGGAAAAAAATGTTATCTCAAATAAATATAATTCATAGTTTTTCATTCATAAAAGAAAATTCAGCTAACTAGAAAATCGGGTGGCAACTTGTATACCGTCTTATATACGAGGGCAACCTGTATTTCCAAAACAACTTTCAAGCGAAAAACTCTCCCTTTATCTGGTACCTATACATATAATTAAACAGTAATTCATTTCCTGTCTATCTGTCTGTCTGTCTTTCTCTTCGTGTTCGCAATTTACGTGGATGGATTTTGTGAGGAGGTACCTTAGTATCCTGATCCCAATACTGGATACTTTTTTCCGCAAAAATATCTTATTTCCAAGAGAAAGTGGAGAAAAAGCAGTTAAAGTACGCCGATTTTTTTTACCGATTTAAAGGTAAATGGTGTTTTTTATAGAGGTATAGAACTTTAAGTTGCAATAAAACAACGATGGATTATTCAATTGACATGAATTTTATTTATCCGAAAGATGATCTTGTGGCATTACATTTTAAATATGATTTCTGGCATATGACCGCCACAGTTGGCGCGGATGTAGTCAAATCTGGATGTAAAATTTTCGATGACTTTATCCAACATTTGTGACCGTATATCGGCAATAACACGGCGAATATTGTCTTCCAAATGGTCAAGCGTTTGTGGCTTATTCGCATAGACCAATGACTTTACATAGCCCCACAGAAAGTAGTCTAGCGGTGTTAAATCACAAGATCTTGGAGGCCAATTCACAGGTCCAAAACGTGCAATTAGGCGGTCACCAAACGTGTCTTTTAATAAATCTACTGTGGCACGAGCTGTGTGACATGTTGCGGCGTCTTGTTGAAACCACATCTCCTGGACATCATGGTTATTCAATTCAGGAATGAAAAAGTTAGTAATCATGGCTCTATACCGATCACCATTCACTGTAACGTTCTGGCCACCATCGTTTTTGAAAAAGTACGGACCAATGATTCCACCAGCCCATAAAGCGCACCAAACAGTCAGTTTTTCTAGATGTAACGGTATTTCGACATACACTTGAGGATTACCTTCACTCCAAATGCGGCAGTTTTTTTTGTTGACGTAGCCATTCAACCAGAAGGGCGCTTCATCGCTAAACAAAATTCGCTTATGAAAATCGGGAACAACGGTAAAATAAAATTGCACTATTTGCAAGCGTTGTTCAGGCGTGAGTCTATTTATGATGAATTGCCAAACAAAACTAAGAATAAATCACTTGACAGCTGTTAAATCGGTCGCCATCTTGAAAATTATTGCCAACTTAAAGTTCTATACCTCTATAAGAAACATCCTTTATGTACTGCATACTTTAGGGCATCATTGATTTTTAAAAGCAGTTTATTTTAAGCAATGTTGCGAAACAGATGGCGCTGTTTTAAAATAATAAGTAACTCATTTCCCGCCTACCTTTTACAGAGCTTCACAATAATTTTTAGAATTTTATATAAATTTAAGAATTTTATATTTCGGTGAAATTTCGTTTATTTAGTGAAAAATAATAGCATAAAAAAAAACAACAACATGGAAAAAAGTTAGGAAAATATATGAACTCGGCTTTTTGAACAATTCTCTACCACTTATTGGCCGATTTTACTGATTTTCAATAGAAAAACTCTCTAAACTATATCTGACCGATTGACATAGCAATTAGAAGAGAAATTTCAACTCAAATACGAGAATTTTTTTTAAGGCATCTTTGATTTTTGAAAGCAGTTTATTTTAAGCAATGTTGCGTGACAGATGGCGCTGTTTTAAAATAGTAAGGAACTTATTTCCTGTCTGTTTTTTACACAGCTTTACAATAATTTTTAAAATTTTAGAATTTTATAAACATTTTTGAATTTTATCCAGGGATGGGTACCTTTATATAAAGTAAATACGTAAGATCCTTAAAATTTCGTATGGATTACTTTTAAAGCAACATTGAACAAAATATTGTCAGCACGCATACAACGTTTGTCTATTACTAAACTACTGTCCTATGCTGTTTCATCATTATTTTCGATATGTACTAAGTCCAATATTTAAAAAGCTAAGTGTCTCCTGTCAATTGGCTTCAAATTTTAGATTCATACTCGCACCTTATAACATACAAATTTAGGTCAACCTTATTTCTGCTTGTTCGGAACATAATTTATTGTGTAATTATTTTAAAACTTTGCTGCATTAAAAGACCATTTTTTCTATAAAAAAAATATATCTAAATGAGTACATGAGAAGATGTTTAAAGCAAAAAATGTGGTTGAGATAAATGTCTTTTTAATTTAACATTGAGTGGGTCGCAAAAGTTAAAAAAAACTTACATTAATCTCCAGGCATACAAATGTAAGTCAAGTTGATGAAGGATATTTTTTTGCTTTGCTTTCTTGTTGCATGGAAAAGGTCAAACTTGGGTTACATCTCTCCTACCAAAAGAGCCAAAAGAAAAAACAAACTGAACTAAATTATGAATTTGAAGACAAAAAAAAAGGACTTAGAAGAGCAAATCCTTTTAAATCCTTGTCTACTTTAATAAAAGTCTACAAGTGCTTTTAAGTGGAATAAAATCTATCAAATACAAAGTACAAATAATCTACTGCGATCCTTAAAGGCAATTTAATTAGTTTCTTTTTTACACTTTTATGAAATGTGTTTTATTTCTTTATTTTTAGCCAAGTAAGGACAGAAAATGTAACATGTTAAAAAAGATTTAATTGTTTTAAATGCAAATTGTTATATAAAATTAATTCATATCATTTTGTTTAATTATCTTCTCTAAGGCATGACATGTTTTAAAGTCTTATAAATTATTTGAGGTTATTTTCATATCGTTACAAATGCTAGACTAGATTTTAATTTTTGTTGTTTTCATACAACATTAAATAAATCAGTCAAGTGCGAGTTAGTCTCACACACGTTGGGTTCCGTACTATGCCTAGTACGCCTTTAAAAACTCAAGTTGTTAATTTTTTCATGTCTTTTGGGACACCCTTTTCTTTTTAAAATCAAAGTAATATTCGCGAAAATTGCATCGCTATTGGAACACCCTTTAAATTTTAGGAATCGTTGTTATAACGGCCATGGTAATACACTTTCTATAGAAATATCAGGCCAACCTATTGCGGTTCAAAAAATAAGGTAATATACGTCAAAAACATGTCACTGATGGATCACCCTTTAATTTTTATTATTTGTTATAGTTTCCGTTGTAATAAACCTCTTGTTAAAATTTCAAGAGTCTACTTATTATTGTTCAAAATTAGGCCATATACACGCAAAGCACGTCACTCTCGGAACACCCTTTAATTTTAAGGTTTAATTTAATAGAAAGCGAACATAGAGTTAATTACTGTCTGCAAATTTTAAGTGGTTGCCTCCTATAGCTCAAGAAATAAAGACATAACGGCAAATAACATCTCACTTTCGGAACACCCGATAAGTTTTAGTTTTTATTGCTATAGTGGCCACAGTTATACACCATCTGTGAAAATTTCAAGAGTCCACCTTTTATGGTTCAATACTTAGGCCTTATACATGCAAATCACGCCACTATCGAAACACCCTTTAATTTTTATTTTTTTAGACTTGTTTATAAAGTGAACTAAGTTTTAATTACTGTTTTTAAATCTTGAGTCCATGCCTCTTACAGTTCAAGAAATAAACACATACTCGCGAATAACACCTCTCTATCGGAACACCCTTTAAGTTTTAGTATTTGTTACTATAGCGGCCACTGCTATACACCTTCTGTGAAAATTTGAATCGTCTACTTATTATGGTTGAAAACTTAGGCCTTATACATACAAATCGGAACACCCTTTAATTTTTAGGTTTATTTTTTTTATACTTATTTATATAGCGAACTAAGTGTTAATTACTGTTTTTAAATCTTGAGTCTGTGCTTCCTACAGTTCACGAAATTGGCACATATTCGTGAATAACACCTCTCTATCGGAACACCATATAAGTTTTAGTATTTTTTGCTATAGCGGCAACAGCTATACATCATCTGTGAAAATTTCAAGAGTCTACGTATTACGGTTCCAGAGATAAAAGGCGCTGACAGACGGACAGACATTGTAGCGAAAACAATAGGGTAACGTTTTTACACTTGTGTGTACGGAACCCTTAAAAGGATGTATAAACCTCTTATTTATTTAACCCAGCCCTCAGGGGATGACCCCTACCCATGCAATGCAATAAAATTCTATACTTATTCAGGTCTGATCAGTTTTACCTTAAATGAAACTAATGAGTTACCTTAGTAGTGACTGATGTGTAGTAGCGTCGTTATCTATCACATCTCAGAGTTCCTTTGCAGTGCTCCTTCTCGTCTATTCAACAGCGAACTTATGGCCCCTTGTCAATGCATTAAACCAAACTCCATTTAAGTTATACTTTTCCATTATTGCACTTGCCAATAATCACTCTACACTCTTCAAAGCCTTTAGTGCTGCTTAAGTTCTAACATAAAATATAACCTGTCCTTCGCTAGGCACATGCTCAGATAGTAACTCTTTGAATTTCATTAAAAAAAAAAACTAGAATATCGTCCTATAACATTCTGCAGCTATACGAAAGTCTATACGCCCTTCGAATGTTAATACTCCATTAGTAAATACCAGCTTCAGTACTCACAATCATCTTCAAGCCAACCGTGAATACTGTTCACCCCTCATAAAGTAAGTCGGGTTCCATCCCTAAGTCACATTCCGTAAATACTACTGGTGAATAATGTGAATAGTGTGAGCAATATAAACACATTGAGTATATCAGCACATGTTTTTGTTATTTTGTTTTTGAAGTGAAAACTTGTTTTTAGCATGTTGAGCACCTTTTTGGTTGAAGAAACAGCATTGAAAAATCGTCACATAACGCTGGTTTCTATGTATAGGTTTATAATTGATATAAACATATAATAGACATGCAAATGCAGTATTTATTATTTTAATGTAGGGGAAATATCGAAGCAGACCATTTCCTTAACGGGTCCCTTTTCGACCCCCATCCCTCCTCTATTATTATAGACAATCGAAATGTTATTACGGCAACTTTACCCTCATAGAGGTCACGTGCTACAACATGCATATGCAGTAGAGAATTACATTAATTCATCATACACCCATACACACTTTTCAAAAATATGTATCAGAGAGAATAGTGTGCGCAATATAAACATGTTGCGTTCACAGAGACTCAAGACATTTTTCATTTTTTTTGAAACCCAAACATTGCAATGTTGCTAACGGTTCTTCATAAAGACTATTTGGACTATTTAAAATACCCCAAAATACTCGTACATATTTTATTTATAGTATTTTAAATAACAAAATGCTTTTTTATATAAGGTTTTTAGGAAACTTTATAGTAAATATTTAAATAATATTTTTATTAGCAATTAAAAATAGTTAGATGGTGGTTTATGCCAGCAGAACTCAGTCATTTCTGAACCGATTTTTTTTTATAGCAATTTTTTATTTATTGTATCTTCAATATAATTGAACTATCAATAATTACTCATATCTTAAGTCTAAAACTAAAAATATACATGTTAAGTCCAACCAGTGTTGGGCAAAAAAAATGTATGTTTCACGGTTACTGTAATTTGCTGGTTATCCTTTTGATGTACGGATGAGAGAAGCAGTGTCCCTCCTTCTTAGTCGAATGTAACCAGGTTCATTTAGTATGTTACGGGCCAGTGGATTAGGATGAGTTTCAAGCTTCTTTAAATAACTTATGGCAAGTTTCGCTATTTCCGCTTTAACTGTTGGCACGTTTAGATCTTTATGGATGTTCGAGTTTTTTATATACCAAGGAGCAGATGTAATTATACGAAGAATCTTGTTTTGGCGCCTTTGAATTTTTTCTACGTTGGTAGCTGAGGCAGTGCCCCATAGTTGAATGCCATAACACCATATTGGTTTTAGAATTGACTTGTATAATAAAAGTTTGCAATCTAAAGCATGAGTAGAATTTCTGCCAATAAGCCAGTTTAGTTGGACTGCTTTTAACTTCATTTGTATTAACTTTGTTTCTATGTGCCGTTTCCAGTTAAGGCGCCGGTCAAGATGTATGCCGAGATATTTGACGTCTGAAAGCTGGGGTATCATTTGGTTATTTCTGCGAATAGGGAGGCAAGATTCTCTAAGTAGTGTGAAAGTTATGTGTGTACATTTTTGTTCATTCATTTTTATTCTCCATTTCTTCTGAACCGATTTTGATAATACTTCTTTATTAGAAGTTAAAAAGTACATACTTTTAAAAATTATAGGGCGCCCCCTAAAACATACATGTCTTTTTTCGTGTATTATGGTGACCTCACCAAATTATAGCTACTAATAAGAAAAATTAATACAAAACTATATCTAACAATTTAAGGGTGTCCCCATAGTTCTAGTTATTTTACATATATGGCCCTATCTTTTAAACCACTACAGACAAACACTTATAAAAAGGACAGAATGTCCATTATAATAACGAGTAAAATATTTAAAATGAGGAATTAAATCGTTTCCCAATAACTGATGTATATGGCGAAATATTTGAACGGTTAGAGGCAGACGGTTGAAATTTACAAAGAACCTGAATTACTTATCTACTAACCTAAACAAGGGCGTAAGGCGTAATGACGTCTAGCGCCTAGCTTTAAACAAACCTAAATAAGAGCGCAACATTTTGTAAGAAACAGTAATGTTCACATATTTTGTTTAGTAAATCGCTAGATAAAGTAGAAAATAGTTAGAATGGCACAATAACATTTTGTTTGCACCCAACTTCACTCCCTAACGCACTGTCAAAATTGGATTTTCCAATTGCAAGGCGTTGACGCAGCACTATTTAGGTTTGCTTCATACATTTTGTATGTACATGAGAATTTTTGACAGTTTTTTACGCCATACGCCCTTGTTTAGGTTGAGCAGTTAGTTAGTAAACAACATGTATAAAATTTTAATTTGGAAAATAAAGGGTGTCCCAACAGTTGATGTATATTGCCCGTTATATACAAACATATGAAATTTAAAAAAACCTATATTGCTAGTCCACTATAACAACAATTATAAAATTTTAACTTGGAATTGAAGGGTGTCTCCATAGTTGATGTAATTATACCTATATGGCAGTATCTTTGGAAAGTAAGCACCTCATAGTTCAAATGATGAACTAAGAATGGGGGATGTTTGCAAAACATTATTAACAACCAAATGATAACTAAATCTTTTGTCTAGCACTAGCCTGAATTTGTTGATTTTATAGACCCACTATATATAGCACACTAAATCATAAACCGTGACAACTGCAAAATTTATCAAAATCGGTTTTTGTTTTTTCATAAACCAGTTCACAGATCCAGACTCTAACCGCAACGAAAATTCGTTTGCCTCTGTTGAACCTTTGTGAATTTTGGGTTGCGACTGTTTATAGTGCTTCAGATATGGTTTATGTAAATACTTTACACAAAGTTACCCATCTCTGGGTAACTACTCGGAAACATGGGCTTTATATAAAATTATAAAATTTGTATAAAATTCCAAAACTATTGTATCACAGAAAAAATTATTACCAAAATATTTCCAAACAAATGTTTTTTTTAAATGTTTATTGATTTTCAAAAACTTTTTTGTTTTAATCTAATAATACTTTTGTTTGATTTTTAATTTGCTGCTAACAGTGTTGCCGTAATAAAAATAATTGACCAAACTAAATTTATTAATATGGAAATGTTGTTTTTCTATAAAAAATAAATTTAAAAAACTTTTAAATTTTGAATAGCCTCTAAATATATTTTAGTAGGGAAACTACGTCCTTTTATACAACCTTATGAAATAAAAAGGCAAAAAAGTATATAACATTTTTTTTTCTTAACAAAATTTAGGTTTGGTATTTCGATATAGACAGAAAAATAATTGCGCACTGTTATTTAAATCGGTTTTATACAAAACGTAGCACTAGTGTCGTAGGAATAACGAAGTTATTTTGAATAGCCAAATAAAAAAACTTATCAAGATTGAAACTAAAAATCATTTTGAAGTTTTCGAATAAGAGAGAGTTAAAGAGTTATCACTATTTTTATAAATAATTTTCTCTATGCTTAAAATGTGTGTAAAACTTTCCTTGCTTGACGAAGCAGTGAAATATTTTTAAATAATAAATTGACTTAATATAAAATAGTATAGGTTATTAGCATTACACACTGTGTAATTTTTTAAGTCATGGCAAAATAATTCAAAATTGAACGGTTTGCTACCTATGAACCTGAACAGGGGAAGAAAGGCAAAAAAATTTAATGTTTTAAAGTTTTTTGCGATTTTGACCTTGAAGATGAAGTTTTTTTGATTTTACATGTTTTTGTTCTTTATGACAAGAGCTACAACTATATCAAAATTCCAAACGGTTTGCAAAATATGAGCTTGAGTAAATGATCATTTTTTTGCAAAAATGACATCGAGGCCCCACATCTTTGAGGGCCCATAAAAAAAACCTGGAGGACTTTGGGCAAAACTGGGAGACAGGGGTCTTTTTTTTTGGTCTTTTATGACGTAGTGGTGTCCGTATATGGTTATTTTGCCATGACTTAAAAAATTACACAGTGTGTATTCAAACAAAATATTGTCTAATTATGCCAATTACACCTAATTCTGCTTTTACACGGTAGATTTGTTCCAGAAAAATACGTGTAAAAAAACCTATTAAAATTAGTGAAAAACGAGAATTTTTTAAGAACAAGAAATCATGTTTATTTTTACACATATGTACATACATATATGCATGTACATATAATGTATATTTGCACCGTTTATTTGCATCTTTAGTATATGATGAAAACTTAGCATATAGTTTCGTTCCAAAAATCAACGAGGCAATCGTTGAATAAATTTTAATTTATAGTTCATACAGTGATTTCGTTTAAACCGAACATTTTGCCAAGAAATGACTTTACGTTGTAGTTTTTTATTTGTAGTTCACAATATATTAACACATTTCAATTGCTCTAACAAGTAAAAATGCAAAAAAATACCGTGTAAAAACAGAATTGTTTGAATCTGAAAAATTATTTTTTCTGTGTAGACTACATAGTATATTCGTAAAAATAGATTTTATTTAAAATAATAACAACTGATTTATTTAAAACAGCTTAGAAAAACATTTTATGACCGAAAAAAGGGATTCTTACTCGCATCATCTACCTATGAAAGATGAGCAAAAACAGAAAAAAGTTGAAATTTGCAAAAAAATTGTAAAAAAAATGCGTAAAAACACGCAACGTTTTTTTTTACAATATAAAAGTAGAGATCGCAAATTTTATAGTGATATATAAAATTTTTAGGATCGTGATAGCCCTCACTCTCAAGGACTTCTCTTTTTGTTTGAAAAAAAAGTAAACAAAAAAATAATATATTTTTTAAATTTTTTTTTTTTCGCAATTTTTATTTATTGTATCTTCAATATAATTGAACTATCAATAATTACTTATATCTTAAGTGTAAAAAAAAATAAATATACTTGTTTCGTCCAACCAGTGCTGGACAAAAAAAAATGTATGTTTCACGGTTACTGTAATTTGCGGGTTATCCCTGTGATGTACGGGATGAGAGAAGCAGTGTCCCTCCTTCTTAGTCGAATGTAACCAGGTTCATTAAGTATGTTACGGGCCAGTGGATTCGGATGAGTTTCAAGCTTCCTTAAATACCTTATGGCAAGTTTCGCTATTTCTGCTTTAACGGATGGCACGTTTAGATCTTTATGGATGATCGAGTTTTTTATATACCAAGGAGCAGATGTAATTATACGAAGAATCTTTTTTTGGCGCCTTTGATTTTTTTTTTTTTTGCAATTTTGAACGAAAATCATAAAAATTTTAAATAAAATATTTCTAAAAATTAATATCAGTAGCTGTTAATATAGCCTTTCACAGAAAAAAATTTCAGTACAAAATCTTAATTCGTTTAGTCACAAAAAAAAAATAATACACACCTCTCAAAATCGTAAAAAGGCAATAAAAACGTCTGCAATTTACTCAACTTTCCTGATTTTAAAAATGTCCCAAAACAACAAATCTCAAGCAAAATCTTTGAAAATTCACTACACGATGCAGAATTTTTTTGTCTGTCGAGCTGCGTACTTCAATTTTTACATTTCTTAAATTTTATTTTTGGCCTAATGTCCGGTTAAATTGGCTAAATACCCCCCCCCCCCCCCCTGTGTGAGGTAAAGCAGTATTACATCTGTGTGTTTTGAAGTCGCATTTTTTTGTGAAAAATTATTAAAGCAGGAATCACGCAACATGTGGCAAGGTAAGCTAAGCCGAACTCATTCTAGAAAACCGCATTTCAATTAAACTAAAAATAGAGTTTTTTTCTTGGCTAAGCATGACAAATAAATTGTTTTGGTTAACACTTGATAGACTTTAAGTATAATTTTTAGAATAAAAGTGTGAATACTTGTTGTTAGCTCAGTTATATTGAAGGTAAAATAACTTTATGTGTTTTTTAATGCAAATTAAGCATTTGTCCTACCCTTTCTCTTGCTGTTCTCTAGCATCATAAATTTCATTTGTTAAAAATCTACCTGCAAGAATTTTTTACCATCGCAGTAACTTACTTTTTTCCTTTGTTTGACCCGGCCTTTTGTGTGCAATTCCCAATACAGTATTTTATCTGTACACTTGCCAGTAATATTGCAATGTAAAGCAAGAAAAACTTTTTTTATTTATGTCTTCTTTACTTTCAACTTGTAGCATTTTCTACAAATAAGAATTTTTTTGTGTTTTATTTACCAACAAGTGTTTTATTTTTCGTTTGACAAAATTAACTTTGCCGAAATTCAACTGGAAAATCACATATGTTGCTCGTTAGAACGGTGAAAAATCAAAAAAAAAAAAAAACTAAAGGATATCCTGCCACTTAGAAAGGAATAAAAAACTGCTCTCAAAAATACTATATTTTCTCCTTTTTTCAGAAAGTAGAATATATATTTTTAAATTTTCCCTCCAATAAAATAATCGATAGTTACAACAGCAGCGGAAAAATATTTTTTTAACAATCATTTCAAGTTGCTGTACAATAAAGAGAAAATAAATTTATTTATTGTAACTTTTTTTTCCAAAAGCATTCAAAGGAAATGAAAAATCAAGAAGGCGAGAAATAAAATGAAATAAATAACTGTAATGGAAGCCAGGTATTAGAATAATTTAACTTAACTTAAGTTGAGTTGCTTGTTAAAGGAAATGGAAGGCGGCCTGTTGCCAGTGTAAAGGAACTAAAGAGTGGCATAAATATTAAATCGGTTGAAACGAGTTGAAAGCATTGTAAAGAGTACAACAATAGTAACGTAATTATAAAGTTATTAAGGCAGGTGCTACTTATGCTAATACTAAATGTTTTCATAGTTCTTTAGAAGAAAGTTTAGATGCCTTAGAATTTAATAGAAAAAATTTTTTATTGGGTTTGCCTTCACCACAATCCGCAGTATTTTTATGTTGCTTTCTGCAATTTAAATAAATCATGTCAGTCATGTGCGAGTCAGACTCACACACATAGGGTTTCGTACAATTTTAAAAATACATTTTGTTAAAATTTTCACGTCTTATGGGTTGCCCAATAATTTCTAATTATTTTTTATACTGGAGCATATAAATATCCTGTGTCTGCCTATAACGTTTAGGAGATAAGGCCAAATTTATTTAGTTGGCGACACCTAGTGAACAACCTTTTCTTTTCACTTTATCATTACTTGTTATAGACGATATTGTAAAATATATTTAGTGTTTCATTTTCAGTGTCAGCCTATTACTGTTCCAATATAAGATCAGAGCAAACTGGTCGCTCTATCGAAACACTCTTTAATTTTTGGTTTAATTTTTTGCGCTTGTTATAGAGAACAAATTATACAAACTATGTGCAGATTTAAGTGATTAAAAGCGTTTGTTCCGCTTCAAAAATAAGGCTACATACAATACATACGTAAATTTGTGTCACTTTCGCAACATCTTTTAATTTTTATTATATCGCTATGGCGGATATAAATTTAGACAATGTGTATAAATTTAAGTTTAAAAAATTAAAGCCATATTGGCGAAAATCGCACTCTCACTATCGGAAACCCCTTTAAGTTTTAGTAATTGTTTCTTTAAAAATATCAAGACCTACCTCTGACGGTTCAACAAATAAGGCAATATACTTAAAAACATGTCATTATCGTAATACCCTTTAATTTATAGTAATTGTTATAGCGGCGTGGCAACATATCTTCTGTAAAAATTTCAAGAGTATACGGTCTATAAAGGCTCAAAAAATAAAATCATGTTAGTGTCGGACGCCCTTTAATTTTATTATTTATTATAGCGTCCATGGTATTGCACTTTCTATGAATGACATATCATTGTCATTTTTATTATTTATTATAGAGGCCATAGTAATACACCTCTACCTATTATGGTTCAAAAGTTAGGCCATATACATACATGCAAATCACGTCTCTTTTGAAAAACCCTTTTAGGTTTGTTTTTTATACTAGCAAGTATTCTATAGCGAACATTATTTAATTACTGTTTTATAGTTTTAACTGCATGCCTCCTAGAGTACAAGAACTAACGATATATACTCGAATAGCACTTCACTTTCGCCAGTTCCTATAAGTTTTGGAATTTGTTGTTGGAAATATACATTAAACAAAAGTACTTTCCATATTCAATATTTATATTTCAGTAGTAGGCTTTGAAAATATTTAAAGAAAAACATTTCTTATGTTACAATTATAATAAAACAGTAGGCTTTGAAAACATTTTTATTTTGAATTAAATTTTAAATAAAACATATTTATATTGAACAAAGTAGGCCTTGAAATTTGTATTGTATTGTAACACAATTATTTTATAAGACACACAACTTTTAAACTTTGTAACAAATAGTTCATTTAATAAAATTGTCAAATTGTTTTTTATTAAAAAAGGAAAATCAGTCTTCTTATTGACTTGGATTTTCATCAGGTTATGGGCCCAGACACACAGTTTGCAATAAAGAACTATTTTGTGAAATATTAATCAAATACGAAAGAAGTTGTGCAAGATTCTGAAGATGGCATCGTCGTCATTATATCAAATTGAAAAACTGGACGAGAAGAATTACGAGACATGGAGCATTCATATGAGAAACGTCTTAATTCATTCTGGTTTTCGGAAGCATGTGAATGGCGATGAAGAAGTAGATTCAACATGGAGTCGCGACAAAATATTGGAATGGGAAGCAAATGACGAAAGAGCCCTGGCAACGATTTTGTTAAGTGTAAAGTCAACCGAGCTCAATTATATCAAGAATTTTAAGAAATCTAAAGATGCCTGGAATAAACTTGCAGAAGTGTACAAACCTAGCGGCCCGATGCAGAAGGTTGCCTTGTACAAAAAGCTGTTAAACTTAAACATGAAAAACAGCAAAGATATGGCTGAATATTTACATCTTTTTAGTGATATTACGGAGAAATTAGTCGACGTTGGACTACGTATTCAAGAAGAATTACTTGTCATCATTCTATTATCGAGTCTTCCGATGGAATATGAAAATTTTATTGTAGCAATGGAGACGAAAGATTCCTTGCCAGCATTAGGAGCATTAAAAATCAAGCTAATTGAAGAGCAAGAACGTCGCAACCAACAGAAGGAATCATTTAGAATACAGCAAGCTTTTGGTGCTACAAAAAATTAAATGCGGTACAAGAAAAATTCAAGTAAGGAAAACACAAAGGAAATGAAAGGACAATGCTCTATATGCGGTAAGAAGGGGCATTACGCGAACAAGTGCAATTCAAAACGTGATGAAGCAAAATCTTACTCCTTAGTTGCAATGGTGAAATCAAAAAATGTTAGTACAACAATATCCTGGTACATTGATAGTGGAGCTACAAGTCATATGTCTTCAAATCGTAATTTGTTTTCAAAATTTAATAAATGTAATGACAATATCATGTTAGCAAATAAGAAATCAATTGTTGCCGAAGGAATTGGAACTGTTAATATTTTTGTAAATAATATTAAAATTGAACTTAAAGATGTGTTATATTCTCCAGATTTGAATGGAAATATTTTATCTGTCAGCAAGGTTGTTCAATATGGCGGAAAAATCAAATTCAGTCAAAATGGAGCTGTTTTTACCGGTGTTTATGGCGAATTAGTTTTAAAAGCTAGAAGAGAAGAAAATCTGTTCGTGTTTAGTCAGGAGGTACCAACTGCTAAAATATGTTCAATACGTTCAAATAATGAAATGTGGCATCACAGATATGGATATTTAAACTTTTTTTGCTTTAGCGGCCATAGTAAGTCGCCATCTATGAAAACTTAAAGATTTTGTTTCAAAATTTAGGCTGTATACATGCAAATCGACACGCCTCTTTAAGTTTTAGGTTTATTTTTTACACTTGTTTATATAGCGAACAAAGTTTAATTCTTGTTTGAATAACTCCTTGAGTTCAAGAAATAAACACAGATACGCGAATAGCATTTCACTTTCGGAACACCTTATAAGTTTTAGTATTTGCTGCTAAAACGGCCCCAGTTATAAACAAACTGTGAACATTTCAAGAGTCTACCTATTACAGAAATTCCATTGCATAAATAACAATGTAAAGTGGGGCAGAATCAAAATATTTTGCGAATAACTCATCCATTTGTAAGGGCCTAGACCGATTATTCAAATCTTTTTCCGATACCAGATTTGGAATTTTATCACTAGGTTAAAACTAGGTTAAAGTCAAAACATAGATGTAAAATAGGTCCAATTCAAAGTCTTCTACAAGGTTCATTTATTTTACACGAAATTTTGTTTACACGTACGTACATATTGTAAGCTTACACACATATACATATAAAATTTTTATATATTCCTTAAGATAAATTTTTTCTATTAGTTATAAACAACTGGCCGTCAACAGTTTTAGGCAAAAATACACAAAAAATCAATAATTTTGGAATTTTTAAATTAAAATCGTCTAGTTTTTAACTCAGAACAGATATAATCTTGAAATTTTTCCACAATACTTCAAATTTGGCTTACGTACTATGGGAAAAAAATAAATAAAAAAATGCTGGAAATTGTTTAAAATTGTATAAAATATTTTGAAACAACTGGACCAGGGTATCAAAAAATCTAAAATTTTTAATTTAAAATTCTTATAACTCGTTCATTTTAAAACATAATTTTCAGGTTAAACCATAATTTTATAGGTATTAGACCTTTAACACCATGTATTTTATAATTGAAAATTGAAGAAAAGATAAGCTATAAAAGAATTAGCAACCTTAAGACCACATGGCGCTACCTCTGGCAGGTGGATGGTGCCCACCGTCTAAATATAAGTTTATATACTACTCTGCCATGTTCATGCTAAATTTTGAATTGTTGTTATTTCCAAAATATTTTAATTCTGCCGCACTGCACACTGGGTGAAATTAATGCGTCTACCAAGGTCCTTGTTGCACATAGCGGCACAACAAGTAGCAATTTCAGGCAGTCAAACTGCGTTTAAGGGATTAACCTCATTTGAGCTAAGGTCCGGGGTTGTTCTTGTGTTAACTTTCACTTGGTACAAATGACATGGACTTTAGGATATTAGTTTGGCAGTTTGTTTGTTATTAAATGCCTAGACATATTATGCTTGACGTCAACCAAAAATACCTACCTGCATAAGTACACAACACGATACACACTTTATAGCGCTCACTCTTTTAACCCTCCTTCCCACACATTATGACAACCATATATGTTTTATGGGGTATCCTTTGCAATAAACCCTTAAGGAGTAAAGAAATTTCTTAGCATTTTTTAACGTATCATTCTTAAACAGTTTTCGCATTTTTTCTATCTAATGTTGTGAATTGACGTAGTAAAAAAGCAAATAAAAGAAAAAAGTTGGGAAGAAAAATTTTCCAAAATAATATTACTCCAACGACGCACTGTGGTCAATATTTTGAGATAGCGGCCAAAACTCCTTTTGGTTTTTGTTCTCCGATTTTAAAGTTATTAGACCCATATGAAAGTAGACAGTAGTAAACCTAGGAAGCCAGAAAATTAGAACTCTATTTCAACTATTTCACTGAGAACAGGGTGGTCCAAAATGGGCTTTTTCAGAATTTAGTAAATTTATGATATTTTTAGTTAATTTTTAAAGTTTAAATGATCATAAATTTTTTGTTTTTCAAGATTTTTGGACGAAATAAATTTTGTGTTGTAACTTAACTTATTTCCTATTACTGGTAAAAAAAAATTGAGGCTCTACTGTTTTCAGAACAATTTAAATATTTTTTTTAAAAAAGGTAAAATTTCTCGGAAATTCCCTACTTAATAGAGCACAACTCCTGTGAGTCAAGCTGAGTCAAAACACAAATTTACTATTTTGTAGTCCTAACTCTCCACTACATTCCTATATATACATATCCATGCATCGGGACTGCACTTTTTGAGCTACAGCAATTTTTCTGACCCAAGGTAAGATATTCGGTACAAATGCACGTCATATTTTTTGAGAAGTTATTTGTATGTGAAAGTGGCTATTATGCATATATTTTGATGAAATTTTGTACAAGAGTTCTTATTGACCCAAAAAATAATTCTGTTGAAATTAGGAGAAGTTGGCCCATATTTGGACCTAGTCCACATAGAAGGGTGTATCAAAATTTTGATAAAAATGACAATAGAACTCTCAAATAATGTGGTATCTGGCAATTCATTTGGAAAAGGTAAAAAATGATTTTATTGCCACCTAATATTACACAACTTAAATACCTGAAAATTGCAAATAAATTTAAAACCAATGCAAATAACTGGTAAAACGAAGTATTTGTTATATTATGTTTCAAAGAGGTCAAACAGATCATGTTTGCCAAGAATGGCTAAGAAATAAACTTATTTTAAAAAAGGCATCAGGAACTACCACGGAAACTGGAAAAGTTGGTCGACCAGCAAAGCCAATGGATAATTGTAGTGAAAGATCAAGAAGACGCTAGCTTAAACATATCAATGAAGAAGTTTCTTGTAGCATCATAAAGGATTCATTTCTGCATCAAATTCAACCATCGAAAACTAAAAAGAGTAAAATTGCTATCATTAAAAAAATAGTGGAAGGAAGCCCCAGACGCACAAAAAGGATTTTAGAAAGTATGCCGACACCAACTGAAGAAAATAAATTTACTCCATTTGCACTATTTTTGGATTTGAAAATGACTAAAAACCAATATTCAGAATTGCGGAAGCGAACCAATGAAAAAAATTGTGCACAAGCTTTAACCGAAACAAAGTCTTCGTCAAGCTGCACCATATGCAAAAAAACATCAAGTCAATTGAGCCAACCACCAACACAAGACGATAGTTTTAATGAAGTATATGAATTTGGAATGTCACCTCTTCATGCTAGAATTCGTTTGATGGAGCATATTCTTAAATTGAGATACGATTTGGAATTTGGCCCGTTAGGCGAAACAGTAAGAAACAACAAAGAAAATTTGGAAAAAAGAAAGCAAAAAAAAGATATTCAAAAAAAATACCGTGAGATAGGAGACATATACCAACCACAGTTCACAAAATTTTGTTCGATGTGGAACAAATAATTCAGCACAATATGCTTCCAATTGGAGATCTCTCAGAAGAAGCGCAAGAAAAAAGGAACAAAGACTACAGATTCTTTCGCGAGCACAATACAAGAAAAATTTCCAGATATTGTACTAATGAAGATCTAATTAATATTTTGTTGTGCACATCAGACCCATATATGTCCAGTATTCGACAAAAATGGAAATCAACCTCATTGGAGTTAGATAAAGAAGCTAAACAACTACTGCAAAATGAAAATCAAAGCTATTTGGAAGAAATTTTTACTAATATTGTTTAATTAATACTAGTTTAAAGATTATAATTTGTTTCTAATTTTAGTATAAATTTTTATTAATACATTTAAATAAAATATATGTGCACTTTAAATCAATAGTAAAAGTTTACTTAAAATTTTATCGATGTTGTGTTCTGTATATAATATATCCAAATGGTATTGATATTGTTGGGAATTTCAGTATTATTTTTCAGTTTAATCCACACAAGAGTTAGCTTTCTTCCAAAAAAAAACAACCTTTGGCCCCTGTGAATATTGAGACTAAATAAATGTCAGGGGCCAAATGTTGGCATTTTCTGACACAAATTAAGTTTAAGAATAATAAATAAGTATTGGTTGCAAAATACGATTGAAGAAAATAAGAAATTATAAAAAAAAATACCTATCTAAAATGTCAAAATATTCAACTTTTACATGGAAACTCAACAAAAAATTAAAATGCATTTTTAACTCCACATTACTTACGTTCCTATCAGTCGATTTTTACGTTTGAACACGCAAATTGAAGCTTAAAGTCCCTCCTATTGAACAAAAAAATCGCGTAAAAAAATACCAATCCGGTCAAAAGTTATAGAGTTTTGACCGCTATCTCGCGAAATTGACCACTGTGCGACGTATACGTAATAATCAATTATTTGCCAAATTAAATGTTCAATCAAAATTCTGTTGTTGAAATATGTAGTTTTCTCCAGGAGTAAACGTCATTCGATTAAGGGTATCCCGCTATTCTGGTTCTGCAGTTATAGGGCAAATATGAAGTTTTTTTATGGGGGTATTAATTTCCACCTCGTATACATCCCATCCTAGATGTTGTTTAAACATGCAGTTTCTTTTTAGAGTTTCTCGCATTCAACTTAGAGTGACTCGCTATTTTAGTTCTATAGATAGTAATATAATTAATTTTTTTGTAAGGGGTTCCTGTCTCCCTCCTCACACACCTCCAAGATTTTATTTAAACATAAAGTTTGTTCTAAGATCTATCCATATACAATTTTCTGAAGTCACTATTATAGTTGTGGAGATAATAATTAATCTGCGAAAAAAGGTCTATTGTCCCCTCTGTGCTGTGCCCTGCCAAAAATCAATTTTTTGGCAGGACACATTTGAAAGTAAATACCAGTGTACCTAGGGAGACAAAAAATTACTTTAAATTAACTATAAAAAACTGATTTTTGACGGCGCTCTCAAAATATGTGCCACAGTGCGGCCAAAGTTCGGCATTTTCTGACAAAATTTAAGCTTAAAAATTATTAGCGAGTATTAGTTATAAATGTAACTGAAAATATAGGACTTAAAAACCTTTTTTAGCTCGTTTCATCACTTAACTTTCATAATGAAATTCAATTGAAAAAATTAAAATGTATTTTAAAACCTCCATAACTTTAAGTTAAAGATCAAAGTCTCATCTACTAATTTTTGATTTTTGAAAGTTATGGACTTTTGGCCACCACTGTAGATATTCTGCAAATATGGGTTCGACTTGCAGCTGGTCGATTTATCTAAAATGGACCCAGTAAAACATAAAATAATACAAATGTCAAATTGATGGGCTCTATGGAATAAGACTTTAAAATTTACCACGGGTTAACGATAAGTCCATTTTATAATATTAAGTCTCCAATGTTTGAAATGCTCTTATCTCTGACAAAGCAAAACACATAAAAGGCACTACAAACAACTGGATTAATTTAAAGGCAGTAAAGTAAAACAAAGTACAGGGTATAGATTTTAGGAAAACTGGTGTAATTACCTGATTGCCTTGAAAAAAAGTTTGTTCGCGATTTTAGTTAGATATTTTAACTCTCCAATAACTTACACAATCCTGTAGAACGACAACTTTGCTGGAAGAACTAATCGTAGTAGGTTAAATTTCAAAAACAAAATAATAATTTTTTTGAATTAATCTAATAACTTTTGGCAACGAGCAAACCGTTCAAATGTCAAGGAAACAATCAACTACAAAAATGAACCTAAGATCTCAATAAACAACTTTCTAGAACATATGAACTTCCTAGGAATGATTCTTAACACCGTTTAGGTAGCGCTTAGGTAATGTTGCTGGCCCTCGACTTTTGCGGCTACCTAAGCGCTACTTAAACGGTGTTAAGAATCATTCCTAGGAAGTTCATATGTTCTAGAAAGTTGTTTATTGAGATCTTAGGTTCATTTTTGTAGTTGATTGTTTCCTTGAATTTTGAAGGGTAGGCTACCTATGGACCTGAACCGGGAAAAAAAGGTAAAAAAATTGAATTTTTTAAAGTTTTTTGCGATTTTGACATTGAAGATGAAGTTTTTTGATTTTATATGTTAACAATTTTTGTTCTTTATGACAAGAGATACAACTTTGCCTCAGAGAGTATATCAAAATATCAAACGGTTTGCAAAATATGAGCTTGAGGAAATGATCATTTTTTTGCAAAAATGACATCGAGGCCCCACATCTTTGAGAGGCCTCGATGGAGGAGGACTTTGGGCAAAACTGGGAGACAGGGGTCTTTTTTTTGTCTTTTATGGCGTAGTGGTGTCCGTATATGGTTATTTTGCCATGACTTATAAAATTACACAGTGTGATATGAACTCAATTATAAATTTATTTTTCATCTTTTCTTGAGAACGTTGATGGAGAGGTAGGTTACAAGCATGTCAAGCAAAAGGGGTGATTACAAATTTAATAGTGCGGCCGATCACCATAGGCATAGTTTTGGGGTAGGGAAAAAGGCACTCCGGTGACGATATCAACCTGTCACTCTTAAGTTGAAAAATCAACATCGAAATGTTATTTTATGCTCTGACTAAAATCGTTTTGTGTGACAATAAGTAAGGATTTTTCTTTATTAATCGGCATGTTTTTTTATTCTTACTAGGGGAAAACTTGGGTCATGAACACCACGCCACAGAAGGCAGAGTTAGCTGGTAAAAAGAATTTTTACATGCCACTGACCTTTTTATTTTCAAAGATCAGCGCGTAACAGGTTTAAGAAGATCCGATTCTTTTCTTCTTACAAAAAATTCAAATAAAAAATTCAAATGTTCCTATATCAAGATTCTATATGTCCATTGACTACTTTTAAATGTTACTCCTTCCTAGTTGTAAAAGTTTAATCAGGGAGTTTAACAAACGTCTACATTTTCATATCTTCTATTTAAGTATTTAACAATTAATTACTATGCAGGATTATATCAAGTACGTAGGTATATGTATATTTGAATTCGTCTAAATGTGAAAGCGTTTAAGCAACATATCATTCGTGTTATGTTAGAAACAAATTTCCCATGTGAATGTATTAAGTATTCAATAATGTATGCATGTGGGTGGGTGGATATAGAATAAATTATCACACTTTAACTTAAGCTTAATGAACAAGACTTTTGCATTAAGACAAGTATGCTGAGGCATGTGCAAGTTGATTGGTGTGTGCTTAAATACCCTAAGGGTTCTCCAATAGAAGCCGGTAGACTTTGAACTTAGAGGCATTTGTGTTTTATTAATATAATTTTAGTTATTGTTAAATTTTTACATCATACACAGAAAAAAATGTTTGCACCAATTAAAGGTTTTGTTTGGTGCCCTTAGGTACACGACAACAATTTTTCACTTTATAATTATATATACTTTATAATTATGTATTATATATAATTATATATAATTATAATTATCGACGTTTTTAATGAAATTTGGAGCGATGATGTCAAGCGGTCTAAAACCAAACCAAACAGTGACTTTTTTAAGATGAATTGATTGGTGTCATTCCATATTTAACAATTTTGTGTGATCATTCTACTCATCATCATCATCCTACTCATTCGATTAAAATTACCCAAACAGTAGCTGTTATGTTTGATAAAGTAAATTTATATTGTGCAGGTATTATTGAACGCCAAAAACACCAATATGGCCACTATCAGCTATCAAAGTTCTTCCGAAGCCCCTACTGGAAAACCCTTTATAAATTTTTTATTGCTATCAAATGTTCTTCCTTTCTTTATTTTCCTGACGGAATTGAAAAATCTTATTATCATACATTTATTAAGTGCATAAATGAGTCAGACTATATAACGAAGTCATGAGAGAATGTGTCTAGCATGAAGTCATTAACAACAGTCTTTTAATTTTCATTTTAATGTTAATTTTGTGCTTAAGAATTAAAATTAAGCCAAAGTAATGATTTTAATCATTCCAGGAATTAACAAGCAATAACGAAAGAAGAATGTTTAAGTAAATAAATAAATATTTCTGTAAGTATGTATGCTGTATGTTATACAAATTAATAGAAACGGTTCCGTATGAGTGTTTTTTTTAATAAATATTAATCATACTCACTGTATTTCATCTTTAAAGGCAAAAAATAGAAAATAACTCATGCCTTCATTATTGAGTTATTAAGTGTTACAGATGTTATTTATAGTAAAAAAGCCAATTAGGAAAAATCAGTGCCTTACGCCATACAGACAGACAGAAGTCTATTACTTGTTTAGCAAATTATTTCGTTATTTTAAAAGCACTTAATTAAAATTGTTATTGTTAAAAGATTTTTTCTTTTTAACAGTCGTTAATAATTTAAGAAAAAATTATGGCTGCAGCAATAAAATTTTTGTAATGAGTAAAACAATATAAACTTAGATTTTAATCATTTAAGGTAAATGAAAATAGCATTCAATTTTTTTTTTAATTATTTCGTGGCTTGGTAATATTGCTCTAGAGGAATAAATAAATTAGCATTGATAAACACATAATGAACAGCAAAAACAGCTTTACGTAAAATTTTATGAAACACCATTATTTGTATATCCTTGGAAAGAAGCATACAAGCAACAATTGTGTTTACTGTTTAATTGAATGAAAAAAAAAACAATAAAACAAAAAAAAAAAGCTCAAAGCAATAAAAACTATTGTGAATTTTACACTCTCTCTCTCTCCCTCTCTATTTCTCCAGTTTAAATCATTTTTCTCATACCCCAGTTATTATTGCCGTTTTTAACTCTCATATAAAACAATAAAATTCAAATAAAAAACCAAGCTGTAAATGGAGTTTTGCTGTTCCTATCCGTTGACTTTAATACTCTACCAATTTTTTTCTATAACAGCACACGCACTCTGGTTATTACCAAAATTTAAAAGCTTTAGTGTGTTCCTTACAGCAACGACAAATCAAACCAATATATAAATCTCAAACCCAAAAGCTCTTTTCAAACATTTTTATTTCTTGGGAATTGTTCTTGGCGCAAGTTTAGTTTATAAAGAAAGAAAAAAAATATTATTTATTACTTTTAGTTTGTTAGAGAGTTGTGAAGTTTTTAGGCTTCTTAAGAAAATTTATGCTCTTTGTGAAAACTTTTAAACGGGATGCAAGCAATAGTTGAAATTATTAAATCTAAGAGTAGTCACCTGGAATATTATTGCTCCATGCACCACTAATACTTACTCTGGCTGCAGTATACTAAAATCCACTATACACTTTCAGGGAATTAGTAGGTTAGTAGCCAAATACGCTACGATATTTTTCCAAATCAGTAAAAAAAAAAACAATTTAAAATACTGATAAAATACTTTTTATATACTGCTTAATTTCTAAACCTATGCTTCAGTTATTTTCCATGAAATCCCCATTTTTATGAATAACACTTTAAATTTATTAAAGTTGTTCACATAATTTCCAAACATAAAAATAGTCGGAATGAAAACCTTGGAAATAAAACAAAACTCTAGACATAATGTGTTATGCTTTGACGTCAACAAAAAATACCTACCTGCACAAGTACACAGCACGATACACACTTTATAGTGCTCACTCTTTTAACCCTCCTTCCCACACATTATGACAACCATATATGTTTTATGGGGTATCCTTTGCAATAAACCCTTAAGGAGTAAAGAAATTTCTTAGCATTTTTTAACGTATCATTCTTAAACAGTTTTCGCATTTTTTCTATCTAATGTTGTGAATTGACGTAGTAAAAAAGCAAATAAAAGAAAAAAAATTTCCAAAATAATATTACTCCAACGACTTATACGTAAAAATCAATTATTTGCCAAATTAAATATTCAATCAAAATATTCAATAATCCATTATTTGCCAAATATTAAATATTCCTTATACGACAAGGTGTTCAAAATCATAAATTAAATTATTATTGAATTTATTTTTATAGTTATTTATTCCTACAAATTATTAACCGAATTTACATTAAAGATATTGTATTTTATTTATAGTTTCTGTAAATTAAATTTTTGGTAGCGAAACATTTTTTAAACCAACTTTAACTTTCACTTTAAATAACGCTTTTTCTTACTTCTTCAACGTATTATTTTTAAGCAGTTTGACATTTTTTCTAACTTATGTTGTGAATTGACGTACTGGAAGAGTAAATTGTTTAGAGAAAAGTTGGAAAGATAAATTTTCCAAAATGATACTACTCCAACGACGTATACGTAATAATCAATTAATTGCCAAATTAAATATTACTTATACGACGAGGTGTTCAAAATAATAAATGAAATTATTATTAAACTAGCAGTGCCCGCCACGCTGTGGGCGTCCTGACAATATTTCGCTCAATTTTGCTTTGAAAGTATTTTCACACCAATTGAAAGACTTTTACTTTTATAGTGCTTCAGTTAAAATTTATGCATTTACTTTACAGCCCTGAATAAAATTCTAAAATTTGATCGACTGTTTTCATTTGCCGGGATCGTCAACAGTCCAAGGCGGCAATCATTGTCTGATTTTTCCTTTGAAAAATTAGTTTTAATGAAGGCCAATAGTAAATATATGTAAAGTAAACTTTTTTGGTGATTTGTACTACAAACATACATTGAATATTTGTATTTCTGTATTACTTTCTTTGTTTTTCTTTATAATTTTTGTAAGACTGAAATTGTTAGTTTTGTTATATAACTAAATGTGTTAATAATTTTTTAAATAAAAAAACTAATTTTATAAATTTACTCAGAAGTTTTTATAAAATTAAATATGTAATATACACTCAAAATTTTTGAAAATAATCAAAAAGAATCGAAAGTAATCGTTGAAAGTAGTTGGATTACTTGTTGATTACTTCTAATTCTTTTTGATTATTTTTTAGTAATTTTCAGTAATCCAGATTAGTTTTTCATTACTACTAATCGTAATCAATTACTTTTCAAAACCGGCTCAAAAGAGAATTATGTAGTCATTACAATTATTTTTGAAAAGTAATGTAATTGATTACTAATCGTAATCAAAATTTAACAGCTCTGGTTGAAAATGTAACCGTGTTGGAAAAAAATCCGTGTTGAAAATCCTAGTTTTAAACCGAAAATATCAGTACCTTTAAACCGGAAATTGCGTTTTTCACTACTACTCCACTTTCTCTTGGAAATAATATATTTTTGCGGAAAAAAAGCATCCTATATTCGGATCAGGATACTAGGTACCTCCTCACAAAATCTTATTAAACCCATCCAGTGGTTTTAACGTGATGCGAACACAAAAGCAGATAGACAGACGGAAATAAGTTACTATTTTATTATATGTATAGATTTAAAATTAATTTAAAAATTAAATTTGAAGTTATTATTAAAATTAAAGAAATTATTATTGAATCTGAATTTTTACATTTACTTGTTCCTACAATTTGCTAACCGAATTTACATAAAAGATGTTGTATATTATTTACAGTTTCTGTAAATTTTAATTTATAGATAGATGATTTGAGCAAATACTTTTTAAACTTTAAATTTTAAATATTCTTTAATGACTTGAACAAATAAGGCGCTGTATATCGATGTAAAAGAAAAAATTAATTGACTTAAACAAAGTGTTTTTTTTTTTTGGTGAAGTAGGATGCGCAAAATTCAAGAAGATCGAATTATAACTCCTAAAATATGCTCCTAGTAGGGTACTCTCTAATTAAGGCAGGCAAGGACAAAACGAGCTGTTAAAAAATTATCCTAATCCTTAGTAAAACAATTTACGCCAAAGACTCCCATGTTTTGTGGGTATTATTGACTTGTTGAATTCTAACACCTTGAGGTCAATGCTCACGGGGTATATGGCTAGCAGGAGCCTATAACAGGAAGATAAAACCTTCGTGCTGTCACGGGAATCAGTAGCTTTCCAGGGATTTCTCCATATCTCTGTAAGCGGTTATTAGTGGGGTCCTTCAGGGAGTAATGTGGCTGTGGTTTGGGTATAAATAGTAGAAATGGCGATTTAATCTTGTATTCTGTTGTCGCACTCTCAATAGGGGCAAATAGCGTATCAGGAGTTTAGATAGTCCCAAGCACCTAAGCAAGGTGTATGAGCATGGTTCTGCCAGATATGTTCGGAAATTCCTACTTGTTATATCGCTATGCCCAAAAAGTGCGTTGGTAGATGTATTGTTTTCACCCAATGAAAAGACCACTGTCAGGTTAAGGCAACATGCAGGAACTGTGTCAAAATCTGTGTCAAATATGTGTCAAATAAGCCAATAGCTATATAAACAAAGAGTGGTCGGATGCCAGTAGAATGTAATGTTATGTTGAACTATGTGTATGTGGCGGGTCTATGAACGCAGTTTACCCTGGCAGAAACGGCAGATTACCATAACAGATGAAAAAGAGCCCAAAAACAGAAATGCTAGATTACCTTCCTGTTATTTTGAGAGTAGTTAATGAGGTAGGTTACCAATCCAGTGGTGACTGATATCAGCAGTTTTCTGGTAGTAGATTGGAGCGGAGTTTTGACAACCGAAGAAGATTTGTAATAAAACGTAGCAAGATGTGAAGAGGTTAATTTCGGTGGTATACTAAGTCAAAAATCATAAGATGCAGAATCATAACAGGACCAGCTAGCATCATAAAAGGAGATTCGGTAAATATGTTTATGGTAAATATGAGGACAACTTTTAAAACTCTATGCTAGTTAAACCATGAACGACGTACACGTCTGTCTCACAGAAGACTGCTGCAGTGCTGGATCCAGAATTGCACTTAGTATTAGAACTGTGGCAGGAATTTCGGGACTCTTTTAAATTAAAAAGGTGGCTGAGGGCAGCATAAAAGCCAAAAGTATCAATGGCATGCGGCTACTATAGGGGACTTTAATCTATTTATTTATTTATTTATTTAATAAGAAACTTAATAATAATTAATTATTACAAAGTTACAAAAAAAGAGCACTAGCAACGAAGGCCATCAGCGACTTTAATCTAATATTACGGAGATACTAAGGAATAAGAATCGGGGATAAAAGTTCCAATAGGCAAAGAAATGCATATCATCCAACAAGGATGCTTGCGTGAACTCATTGGTAGTAAACTGATATATCAGTCTGATAGTAGCAGTTCCTGCCAAAGACTCTTGTTTTTTCTGCAGGAAAAACAGGAGATTCGCAGTCAGCGTTGTTTAAAAAAACCAAAATACATCTTGCAAAGGAGTATGAAACAATAAAGTAGCATTATATATATTATTGTATTCCACCTAGAAGTCGAAGCAGACCACGTCCTCAATGAATTGTAATTGTACGGCAATCTTACTTTCATTGAGTCACACGCTGCAACCAGCATTTGATCTAGACTTAAGCGATTTCCGCCTGTCGACTGGCAACTGTCTCATTACGGAGTCTTCAGTGATAATATGTCTTAGGCGTAGTTCCCCCCTGCCATCCTCATTTAACAAACTTCTGTCCGTGATCCTAATTATTATGCTAACCAGTGCTGGATATTCACAAACAATGTGCATTACCGTCTCATCGTCTTCCAGGCACTGTCTGCAAGTTTCATCTTCTTTGACTTTCACAAAAGTAGCTTTAATAATTTAATAGTTTTCAATAAGCAACAACGAATTTAAAAAAAGAGAGAGTGAGAGAAACCCCCTTAATATGTGTGTCTTTTTCTGTGAAAAGCTATTTATTTATTGGCGTTCCAAATCCTAAATAAACAAATAAAGAGCTTCTCCGAAAAAAATCTTTTTTTGTCTGTTTTGTTTTTTTTTTTTTTGGAAAAGCCTTTCAATTATCCTGTCTATGATGGTGTTGCTAATTAACACCATAAATCTTCTTAATTATTAAAAGCAAGTGAAAAAGTTAAAGAATTACAAGAACACCTCTGACTTTTATCAAATTGTGTAGTTGTGTATTGCTGTACTTGTATTTGTTGTAAAGAGATTATTTCACTTTTTCATATGAAACATAATTAAAATCCCTTATAATTTAATTACACTCAATACATAAACACATACATTAACATTAACGTTAAGAACACACATTGAAACAAAAATGAATGGGAGTTTGTGTTTTTAAATGATGGCAACAAAGAATTGTTAAACAAGATCCAATACACTTATGAACCTTTTTCGAGGTATGGGTGAACCCTTTAAATCTGGAAGGGTGGAGGGAGGCCATTACATGTGGATATGCTCAAAAGGTGCTGGAAAAAAGGTCAGTAAGGTTATCAGAAGTACTTTAAGCTGTATAACTGCGTTAATTACAGGTTAACTTCAAGTATCATCTAGCCAAGATGAAAATCGAATAAGATGATACTTACAGACTATACGTGGAAGAGCCTTTGTATGTGAATATCCATCACTGCCTAGCATTAGACTTATGATCATGCGCTGAAATGTGTTTGCCGTAGAGGAGCGAAGCGGACCACTTCCATATTGGGATCCTTTTCGAACCACTTCCGTAATCTATGATTATAGCCAACCTACTTTGAGTCACTACAATCAGCCTCTAATCTAGACTTAAGTCTGTAATTACAGACTGTCGACTGTAACTGTCGCTCTTCTTTCTCATCACGCAGTTTTTAGTAATTGCAGCATTTGTTGGCTGCCATGGGGGACCTGAGTCAGCCAATGACTCAGGGCTACTGGTAGCTGGACATTCACACACAATATGCGCCGCCGTCTTAGCCTCTTCCCGGTACAGTCTGCAAGTATTATCTTCGATTTTAATCTTGGCTAGATGATCCTTAGAGTAGCCATGACCTGTCACCAAATCCGTTATCCAGCTTAAGGTGCTTCTTTTATATCTGAGAACCTTACTGGCCTTTCTGCCCATAGGCTCTTTGAGCAACATTCGAGCCTGCCTCCACCTTTTCAGGTTTAGTGAGGACCCCAATTTTATAACTTTAGCTCGCATTATGCCATTAACCAGCGCTACTCTGGGTTCTGGTCCACAGAAATTCACAGAAAGTTGTCTATTCACAGCTTTGCATATGTGTACCTTAAGCACATTACTTTTACCTTACTGACCGAGGCCTTGGACAAATGCTAGCAATTACTACAGACTCCGTGATGTGAAAGAAGGCCGACAGTTACCAGTAGACAGTCTGAAATCACTAAAGTCTAGTATAAAGGCTGGTCGTAGCACGTGACTCAGTAAAAGTAAGGTTGCCGTAATTTACAAATAGGTTGTTTTAAAGGTCTGGTCATGTCTGGTTATGCTAGAAAATCTGATGGATCTGATGTTCAAAAATTATTATTCATTTGTAACATGCAAAAACTTAAGATTAATCTTATTATACAATCCTATACATAATATAACTCCTGCATGTCTGGTTCGCAGCAGCCACATTATTAAATCAACTTCCTTATTATTTTCATCATCACTATCACTCTGGTCGTCACTATTAGGTTCTGGCACATTAAAAATATAATTTTAAACCATTGTAGTTAACTGTTTTCAACCCAGATACTTCCAAACTGCTTTTCACAAATTTTCTCCACATCAGTTTACACATTTTAAACTTTACTTTTTTCAATAATCAAGTGAATTGCAACTTTTTCCTTGAAATATTTAGGGGCATTTTTTCGTTAGCATATGCTTGGTTTATTGAAATTCAATTAAATGACTTTGTTTCAGCCAAATTGGTATGAAGTTTTAATAGTTATATTTTTTTTTTATTTATAACTTTTACTCTGCAAATTTGCATGCACGCAACGAATAGGGTTGGGCTTAAATTTAGGCTTCAAAATAGCTTTAGTTTAACCAATTGCTAGTCTTTTTTTTTCAATTTAAAAAATGAGAGCATAAAATCCTGTTGATTCTTTTTACTATTTCCACTCACTTAATTAATAATTGTTTCCTATTTTAATATTTTTTATTTCTGGTAGCGTCAACATTTTTTTCTAGTCACCTTGACAGGAAAGTTTTGAGGTCAGCTAAATACACTTGCACTTTTACAGATGTGCAAATTGACTTTGCTTTCACTTTCTTCTACATTTGTGCAATAAAAAAACAACTGCTGATATATTGCTAGGAAAACCCTAAAAATAAGACAAAAAAATGTGTGAATACCACAGCCGGATTAGTTAGTTACAACCTGAAGATATTCCTCCTTAGATTTAGGAAATATAAACTTTTGTACTCTATGATTGCTCATAAATTTTGGAAATTTTCCAGTACCATGAGCACATTTGTTACCTCAGTGAATTATTTTTAATTTATCACAGTATATTTTTTATCAGGGTTCAACATTTTTCATTCATGAACATTGAAAAATCAACATTCACGATATTTTTCATAAATTAGAAATCTAAAATTTTTTATTTATTTTTCATACACATAAACGAACAACAAAAAATGTTCTGCCTATGTTCATACATGTATGCGTGTACCTGTTTGTTTTTGTAACATAAATACATGATAAGTGATAAATTAGCCTACGATGCCTACGATCGCACATGTATGTACATATCAACTTTAATGTAGTGTACAAATTTTATCCTCTATACACACAAAGCTACACAATGGACATCGAAAAAAAATACATTCCAAAATGTATACATGACTCACTTTATACACGAATAACTCTTGAGTGTCCACTTCTGTGCATTCTATCTAAATGTGTACATTGAAGACATTAAAAGCATCGTATTAATTTTATATACGTATGCACATTCGTGGTGAAGATACCATTGAATTTGTTCTGTAACTTCATAAGATTTATGTGTGTGTATGCGCAATAACTGCAAACAGCGTTGCCGTTTTGGTTGTTTGTACTTTTATTTAAATTTGGTTAGTTTTTTTCTCAAAGTAGAAAAAACAATTAATGAAAATTTTACTTCTTTCTAAGCAATTGTATTAGAAATTTAAATTTAAAATAAAGATTATTTTATGTTTTAAATAATATAAAAAAAAATTCTTTTATTTATTTAATTTAATATTGAAATTAATAAAATTGAACTCGGTCCTTCGGACTATTTTTGTATAATAATAAATATAAATAAATACCCAATATCACTTTTATGTCTCTAGTTCAAAAGTTACAAAAAAACACTAATATGGCAACTCCCACCCATGTGTTTGCTTGCTAAAGCATATACACAAGATGTACACAAGAACAGTCATAGCCATACATTAATATCAGTAGTGCAATTCACTAACTTTTAACGATCTAACACTTGTTAAATATATCAATATGTGTCTTGCTTGCACTAACGCATTTGCGATTCACTAACCTATGGTTAAATAATGAAAAATACAAACAAAAATAAATGGCAATGCTGCTAAACAAAATGGCAAAATAGCGAAAAGAACAAAGAGGAATGAAAAATAATAAACATAATTCTTGCAAAAAAAACCGACTTCAAAACAGACAGACTTAAAATCATCTTTCTTTAAGACGGTATTTATACAATAATTATATTATATTCGAGGAGGAACTGTCAATTCAGATAAAAGAAACTAATTTTTGAATTCAATAATCTAAAACCGGGGGAGCAGTACTTCCGGAGTATATAGGGGCACAAAACCCCAGGGTTCTGTGCTTTTTCAGGTCAAACCAATGCCAAACGACTGTCTGTATACAGCGGATCAAAAGTTTGGCTATATACATAAAATTACACTAACTATTGCGACACCCTGTAATTTCCGAGTTCAAATTTTATACTTGTTATAGCGGTTGTAGCAATACAGGTTCATTGTAAATTTCAACCGTCTGTCTGTAACGGTTTAAAAGTTTGGTCGTATACATCAAATAACATAAAATATTGCGACACCCTGTAATTTATAATTTTAAATATTTATACTTATTTTAACACACACACACAATGGACATTCTGTCTAATTGTTAAGTGTTTGTCAATAACTATTTAAAAGATAGGGTCATATATATCAAATGACGTCACCTATTGAGACACCCTTTAAATTCAAATTTTAATATAAATACTTGTTAAAGAGAACTTTGTCATACAGATTCTTTGTAAAATTTAACTTTGTGTCCATATACATCAAATTACAGCAACTATTGGGACACCCTTTAATTTCCAATTTTAAATATTTATACTTGTTGTTATACCAGACATAGTAGGGAAAATTCTGTCTATTTTTCAAGTGTTGGTCTATAACGGTTCCAAAGATGAGGACATAATGGTCAAATTACATCAATAGTGGGGACACCCTTTAATTTATCCAAATTTTATACTTTTTGTAATAGCGGACTAAGCAATATAGGTTCTTTGTACATTTCAACTGTCTATCTATAACAGTTGAAAAGTTTGGCCATATAAATCACTTTTATATTAACTATTGGGACACCCTTTAATTTCCAAATTCATATTTTACACTTGTTATTTTAGCGGACTTAGCAATACAAGTTCTTTGTAAATTTCAACTGTCTGTCTATAACGGTTCAAAAGTTTGGCCATATATATATATATATCAAAATAAACCAACTAATGGGACACCCTTTAATTTCTAATTTTAAATTTTTTACTTATTATAACAGACATAGTAACGAACATTCTGTGCAACTTTCAAGTGTTTGTCTATAACGGTTCAAAAGATAGGACCATAAAGGTGAAATTACTTCACCTATGGGGTCACCCTTTAATTTTTAATTACTTTTTGTTATTGGGAGCTATAGTGATACGCACTTTTTTCTAATTTTAAATGGGTGACCTATAAAGTTCATAATACACGTAAAAAAACATGTATGTTGTATGGGGACACCCTTTAATTTTTAAACTTTTAAACTGTTTTTAAAATGGGACCAATCTGTAGCCATAACCTTTCTAATGGCGCAAAAATTTTTAAAATCGGTTCAGAAATGACCGAGTTCTGAAGGCACAAACATACAAAAAACAAAAAAAAAGCAACACACAGACGAATTGATAACCTTCCTCCTCCTTCCTCCTCCTTCTTTTTTTGAAGTCGGTTAAATACAAATTTTTCCACAAAAGTGCTTCATTTGTTGTTCTTTTTTAATTTTATTTCTAAAAAATTGTTTAAATTCATTTTTATAAGGTAGGTAAAATACATATGTATGTGTTCTAATTATAAATATTAATTATTTATCCCCATATTTATAAAAAATTAAACTTATTTGAAATGTATTTTAAAATAACTTTTGTATGAAAAATTAGTTCTAAAAGAGATTTCAAATATATTTTATTTTTTATAAATATAGGGGTTAGAATATTTTACATTATACATCTAATGGCCGACCTTATCTTTTGATATTTTGATAAAGTAAACGACACAAAAATAGTTGCAGTTAAATTAACAATACTCGACTTGTTAAGAAAAACAGCTGATTTATAACAACATCAAATGTTATTAAAAAGCATTTCTGAATAGCAAAGTCTTTCGTTTTGTTAATATTTTTTTTTAACGAGTCAATAATCGTTAAAATTGAATAGTGAATCACACTACAGATGTACATACCGAAAGAAAGGCAATGTTTTCAATGTATGGAAGGTGTACAGTGTTTTCAAGGTGTCCATTAAAATTTCTTGTACATTTCTACGATCTCTGGTACTTACATGTAAAAGGGAAAAAGAAAGAAAATTCGTAATGTTCTTAGGCATATGTATGTAAGTGTTTTCTAAATGTTATTTTTCGTGTATATATATATATATATATATATATATATATATATATATATATATATATATATATATATATATATATATATATATATATATATATATATATATATATATATATATATATATATATATATATAAATAGCCAATTGGATAAAATTTGTGTTTGATACATATGAAATTTGTAGTCAAGCTTAAGTTCGATTTATTCTCTCTAAGGAAAAATAATTTAAATTACAAATTAGGTGATAATAGTAAAAAAAAAATTGGGAAAATTAAGTTTTTAGACACCAGCAGAGCGGAATGCCCATTTTCTAGACAGCTATGTCCGCCATCATCACTCTTCGCATCTATCTATTTAGTGTAGCGTTTAGTTGTAAGAATCATCTATTTAACCAACCAAACCCAGATAAAGGAATACCAAAAAACTTGTATTTAATTATCAATCCTCATATTTGATTTGTATTTTTACTTTGTGGAATTACATTGTTATTAAAATATTTTAGATGCCGTTTTACCTTTCAATAATTTTACAATAATTTTTTGGATTTTAGAATTTTCTTCAGGGATGGGTATTTTTGTATAAATTAAATACGTAAGAGTCCTTAAATTTGGTGTGGATTGTTTTCAAAGCAAAATCGAAATATTGTCAGGACACGCACACTGTGTGTGGGCACAGCTAGTTCCATATAAATTCTTCCGACATTGAAAATCTCGTGGCAATGCCACCTGTGAGTAGTTTCCCATTATTTTTCTTTCATTTGAAACCAGAGAAATTAATAATTCCTTCACCTCTTGGATAAAAGATAATTTTATTTCTTACACTAGTCTGACTAAAGCTATACATTAATCCCAGCGTCTTTACAGTTTTTTTTATTTTGCCAATAATAATATAGCCATTCAGGGAACAGGGAATAATCGCAATTTGTAGCATTCGCTTTTTCACACCCATTTCATTGTAAATGTTGACTATAAAAAAATTCTTTAAAAAATCGCTAGATTCGAGACGTAAAGCTAATAACAAGTACGACACTCAACGAAAACAATGTATTTCTAATCGATTGTCTGAAATCATTAAAGATCCAAGGAACTTGAAGGGGACTTAAAGTTAGCACACTGTTTTATTATAGCCCTACACAGGTATACGTGGTAAATCTACCGGGTTTTCTTTCGACGTAGTCAATATGACCCCTAAATTATAAACTGCTAAGAACATTTGTACCAGGACAAACAGTATTTTGTGCCCTAGTAGTGGTCGAACAAAATATCTTTTATATGACTAGTCTTTATAGACTAGTGCCGGTCTATAACTTGTATTTATAAATATCTAGATATGTAATAGTTTACGTCTAGGTTATATATAGTTTCTGCTAAGTCTTTTCCCTTCAAGTCCATGCTCGGCTATATTTAGTACATGTATAGTCTCTTTTAGGTATATGTCTATTCTATGCCTACTTTGTACTTAGTCTATGTCTTATCCATGTTTTTCTCACGTCTTATCCATGTCTATCGATGTCTATCCATGTCTTGTCCATGTCATCCATTTCATAGCCTAGTCTATGCCTAGTCTATGCCTAGTCTATGCCTAGTCTATGCCTAGTCTATGCCTAGTCTATGCCTAGTCTATGCCTAGTCTATGCCTAGTATATGCCTAGTCTATGCCTAGTCTATGCCTAGTCTATGCCTAGTCTATCCCTAGTCTATGCCTAGTCTATGCCTAGTCTATGCCTAGTCTATCCCTAGTCTATGCCTAGTCTGTCCCTAGTCTATGCCTAGTCTATGCCTTGTCTATGCCTTGTCTATTCCTAGTCTATGCCTGGTCTATTCCTAGTCTATGCCTAGTCTATGCCTAGCCTATGTCTAGCCTTTCAATAGTCAGTGTTTATTTTCTGATAACCCTCCTTCTTTCATTGAATAACTTTCAATATTTTAACCATTCGATTTAATGGTTGTACTTAATTGACTGTTTTGTAGATATTTTCTATTTATAATAATAAAGTAATAACTTTTTATAACTTTTACAATTTCTTGGGACAATCTTTTGCTGTCTTGACGATTTTAGTGACTTTTGCATGGTACCGACAGTGACATTAAAGTCTAGACTTTTGACGGTATAAAATTTGTTTGACTGGTTCTTTTTATTAATTTTATTCGCAGACATTAAATTAAGAGATAAACAAAATCGATTAAAATACAAAAGAGCCTAAAGCCACAAATTGGCCTTATTAGATTGTAAGTTCTGGCATAAAATTAAAGAAAGTCAGTATTTTTTTTTATTTTTTAAATTTTAGTATTTAACTTTTCTGCCGTTCTGCCGTTTTTACTATGTCAACCTAAAAGATATTTAGTACTTGATGTTTGCTTGTGGCAGTTTAAATACACGTTTTAGGATAAGAACACGTATGCCGCAAATTCACAGTATAAAACCAAATTTATGGAGTATAAAGTCTGTAAACGTGTGTGTTTCGTCTTTTATTTTTTTATTTTTTCTTGGTAAGGAAAAGGATATCACACTCCTGTCTTACATAAACGAGCATTTTTTATGATTTGTTTTTCGTTTATCATGTTTTTGTGTTTGTATGGCAAAAGGGCATTTGATTTATTAGAATTTTGTTAGAACTTTAATGTTTGTGAAAAAACGTATGCTTTAAAATCAAAAGAACATTAGCTTCTATTTTGAAGCAATATTACGCGTAAACTTCCTCACGTTGTTTGAACATTTTCTATTGTAAAATCTTAAATTTGAGTTCAGCAAACAAAGTTTTTCATACTTGAGTTAATTTTAAATGAAAGAACACAAGTGATTTTGTTTTATGAAAATATTTTCATTTAAATTTTCGTTCTGGCTTCCAATAGAAAATAAAAAAAATTCTAATCGGCTCTATTCTGATGGTGGTCTTAGTACTGAGTTAAAACCACATGTTAAACAAAGTCCTTATATACCTTGAGATACATAAGCTGCAATTTAAATTTTATTTCTGCTTTAATTATGTTTATACCAAACGTAGGATACCATTTAAATATTATTTAAATTTATACTGTATCTGAAGCAGACCACTAATATTATAGGGCCCTTTTCGAGACCCTTTGTTCTTCCTCAATTATTTCTGGTGTCCTGTTGCAAATTACGTCAGTCTTACTTTTATTGAGTCCAATGATACGATCAATCATGATCTTGCCACAATTTCTGAATGGGGTCGCATGAGTAGAGTAGAATTTAATGCCCGTAAGACTCAATATTGTATGCTTACGAACAGACGTGCGTTTGAAAATGATGCTTCATCTGTAGCTATGGGTGATGTAGATATTAAGGAATCAGAAGCTAATGACGTTCTTGGCATAATAATTCAGTGCGATGTCCGATGGACATCGCACTATATCCGGCCTAAAATGGAATACAACGCTCATGTATGGGCCGGCGCCCTAAAGTCTATTTTAGAGCTACTCAACCGTGTGCAGGAGAGGGCGAAGAAGATCATCGGTGACAGTAGGGTATCCAACTCTATTGACTCACTGGAGCATCGACGCAATGTGGGTTGTGTTTCGCTGTTTTACCGTTACTACAATGGAATGTGCTCTAATGAAATCAGGGAAATTGTACCCGACACCCACACTTTTTTGCGTATAACACGCTTCTCATTAAGGCCCTATCCATTTGTGGTCTATTTGCCAGTGAATCGCACTACGCATTATAGGGAGAATTCGTTTTTCGCCCGAACGGTTCGTATGTGGAATAAATTCCCTGCCGATGTCTTTCCTATCAACCTCAATATGAGAAAGTTCAAGTCAAATGTCCACAAACACTACTCCATCTATCCTCCTTCCCATAACCAAATTTCCTAGTTCTGGCACAATGCATTGCATTTATAGGGGTCATCCCCTGAGTGCTAGTCCAACTAACATTTTTCATCAATTTTAGGTCTCTTATACCGTTCACATGTGTCTGCCCTGGATCCTAAGTCCAATATTAGCCATTGTGTTGGACATTAAAACACAATGTGCGCAAATATGTCAGTCTTATCTAACTCAACGCCTTCCTTATGTTGATTTTAAAAATTTATAAAATTTCTACGATGTAAACAAAAGACAGGCAGTTAAGCAATTATATGTAATTGAAATTGGAATTTTTCAATTACATTCTACTATTTGTAATTGTAATTGAAATTTTTTTTTTATTTTTATTATTTTCAAAATCAGTTTTATCAAATATCTTAAAATAGCCTTTAAAGAGATATGGCAAATGTTACCTTACATCTATAACATACATATATGCTTTAATCAAATCAAAAAAACTTCATCTTCAAGGTCAAAATCGCAAAAAACTTAAAAAAATTCATTTTTTTACATTTTTTCCCCTGTTCAGGTCCATAGGTAGCAAACCGTTCAAAATTCAAGGAAACAATCAACTACAAAAATGAACCTAAGATCTCAATAAACAACTTTCTAGAACATATGAACTTCCTAGGAATGATTCTTAACACCGTTTAGGTAGCGCTTAGGTAGCCGGGAAATTTTTCACTTTTGCGGCTACCTAAGCGCTGCCTTGAAGATTAAGTTTTTTGATCTCTTTGATCAAGGCCCCACATCTTTGAGGGCCCATAAAAAAAAACCTGGAGGACTTTGGGCAAAACTGGGAGACAGGGTTCTTTTTTTTGTCTTTTATCATGTAGTGGTGTCCGTATATGGTTATTTTTTTCCGTGTTGCACTGTGTTATGTTAGCAGTGTGCTCATTGAAAATTAAGGTTCGATCCAGAAAAACTCCTAAATATCTAATATCAGTAGACCATGGAATATCTGCACCATTCATAATCAGATTTGAATTGGGAAGATTACGAGGGCTTCTTTTTCTTGTAAAAAAGATAGCATGTGACTTTCCAGCATTAATTATAATTTTCTATTTATCAAAATAATTAAATAGAATGGTGAGAGCATTCTGCATATTATCCATTATTTCCTGTGGCAAAACACCTGAAGAATAAATTGCAGTATCGTCTGCATAAAAGGCATAATTGCAAACGCCAATTTTCGGAACATCTGCACAATAAAGTAAATACAGTAGCGGCCCTAAGACAGAACCCTGTGGTACCCCTGCCTCAATAGTAAAAACTTCTGAAGAGACAGAGTTAACATAAATAATGAATTGTCTATTTGACAAAAAACTGTTTATAATATTAATAAGGTATCCGGGAAACCCAAATGATATAAGTTTATAAGGGAGTCCTTGATGCCATACTGTATCAAAAGCCATACTGTGTCGACATCTATCAAAACCATAGCTACTGACTTTCGGTTTTCTATCTCCTGTCTTACAAAAGTTGTAATGCGTTTGACTTGCTGGGTTGTGTTGTGTAAAGGACGAAAGCCAAACTTTTCTTGTGGTATAATATTTCTATCCTCAATGACTATGTTCAATTTTTCCGTAATAATTTTCCAATCCCGCTTAGTAGGCTTATCGGACGATAACTATCAGTCTCATTATTAGGTTTACCCGGCTTTAGAATTGGTACAACCCTTGCAGTGCGCCAGGCCGTAGGAAAATATTGAAGCTTCAGGCAGGCATTGAATATGGATGTTAAATATTTTATTCCAGAATATGGAAGATTTTTAAGAAACTCATTAATTATGCTATGAAAGCTGGTGGAAGCAATATATTGCTTATTTAAGTATTAGAGCTTCCGCAAATGCAACGCGGTAAGGCAAAGATTTTTATTTCCTGGCAGCAAAAGCTACTGCTTCTAAGCGGCTTATCGCGAACAAAAATCATGCATATTTAATGCGCAGACATGTTGAGTAGTATCGAGTAATTATAAGTAGTAGAAATTGGCAGCAATACTATTGTCATTTTGAAATTAAAACGGTATAGTGTTTTGGGTCACTTATCTGACCTCATTTATCCTAGTTTTCTATTTTTAGGCCCTAACATGCTTCCATATCTGGCAGCTTTACATATCCAGAGTCCTTCATTTATGGGGAGATAATTTTTAAGACACATACACTGTCGGACAAAATAAAGTGCGGTTGTGTACCCTTCTTCATTAATCCTCAATATTTTTTATCTACGTGTATTATTTACTGTTTTTTTATTGTCCCGTTATTTGTTGGAGTGCCTCGATTATTTCCATAAACATTTGAAATTTTTAAACTCCTGCGTTCAGGTTTCTGATGTAAAAGTATTGTAGTGTAAAAAAGTCTTCGCGACATAATAAAGTGCGTTTTTTTATAAATCGTGATAAATTTCATTCTTATATTCTTGATTTTTTTAGATAAATTTGTGGTAAGTTATTAAAAAAGAATAATTTGTAGCAAAGTACCTAACTTTTTCGTTTTATATTACTTAAATATATAGAAAATAGGCCTGGACCAACACTTTTTCGAAGTGAAGCCCTTAACCGAAACTCAAAAATATATGTTGGTACAAGATCGCGAAAATGGGATGAAATTGAAAGCTTTGAGTTCCAAGTATAAAATATCAGAATCTGGGGTCAGAAAAATTATTGCTTTATATAAAATAAGGAAGTCAAATAAAAGTTTGAAAAAATTATGCGGCAGAAAACGTAAGACGACGAAGCTTGAAGATCATTATATTGCAATTCTAGCAAAGAGAAATTCGTTTACGATAGCTAGAGATATAAAAGAGAAGCTAGAATTAAATATTTCGACTCGTACTGTCCAAAGAAGACTTAATGAAAGGGGTTTAAAAAGTGCCTTCGCTAAGAAAAAACCTCTCCTACGAGCAGCCAATAGAAAAAAAAAAACGATTGGCTTTTGCAAAAAAGTATATAAATATGCCTAAATCATTTTGGAATAAAGTTATTTATCCGACAGTGATTGTCTCTGGGGGGAAAATCAAAAACTCGAACATATTAAAATGCTTGGATTTTTTGTTTGCTTCGTTGACATCTCTTCAACTTGGTTTTTACATAAAAAAAAACGTCGCGTGGTGCATTTAATTTTTAGAGGAACAATCTTCACCATGGGCAGAAAATGTAGTTTTTAATTAACTAGCTGTGCCGGCCACTTCGTGAGCGTCCTTGTAATATTTTTTTCGATTTTGCTTTGAAAGCAATTCACATTAATTTATGAGTGCCGCCTTAAACTATGCTTCAGTTATGGTTATGTCTTTACTTTATTAAACAGCGCCATCTGTTAGTGGTTAGTGCTTCAGTTATGGTTTATATATCGGGTGGTTAAATTTAAAGGGCCGATGTTGATTTGGAATAAATCAATAATTTAGGAAATTATTGTCATTTTTTTTTTATTTTAATAATAGTGGTATGGTTCAATTACGTATGGAACAAAATATCGGGCAAATGGCCGCACACCTCCATCCGATGCTCTAAATTTTCGATGACGCTGAGGCATAAATATGCCATTAATGTGCCGAATTATCTCATCCTTGAGCTCTTGAATTGTTGCTAGCGCATCGCCGTACACATTTTCTTTTCTTTCTGTGTGGCATAACTGTCCATAATTCAATTTTTTACACAAAACTTAATACAGTTTCTTTGATCCATTTTTTGAAATAGTAAAAAATCGAAGAGCATACCAGAGCATCTGTCAAAAACAAACTGATAATCCAAAATGGCTGATATTGTCAACATAAATAACAGACATGTGTACCAACATTAAAAAAAAATGCAAAAATCGAACATACGAGACCTCACGAAAATTGAAAATAACGGTTATTTTTTGATCATACCTCGTATACTTAAAATGAATTCTACACTGCTTACAATTTTAAGTGTATTTCACTTTATTTTTTTATTTTCCCCAGTTAAATATGCCTGCAATAGAATGCCTGTCTGTTAAGTTAGTGAGAGACTGAACGTGTAATTATTTTTGCATAATTTTTGGTAAAACAGAAATTAAGAATGAGAACATAAATAAAATAAATAAAATAATAGACTGTAGGCAATCGATTAGAATGTCTGGAAAACCACAAAAAAAAGCTGAATTAAATAAAATGTGTGCATGGTAGCCGCAGAAAATACCCATTACGAATAATTCTTGTAATTATGTATTTCACGTGAGCCCTAATGGCAATGACATCAATTTGTGTTTTTCTTTTCTTTTTGCAAGAGATGTTAAATGCCTAGAATTTATTATATCTCGCAATAGACGAGAACGGTATATCCAGACCGAAAGAAACACCTGGAGCTTTTCGCAAAACCTATTATATAAGCCTCTACAGCATCCTTTAGATAGTCTGGGTTCTAAGATAGGTGGCTCAATTATTTGAGACTGCATTTCTGTAGCACCGGTCAGTCATAGATAAGATACTGCACTGACTTTCACAGCATCCAGAAAGCTTCTGTAGCTCTCATAACGTTATAAAGCTATATATATACGTTAAAACATGGCTCCAATCCAGTGTTGCCAGGGCCAGACTAAAAAATGATACGCTTTTCTTTCCAAAAAATTAATTTTTTTCTTAAAAATTTTGAAATTTTATTTTTGAAATTGTAGGTCGTCTTTTGTACCAAAAGCTACGAAATATTAAAAAAAATTTACTTATCGGCATCAATGCTCCAATCATACAGTGAGCCACACAGTGGTTGGAAAACGATTTGTTTTGGACATAAGTCGGTAGCTCATGAACCACCAAAGATAAATTAATGAAATATCACAGAGACAATACAGTGGTATTCCTGAGTGATGCTAAAGGGGGCTTCTAGGTAAGCCTCAAAATTGGTTACCTCGGGTATATAATTTTTTGGAAATCTCATAAAGTTTATTTTAAAAATTTAAAATCATGAGCTAATTAATTTTGTCTATAATAAATCGGTTTCCAACCACTGTACGCCGTTACGTAGCCTTCTTTATCGAGTGAGGGCCAATTTGCAAGTTATCATAGGCAACATGCGAGTCATTTTATTAATCATGCAATACCGCAACATATCGGTCAATGGGATATTGGTGTTCCCTACGGATTGAATCAGGTCAAGGTGCGATTCATTCCTTAACCATTCATCAGACATTTCGTTTGCAACGACGCTCTTATGTCCCGGAGCACAAATAATTATTTTACCGTATCAAGTAGGGCCGGAGATTTAATGCTCTCCGGTATACATTTCCACTTCATCACTTTCGAATTAAGGGCTAGTGGTTGCTAAAATTTTATAAAACAAGTAAAACGTAAAATAAAGGGTCTTTCAATAGTGATAGTTTTTTAATTAGCGTTTTCTCGGTTTATAATTCCATTTTTTTAGTTCTATATATAGTTGTTAGTATTTAGTATAGTGCAGTTTTTTGATGCGCTGTTTGAGCTTTCACTAGAGAATTGGATCGTCGTCATCAGTATTCTGCGCAATCTATTCGCATGAGTGTGGAAAAGTTAAAACTTGAGTTAGAACACAATAAGCCACCAAAAGCAAAATATTGCAGCATTCTGTGTTATCGATGAGCTAAATTTTACGATGATCGCGGCTCCTGGGGCTATCTTACACGGCAACTTGGAGAATATAGCTTAAGGATCTGAGATTGCATCCTTATGAAGTCGTACCGACTTAAGAACTTAACCCAAATGATCACAGATTGCGTCGAGAATATACTGAAACAAAGCCCTTGGAACATGAACCTGAATTTGCTCGAAAAAAAACAGTTTTTTCTTACAAAGCACATTTTTGGTTAAATCGCTTTGTTAAGCATAGGTGCGAGGACAACCCAGATTAGTCACCTGTAGTTCAGTTGTATTCCGAAAATATCACTTTATGGTGTGGTTTATGGTATAAAAGTTTTATCGGACCTTCTTCCTTTCGAAATGAGAACGCAAAAAAAAATATTTTCATTAATAAAGGTTTCAATTGGTTTCAGATTAAAATTTAATTAAATAATTAATTGTCTCAATTATTTGTTCACTTACGACTTTATTTTTGTTCTGTTTTAAACCAAAATATATTTGATTCAATTAAAAAATTAATTGAACTTTAATTTATTATAACCTTTAACTGGTGCAAAATTTTTTTTTTGTGAATGGAACAGCCAGCCGTAAGTTGGCAACCAAGGACAAGCGATTTGGTATCCCTGGATTATTTTCTTTGAAGCGGGCTATGTGGAGGGACAAGTCTTTGTATTACAGAAAAGGGGGAATATTCTACCAGTTACAGCCGCAATTATTGGCCAGAATGATCAGAAATCGAAAAAAATTGGTGTGGGGAATATTGAAGCATTATTTTATTTCAAACATTGCACAATCTTCAAAATAAATCTAGAATTAGGTTGATATTTCGAGTTTGTTAATTGATGAAAAGTATTAAATTTTTTAATTATGTCAATTGTTAGTAGTCCTACAATACTACCAATATGGGCTAGATGGGAATGCATTAAGAAAGACAACATTTCGAGGAAAGAATGAAGGAGGACGTCCTAATTATTTTGAAGACATTTATAATAGTGTGTCATGATGCAATTTTCAAATATCTCTCTCAGAGATCGAACTGTACAAATTTTTATCGAGCTGTATGAGTAAGAGGGTAGTTGAGGGCATACCTTAATAACCCTGACATACATTTTTAAATTTTATCCAGTCTACTCATTTGTATTGAGCGCTATCTATCACCTAGTTTAAATGAGATATAAGGCAACAATTTATGACACCTTTTTTGAAGGACCCACTAATTACACTGTCCAACATCATTTTTGGAACAGAATAGCGACCCTATAATTCTGAAAGGGTATGTTGAGTAGATAATTTTTGTAGAAAAAACTTATGGTCCAGCACGTCTGAGTTTTTTTTTACAGTGGGTCAAAGTTTTCATTTTTTGGTCGAAGGGAGCATTATACTATATGAAAAAAATGCTGTTAGTTAATGTCAGAGAATTCTTGTGGTCAGAGTTGTATTGTGGAATTGTATGATTATTTTTGTGGAAGATCTTAACCCTCTAACTGGTCTTTTTATGGGTCAATTTGACCCTTTTTTCGAGAAAATCTAAAAATATCCTTTAAAAAAGGACATTTAAGGATTAAAATATTATACGAAAATGTTTGCCGGAAAATTTCAGTGGGGGTCACCAAATTAGGACATATGTTTAAACCATCAAGAGGCAAGTAACATATATCTGATATGTTTTCAACCGTCGCTGTTATTTCTGTATTGGCGTATGTCATATTGGCCGAAAATGTATGTGTAGGCGGTTGAGGCACTGGAACACCTTCACAGCGCACTTCTGGTAAAATGACATTATTTGTTGCTTCGTATGTCATTATCGCGTAGTGCCTTTGGCTTTTACCAAATTTGTAATTTACGCAGAAATAGCATTATCTGATTTGTGATCTTCAGGTTGAATCCATGTCATAGGCGCAGAAAATGGCAGCGCCTTAGTACCGCCTTTGTACCAGGTCAAAAGACCACTTTCGCAAGTAGTACATACAGTTTTTGGTATCCAAGCTTCAGATAAAAATCTTATTCCAAAAAAAGAAAATATGGTTCTTCAATTGTAGGGAATATATTTCTTCTGCTTTGATGGTGCGCAAAATGTCCACAAATAAAACAAAACCAATCTCTAAATTTGCAAACAGAATTTGCCATGCTTATTTAAGCTTTAATTTTTCTTTTTTTATATTAATTTTAGTAAAAATCACACCCGATATGTACTGCTTAGTTTCAGCTCAATTATGTTTGATTTTTTTCTATTTATTTTATTTTAATTTTAGTAAAAATCACACCCGATATGTACTGCTTATGCTTATGCTTGATTTTTTTCTTTTATTTTTTATTATTAATTTTAATAAATATCACACCCCATTTGTAAGTCACAGCTGACTAGACGCGAGAACTCAGTGTTTGGCCCGGCCGAACTTGACGCCGTTTTTACCTGTTTTGTATATGTTGGTGTATAATTTTACTAATTAAGCGTAAAGAGCTTTATATACAACATTGGTGTCTTTGCTGACCCCCACTGAAATTTTCCGGCAAACGTTTTCGTATAATATTTGAATCCTTCAATGTTCTTTTTTAAAGGATATTTTTTGATTTTCTAAAAAAAGGGTCAAATTGACCCATAAAGAGACCAGTTAGAGGGTTAAGTTTTTCCACAAAAATAATCCTCATACAATTCCACAATACAACTCTGACCATAAGAATTCTCTCAGACATTAACTTACAGCATTTTTTTCATATAGTATAATGCTCCCTTCGACCAAAAAATTAAAACTTTGACCCACTGTAAAAAAAACCTCAGAAAAAACCATAAGTTTTTTCTACAAAAATGATCTACTCAACATACCCTTTCAGAATTATGGGGTCGCTATTCTGTTCCATTCAAAAAGTCTTAATTTGTTGGACAGTGTTATCCGAATCTTTAGAGGCCCATAAATTTAAATTTTTTACCAATTTGATATTAGAATCGAACCTATACTGTCATTTTCTTGTGTTTGTTAATGTTGCACTGTGTAATCAGTGTGATAGTTAAAGACATAAATATTTCTTAAATCGCAAAAAAAAAAAACTTTCAAGTGCCTGGATACTCTAAAGCGATGTAAAAATACTGTACTTAATTAGAAGTTTTTACTATTTGTGCTGGCACAAAATTAAATACATCTCTTACCTAAGGGCCGGTACTCAAAAATTTATTTTCGTACGACTCGACCGCAAGCTATAGATCTCATCCAGGTCGACTGGCCAGTGAATCGCACAAATAACTTTTAGAATTATGTGAAAATATGTGGAATAAACTTTAACTAAGGAGATTTTTTTAGGACATCACTACCTGCTGAGCTCTTTGTTTGTCTGCATGAAACACCCAGAGTCTTTGGTTGGCATTGAACCCGCAATCTCATGACTAAATTTACAAGGTCCAATACAGCGCATTAACTAAGAAGTGGTTTTACGTGAGTCTGATCTTAAAACGATCAGACTTTTCACTATAGAAGGAGAATATATAAGTTTGTCATTCCGTTTCAAATTACTACAATATTCATTTCCAACCCCATAAAGTATATAAATGTTCTAAATCCTAACACATTATGCATTACATTCTGCTAGTGTCTGCTTTTCTTTATCTCATTATAATAATGAACTTAACCCTAAATTTAAATTTAGTCCAACTGAAAATAAAATTATATGCAATTTGATTTTTCTTATATATATATTTTTTTATAAATATTTAATCTAAAGCCTAGTACTCTGTTCGAATTTGTGAAAAATGTTTATCAACATTTATTATTTCACAGGGAAAATTTGACATTTAAAATGTGGTGTCTATCTCGCGATTTGGAAAAATTTTACGATTTTATTGCTTTTAAGTATACCACATTGTTTTACAAATGTTAACAAAAGCCAGGCGATCAGCTGTTGTTTGAAAAATTCCGCATGAATTAGTTCCCATTTGCTTTATTTCACAGCTTTGATAAAATGTTGCCAGAAACATTTCAATGTTTTTTCACAGCAAAAACAGAGTACTACTACAGCAACATTTTTTCATGACTTTTCATACAAATTTTTAATGTATGTAGTTCGACAGCATTCCGCATGAAAAACTGAACAGAGTAAATGGGTTAACGGTTGTTCAAATAAAATCTTTTAGCCATTAAAGTTCTTATCAAATTCACAGTGAGTCAGTTTCAAAAAAGTTTCTTTATGCACAATGTTTAAGTTAAGCTTTCGCAGAAAGCTTCTACTGGAAAAGCTTTTTGCCTTAAAAGCCACATGCAAATTTAATAAATTAAGGTTTGTGGCATCGCTATTTTACTTCTATTAAGCTTTCTAAATTAGTTAGAAGTTTTACGTATGGGTGTCTACATATTTATTTAAATTTTTCATAATTCTTTGTTTTTTGGAAAATCGAAAACCCTTCATAATTTTAATTAATTTATTGTTTTGTTAAAATAACGATTTTTTTATATAATATCACTTTCCTGATTAAATCATGATTTTTTAGTGAATATTCGACTTTTTGGTGAAATCGAAATATTTTTGTGCAATGACGAACTTTTGATTATTATTTTTACTACAATGAAAAAATACAACACGTTTGCTTGAACGACACAATTGTCAAACCGCAAGCACATTCCTCTCAAAGTACTATTAGGCATAAATTGTGTGCGTAACATTTCTATTTCAGTTTTAGTTCAGTTCTAATTCAGTTCGAGTAAAGTTCTAGTTCAGTTGTAGGTCAGCTCTAGTTCAGTTCAAGTTCAGTTCACGATCACTTCTAGTTTAGTTGTAGTTCAGATTTATTTCAGTTCCAGTTCGGTTGTAGTTCAGTTCAAGGTCAGTTTCAGATCAGTTCATGTGCAGTTTTAGTTCAGTTCTAGTTCATTTATAGTTCAGTTCTTGTTCAGTTCTAATTCAGTTTGAGTTTAGTTATATTTCAGCTCGAATTTATTTCTAGTGCAGTACTAGTTCATCTTTGTTGGTTGTACTTCAGCTCTAGTTTAGTTCTAGTTCAGTTCTAGTTCAGATTTCTAGATTTCAGTTCTAGTTCGGTTGTTCGGTTGTAGTTCAGTTCAGGTTCAGTTCAAGATCAGTTCATGACAGTTCTAGTTCAGTTCTTGTTCAGTTTTAGTTCAGTTCTAGTTCAAATCTATTTCAGTTCTAGTTGAGTTCTAGTTCACTTATAGTTCCGTTCTATTTCAGTTCCAATTCAGTTCTAGTGCAGTACTAGTTCACGTTTTTTAGATTTCGCGCTCATTTCGAGTTAAATTTTTGTACACTTCTAGGCTAATTTTAATTAAATTCTATTTTCTTCTGGTTCTTTTATATGCCACTTAAAGGCATTACTTGTATGTGTATACATATATGGTGCAATGCGCACGGCTCAACGGTGATGCTATATGGCCCAGCATTAGGCACAAGAGCATGATGGACGTAGATAGTAAAGAGGTTAGGTAAGCCCAGTTACCAATGGAATGTGCAAGTGGAAGAAAACTAATCGAAAAACTGCACCGGGCGCTCATTGCGGAAGGCGTTATACACAATGAGTGTTTGAAGAGACAAACATCAGTTTCTGGTTCTCTCATAGTAACGCAGGTTAAGTGAATCTGTGCAACAGCCTACTTCTTAGGCAGTATATGTTCGAATACCAGATTGATGCCTGGGTTGTATTTGGTTAGAAAGTCGGCAAATGTCGTAAGGCTGATATTGGTTAAAGCAAATATAGCCACAACTGGCTATGAAGCAGTAGAAGAGCTATCATCTTATAAAATTATAATCTGCTTATAATTTTGCTGACCAGAACCGAGATTTGGACTTGAGATTACTCTAATTAGAGCAAACGTCTTACGATGAGAAGAAGGACAGAGAGATAATCGTCACATTGCTTACAAAATGTTACGTATTCTTACATACTTAAACATTTTTAGTTTTAATTGGTAATTTTAAGGGCATAAAATAAGCATTTACAAATAAAAATTTCAAAATAAGTAAGAATACACGTGATTTTTTATGCACTTTTTAAATTTTAGCGATAGCTTTAGCTACAAGAATTACAGAATATGACAGCTGGATAGCATAAAGCTTAGGACCAAGAGGCAATGTTAAATAAGGATGTCATAGGAGACCTAAACCTTAACTATAAATATTCGGGTGTTAGTGGAGATAAGAATGCAATAAATTGCAAAGGAAATGAGAAAATAATTAAACCCTGTCAGTGCTGTGGGGCACAAAATATATCCTGCTTCGAAAGCTTTGACACTATAATTTCTTATTAAAACGACCTATTCTTGCAATGTTATTTAATATATTTTTATTTACCTTTTTCTATACTAATAATATAATTTTTTTAAATGTTATAATTTTTTAGAAGTTTTTCAAATTTCAAAATATTTTTTTTCAACAAATTTCTTAAATCATTGTTATAAATTCTGGATTCATGTAAGAAAATCCAATAAAATCATTTTGATCCAAATTCATCATGAATAATTTATCGGTTGGAGTTAAATCGGTTTTCTCCTGAGTAAAGGTTTGATCAAAATTGCAAATATCTTTGCGATGTTTCTGCAAAACAGGAAATAAAAAATACGTGTTAAAATGTGCAGGAATTACCGCTTTTAGAAATCTTTTTTATAATTACTAACCACATTAGGTACAATTGGTGGCTCGATCCAATCCATATTTCCTGCTGCCTCCCAGTCAACACCAGCATAAAAGGGATGAGATTGTATCTCTGAACGGCCAAACCTGCCAGCTCCCAAACGGTTGTTAGGTTTTTTAGCCAAAAACTAGAAAAGAGAGTTTTAAAAATTTAAATTTATTATCGATTTCAAAAGGCTTAACACCTACGCTAGTTATAATATCCATGGACTCCTGGGTAAAGTGTTTGGGAAATACTGCCTTCTTTTCTTTGGCATTTTTGAAGATGGCTTCGTCATTGTCGCCTTCAAATGGTTGTTGGCCAGCCATCATTTCATACAAAAGAACACCATAAGACCACCAGTCTGCAGTGTGAGTGATTATATGGCTCATAATTAAGAATCTATAATTGAAGAATCAAAAATAACTCTATAAAAATATTCCCACATATAAAAAACTTTAACAATCCGTTGTTTAAAGTTTAATAATTAATAATTGTTTTATAGCAAATCCCTAACCTCGGGAGCAATATAAGAGCTGGTTCCGCAAAATGTACTGGTGGTATCGCTATCAGCCACATTGTCCTTGGATAAACCAAAATCTGTTAACTTGACATGACCCTCGATGTCCAACAAAATATTATCCAATTTTAAATCACGATAAATAATTTTACGTTCATGTAAAAAGAATAGAGCCAAAGCCGTCTCAACGGCATAAAATCTTTTAAAAAAATAAGGAAAGAAAAAACGCAGAATAAAATTTTAAAATAAATTAACTTTTATACTCAACCCACATAGCAACTGATTCCTTAAATCTGCCATATCTTTGCATATGGAACAATAAATCACCACCCTTGCAATACTCCATTACAAAGAATAGACGATCCTAAATTTGTAATAAAAAAAAAAATGATTATAAATCAAAAAGTCTTTAAGATTTTCCTATCAACTGACCATAGTCTGGAAGCATGAATGCAATGATACCAAAAATGGTGATTTACCCGGCAATGCCAATATACTCTTTTCAATCATGGGCAATTCCATGTCATCACTTTGTATGATGACGTCTTTTCTTAATACTTTTACGGCATACAGTTCGTCAGTACCACGACGTTCGGCTAAGAGTATTTTTCCATACGAACCCTTGCCTAAGACTTTGATGAAATTAAAATCGGCTGCCCTAATCATATCGCGTTTGCTCATATTATGAGGCATATCCTTGTTATCCATGCGACGTTTATTGGTGGGCTTTTCACGCTGCAATTAAAAATTATATTAACAAAATGTTTATTTTTTCGTTCTAAAATTCCACTTCATTTTCTGTCCACATATAAGTTCTACTTAAATGAAAAGGTGAATTTTGAATTTTCGCGGGCTGTGTACATTCGAATATCGAAAAAAAAAAATTTTTGTTATTATGTTGTTACACATGTGTTAGGCATATGTTGGTATTATTTGCCAATTTGGATTAGTATTTTGTTGTTGACAACTGAAAAGGTTAGTCACGCTTGTGTGTGATCTTCGATTTTTGACTTTTGGAAAAAAAAAATAGATCAAAGAATATGTATTAAATTTTGCGTTGAAAAAGTTCTCCAAGGCACTTGAAATGTTCACTGTGGCATTCGGCGAGTTCCCTTTGTCCCAAAAAGGATTTATAAGTGGTGCAAGCGCTTTAAAGACTAGGGAGAAGATCTTGATGACAACGCTCATCGTCATCAAGATCTCCTGGAGTTGCAACCACGTCAACAAATGAAGAAAACCTTGCAACAGCGAAAATAATTTTTTTGGAATATCCTTGTATCACTATTAGGGAAGTTACAGAGGATGTTGGCATATCAATCGGCTCATGCTATGAAATTTTCTCGAATGTTTTGGGCATGAAACGTATGGCAGCGAAGTTAGCTCCATAATTGCTAAGTTTTAAACTCACACTTTAATGCTTGTTTGTGATTTTTTGGCCAAAAAACACCCATGCCTCAAGCACCTTTTTCACCAGATTTGGTTCCCTGCGACTTTTTCCTATTACCAAAACTGAAGATACCAATGAAAAAAAGCGTTTTACTGATACCCAAAAGCGGATTTCTGAAGTGATTCGAGGATTGGAAGAAGCATAGGCATAAGAGCTTTATATCTGAGGGGGATTAAATGAAGGAGACAAAATGGATACTGATGAATAAATAAATACTTTTCGAAAAATTCAAAATGCACCATTTCTTTTGAACAAACCTGGTATTTAGTATTCTAATTTTCAATTTCTGGTTCTTTTTAATTTTTAGTACATTCTACTGTATCTTCTTTAATTTTAGTTCTAGTTTTGGTTGGAGTCCAGTTCAGTTTATTTTCAGATCATAGTTTAGTTCGATTAGGTCAGTTAGTTTTAGCTCACAGCAACTTTAGTTCTGGTTAAGTTCTAATTCTGTTAAAGTTTAATTCTAGTTCTTGTTCAATTCTATTTTAATTATGGTTCAGTTTTAGCCCAGTTCTAATTCAAATCTAGTTCAGTCCCAGTTTAGTTGTAGTTCAGCTTTTTTTAAGATCTATTTCAGTTCTAGTTCAGTACTAATTCAGTTCTAGTTCAGTTCCAGAACACTTCTAGTTCAGTTTTAGTTTAGTTCTAATTCAGTTCGAGTAAAGTTGTAGTTCAGTTGTAGTTCAGCTCTAGTTCAGTTCTAGTTCCATTCTAGTTCAGTTCTAGTTCAGCTCTAGTTAAGTTCAAGATCAGTTCATGAACAGTTAGTTCTAGTTAAGATGTTATTCAGTTCTAATTCTGTTATAGTTCAAATCTGTTTCAGTTTTAGTTCAGTTCTAGTTCAGTTTCAATTCAGTTTGAGTTCAGTTATAGTTTAGTTCTAGTTCCAGTTCAGTTCTAGGTCAGATGTATTTCAGTTCTAGTTCGCTCTTAGTTCAGTTCTAGTTCAGTTCCAGAACACTTTTAGTTCAGTTATAATTCAGTTATAGTTCAGTTCTAGTTCACTTATAGTTCAGTTATAGTTCAGTTCTTGTTCAGTTCTAGTTCACCTATAGTTCAGTTATAGTTCAGTTCTTGTTCAGTTCAGTTCTAGTTCAGATCTATTTCAGTTCTAGTTCAGTTCAACTTCATCACCAGTGCAGTACAAGTTCATTTTTCGCGGTAGATTTCGCGGTAATTTTGAGTTTTAGTTCACTTCTAGACAAATTTTAATTGAATTTGAATTCACTTCTTCTTCTTTTATAGTCCACTTAAATTTTGGTTCTAGTATAATTATTTTCTGGTATCTTTTTACTTACACGAACTTCATCCCTCAAACGTGCAATATCGTTGACAGGATCACTGCATGGTATATTGTAATGTTCTCCTTCAACTTGAGATAAAAATTTATACCAGCCATCAATAGGTTCCTAAAGGTAATAATTTTTATTTAAATAAAAAAAATAGAAACAAAGTTTTAGTCGATTTTTATTAAGATAATACCTTCTGTATCTCATCCAAACTGAATGAAAACGAGCCCATAAAATCATTACGAGAAGTACGATCCCAATCCCATACTTCGATCAGTAAACGCTTTTCACGATCCGGAGCAGATATATCACTGCAATAAATTGTCAATTAAAAATAGTTTCTTGAGGAAATTTGTTCACTTTTGTTTTACTAAGTAAATGTTTCATTGAAGACTGGATTTAAATTTTTCTGTATGGTTTTGGTCTTCTTCTTGGTCTTGCCACTGCGGTCGGGATGTAGCTGTACTGCTACATAGGGATCACTGAGACCATTGGTATCCATGGGTATTAAATTAGCTGCTTCTTTGACTGTTTGAAAATAAATTATAATTTAATTGTATGATTTGTAGTTTGAAAAAACTTCTTATGTTACTCACTCTCCACTTTTAAGGAGTTTCCTTTTAGCTCAACAAACAATAACAATTTGCCTCTTATTTCACTTATATCCGATCCACATAGTGGGGGCACTTTTTCCTTGCAGCCATGATGCACATTCAAATTGCAATCTAGTATTGGGATTTATATATTTTTGTTAAGAACACTTGCGAACCTTTTTCTTTTCCTGCTTAAACTTACTGTCACACTTGACACCCTGATGAGCAACACCATGCAACAACAAACCGCAATCATCGCAAAATGTAGGAGTCGAATAGGTTGTGGAAATCCAGGAATGCTTGACTTTGGCACAGTCGCCATCAATATCCGTTTCAGTGCCAGGACATTTAAATAACACATGACTAACACACTTTTGATGGATATTGAAGCGGCAGTCTGGAAAATAATCGTATATTAGGAAAAACAATTTGTTTCTATTATCTGGCAATTGTACAAACCTTCACATTGAAAACCTTGTTTGCCGAAACCCCTGTTATAAAGAAAATAAAAAAGTTTAAATGTAAAAAAAAAAATAAAATAACAGTCAAAGTCAAAGTAAAGCGGCCATGTGAGAGTCGAACTCACACAAGAAGGGTTTCCGTGCTTGCTACTGTGCAATATTTAACTTTAGTTTAAATTTACAATAAAAACTTTTTTAGAATTTAAGAAAAATAGTGAAACTATTCGCGGAATAATTTGTGACGATGTGAAACATTTTTAAAGGTTTTGGCGATTTTTCAAAATTTTTGACGATTTTGTACGTTTTTGTACTAACTGTGAATGTAATGTTTGTATTAATTAAAGCATATTTTCAGGATAAAAAAATATTTTTTAAATTTATATTTCTTTCTTAAGGTGCCTTTTACTTTTTAACATTTTACCCAGTACGTTACGAATAAAAAGCAGACAGACGGACGGACAACGCCGAAGCTATATTACAAAACTCTTACAATTTATTTTCTTACTAGTTTATATATGTTAATGTTTACCATATAAAGTCCTTGCAATGGCCACAGTAAGTGGGCTGTTTGAAAAATCTCACCACAAACTTATGACCCATTACCACCTGCATGCCTTTGCGTTTCATGCCACCACGTCTTAGACGATTCTTCATGAAATTCGTTATGTTGGCTTCTCCTGTTATATCCACTAGATTCTTAGGGGCTGCTGCTGCAGCCGCTGCAGGAGCTGGTGCTGCTGCTGCCATTTTTTTTACCAAAGTCCTTTTTCTTCTGGTTTAAAAATTTATATTTTTTTGTTTTAGTTTTGCAGTCTTAACACTTCGCCGTGTTAAGCTAGACTATTGCTGACCAAAGTATTGAATTTAAAATGTCTCTTTTTGGGAAACCTTAAAAGTCATTGGAAATTTACCCCCACAAAGTTTAAGGTATTTTTTTAAGGTTTGTTAGACATCACATAGAGGTTAAAATAATTGGTTTAACTGGGGTCATCGTTTACATAAAGAATAAGAAAATGTTTGAAAATAACTAACAACTAACAACAAGAGAACAAGTGTTTTTGTTTAACAGAAAATTGATTTTAAAGCAAATGTTATACAAAGTAAGAAAAAGATTTTTATAACAATAGTCGAAAATACTCGTCATTAAAAATATTAAATTTTTTGTCAATCAATTTTTTATTATACAAAAATTATTTTTTGTATAATAAAAAATTATTTTTTGTATAAGAAGTCCTGAAATTTACATTTGATTTTAAATGCCAATTTGGCATGTGAAAATTTTAATTACAAAACTGGAGTATCGGACAGCAAAGTGTTATAATGTTGAAAAATTATGTACTTTTCCGCATAAAATCGTTCTTATCATTGAATCACATTGCCAACTTGAAATCTTTGCTAAACCACTTGGTGCCGAAAAAGTAGCTACCCTGCCTTCATTAATCACGGGGCTGAAATTCTTTTTTGCAGCATATAGCCAACAATTGAGGCTTTAAAAATTCGTTTACTTTTTTTTTAATCAGTGCTCTGCACTCCGAGGAATTTTAAAATAATTCATAAACTTTGGTTTAAAATTGGCTATGTTTTGATAAGGCTGGACTTCAAAAAAAGAAGAAGGTTATCAATTCGTCTGAATGTTGCTTTTTCTATGTTTGTGCGCGCAGAACTCAGCCATTTCTAAACCGAAAGGTTATGCTTTTGAATGGTTATGCTTACAGATTAATCCCGTTTTAAAAACAGGTCATTATTTAAAAAATTAAAGGGTGTTCCCTTACCACATACCTAATTTTTATGTCTAATAAGAACCGTAAAGGGCACCAATTTAAAATTAAAACAAATGCGTATAACTATATCTCCCAACAACAAAAACCAATAAAAAAGTAAATTTAAAATTTAAAGGGTGTCCCTACCCTTTGATCTTTAAGGGTCTTTCTTTTGAACCATTAGAGACAAAACTTTGAAAGTTTGATAGAATGTCGATTCCTATGACCGTTATAATAAAAAGTATAAAAAATCAAAATTATAAATTAAAGGGTGCTCCAATTGTTCATGTAATTTGATGTATATGGCCATACTTTTGAACAGTTGTACACAGACCGCTGAAATTTACAAAGAACCTGTATTGCTAAGTCCGCTATAACAAAAAGTATAAAAAAAGTGAATTTGAAAATAAAAGGGTGTCCAAATAGTTAATATAATTTTATGTATGTGGCCAAGCTTTTGAACCGTTATAGACAGACAGCGAAAATTTACAAGAAACTTGTATTGCTATGTTCGCTATAACAAGAATATAATTTTAATTTAGAAATTAAACTGTGTTCCCATAGTTGTATGTATATCGCCCTATCTTTTGAATCGTTACAGACAAACACGAATGTCCACTATTTTGTCTGGTATAATAACAAGTATAAATATTTAGAATTATGCATTAGTGGGAGTCCCAATAGTTCATGTAATTTTTGCTATATGGCCAAACTTTTGAACCGTCATAGACAGACAGTTAAAATTTACAAAGAAACTTTGTGGCCAAGTCCTCTAAAACAACAGGTCTTTAATTTAAAATCGTAAATTAAAGGGTGTCCCAATAGGCGATGTTATTTGATTTATGTTGACCTATCTTTGAAACCGTTATAGACAGACGCTAGAGATTTATATAAACTGTTTTTGTTGTCAGTGTAAGTGTAAAAAAATAAAGGGTGTCTTCATACCTGACGTCTTTGCAGTTAATTCTTGAACCGTTATAAACAGACATTTGATACTTACTCAGAACGTGTATTATTATGTCCGCCATAGCAAGAAGTATAAAGTTGGAAATTAAAGGGTGTACCTAAAGTTAATGATACTTGATTTATATGACCTTATCTGTTGAACGCTTATAGATAAACATTTAAAATTGTAACAAAGCGAATATTACTATGTCCACAATAAAAAGTACAAACAAACTTAAAGGGTGTCCTCATAGCTGACGTATTTGACTTCTATGGCCTAGTTTTTCGAAAGGTTATATATAGAAAATTAATATTTACAAAGAGCGTATATTATTATGTCCGCTATAAGAGCTATTAAAGCTATAAAAATTTAAAATTAAATGGTGTCCCCATAAAAGACGGATGGTGCAAATACCTTAACTTTTTTAACAGTAATAGGGAGATATCTCAATTTTACATAGTCTTTACTTCTTTTCCTGCTAATATTGTCGTTATTTGTGTATCTTTTATTTGGTTTATATATATAGTTCTTACAGATTACTTCTTAAATTTTTAGTTTAGAACTGGTACCCTACTATCTGATTTGAAGTCGGTTTTTTTTGCAAGAATTATTTTTGACTTATTTTTTCTTTCATTCGCATTTGTTATAGGTTATCTTAAAAATGGTTCAAACAAATTTACTAGTACCAAGCAAGCAAGTTTAATTTTATTAATTTAATTAGGGGAAAATCCTGGAAAAAACGGTACTTTTTACATTTTTCCAATTCCGAGGCTTGTAACTTTTTAACTAAAAGCGCTATCATAACAAAACTTTAAACTATTTTATTATTTTTTTTTTATCAAGAATATAGCCAATGTTTCAAAATAATAAACCGATCATTAATAAGTACACCACGCCAAAAATACTAAAGTAATTAAGGTCTGCCAAAATTAAAAAAAGGCGCTGACAGACGGACAGACATTGTAGCGAAAACAATAGGGTTACGTTTTTACACTTTGTATACGGAACCCTAATAGTCAAGTGTGAGTTAGACTCACACACGTAGGGTTCCATCGTATGTTTAGTACGGTTCAAAAAATAAGATAATATACGTGAAAATCATGTCACTGATGGAACACCCTTTAGATATTAGTAATTGTTACAGCGGCCGAAGTACAACATCTACTATAAACATTTAAAGAGTCTACCTATTACGGTTCAAAAAATATGTCGTTATACATGCAAAAGACGTCACTGTCGGAAAACCCTTTAATTTTTTATTGTTTTTATAGTAATACACCATTAGTGAAAATTTCAAGAATCTATCTATTATGGTTAAAAAAATAGTCAATGTTTCTGCAAATCACGTCACTGTCGGTACACCCTTTAATTTTTACTATTTGTTATAGTGGCCATAATAATACACCTTCTGTAAAAATTTCGAGAGTCTACCTATTATCGTTCAAAACCTAGGCCATATACATGCAAATCACACCACTATCGGAACACTCTTTAATTTTTAGGTTTAATATTTTATACTTGCTTATAACGCGAATATATATTAAATTACTGTCTGCAAATTTTAAGTGGTTGCCTCCTACAGCTCAAGAAATAAAGACATAAAGGCAAATAACACGTCACTTTAGGAACACCCTATAAGTTTTCGTATTTGTTGCTATAGTGGCTACAGTTACAAAACTTATGTGAAAATTTCAAGAGTCTACCTATTACGGTTCAAAACTTAGCCCTTATACATGCAAATCACACCACTATCGGAACACCCGTTAATTTTAAAGTTTATTTTTTAGACTTGTTTATACAGCGTACTAAGTTTAAATTACTGCATGCATATTTTTAGTGTATTCTTCCTACAGTTGAAGAAAAAAGCACATATTCGTAAATAACACCTCTCCATCGGAACACCCTATAAGATTTAGTATTTGCTACTATAGCGGCCACTGCTATACACCTTCTGTGAAAATTTCCAAAGTCTACCTATTACAGTTCCAAAGATAAAAGGCGCTGACAGACGGACAGACATTGTAACGAAAACAATAGGGTTATGTTTTAACACTTTGTGTACGGAACCCTAAAAATTGATAACGAGCTTACCGTGGTTGACCTTCTATATCACGCACTTTATTGGGTTGGTAAATCTTTAACAAAAAACATTAACCCATTCGTTGTTCTTTAAAAGAACTCACCTGAATTCCACCGTACCCCAAAAATACTTTACATTCATTAGCTATATCACGCCAAGTCCATTTAAACAAGTGGACCATACTAGAACTGTTACCTTTGAAATGAGATTCCTTTTGATATTTTACTTTACCCAAAAAATGCAAGTAAAACTTATAAAAGTTAAAAATAAATTGAATTGTTTAAAATCTTTCTTTATTTACATTAAAATCAAATATTTTTTTTTGTAACTAATTGATAAGAAAACTTGTAAAACAACAACAAAATTACAAACAATCAAATCAAAAGACCTTCACATCATTGTATTGTATTTTTTAAACTAAAATTCCACTAACATGAAATGAATTTTGTTTACAACTTTGAATCACTAAAAATAGCCACCGCTTCTGGTCCCTTTGTTAAATTTATGTCAGCGAAACCCTTTTCATCTACCTGTATCTTCAAACCAGTACAATCATTATCATGCTTTAAGCCCGACAAAATATCACAATACATTCCTTGAGGCAAACCTGTTTGCATTGATGCATTCAACCCTCCGTCCAATTCCATATTAAAGGCCACAAATCCCAAATTGCCGCGTGAAAATGAAATTTGATTTTCACCATATTCCCTCCAGTTTTCTAACGGTTGTTGGCCCATTGTATTACGAAATTTCACCATTTGATGTATTGCCGGCCAACGATGTTCGCACACCCAACCTACATTATCAGTATCACACAAGTTGTTTTCCAAAAACTCAGGAGCCCTAATATGGCCTTCTGCTGTAAGTGGAGGCCCCTGGTCGGTATTGGTAAATGAATAAGAACTCATAACTCTTGTTACTTTGCCATAGGGATGGGCCAACATAAAAGCCACAGCCAATTTATAAAGTTCGGGTTGTTTAAAAGTTAAAATATCCGCACCACCAGCTCCATGACCTCTTTGGTTGTCATGATTGTCTACAAAAACTATTGCATCTTCGGAGTCTAACATGTCCCACTCAGGACCCCAATTTTTTAAATTGTTTAAGGAATTCTTGTTGCGGAATAAGCGCCCAATTTCGGTGGAAAATTTGAATTCGGTAACAGCGCCCAGGTGGTTGTATTCAGTTCTGAAAAAAAAAAATAATTAAAGGATTTATTTTTACAGGGAAAAGTTTTGAAAGAAAAAATTTTGGTACATATATTTTATTAGGAAAGTATTTGGTGAATAAAACTAGAAACTATTCGGTAAATAAATATTACTAGGAATTTTTTTGGTGAATAAATTTCATTAACCCCTGTCTACATTTGTCTTTAATATGTCTAAACAAAAGTCAAACTTCATATAAAAAAAACAGTATCAAAAATAATGTTTTTTTTTATTTGAAGTTTGACTTTTGTTAAGACATGTTATTGCCTAATGGAGACGGGGGGGTTAGGAAACTTTTTTGTAAATAAATATTATTAGGAACATTTTTGGTGAAAAAATATTTTTAGAAATTTTTTTGGTAAAAAAATATTTATAGGAAAATTTTTATGAAAAAATATTTATAGGAAAATTAGAATATATTTTTTTTGAAAAATTTTTGGTGAATAAATTTTTGTATTAAAATTTTTTCTGAAAAAATATTAATTTATGGTGAATAAATTGTATAAGGATAATTATTGGTGAATAAATTTGTTTATCAAAATTTAAGGTTAATATTTTTTATTAGGAAAATTTTTGGTGAAAAATTATTTTTAAGAAAATTATTGCTGTATAAATTTAATTTGGAAAATTTTTGTGAATAATTTTGATTAGCAAAATTTGAGGTGAATAAATATTATTAGTAAATTTTTTGGTGAATTTTTGAAGTAAATACATTTCTTAAAAAAAATTGTTGGTGTATAAATTTATTTAAAAAAATATAGTAAATTATTTTTTTTACTTTTCGATTAAATTTTATGAAAAATTGTTGTTAGTAAACCTTATGAAAAAATTATATGTTCGTAAAATTTTTAGTGAATATATTTATAAAACTTTATTAGGAAATTATTCTGTAAATAAATACTACTAGGAAAATTTTTGGTGAATAAATTTCATTACAAAACTTTTTAGGAAATAAATATTATTAGGAAAATATTTGGTTAAAAAAAATATTTTAAGAAAATTTTTTATTAAAATTTTTGGTGAATTAATTTTATTAGAAAAAAAAAATTGGGTGAATAAATAAATGTTTTATTGAAATTTTTGGTAAATTAATTTTATTAGAAAAATTTTTGGTGAATAAATTTTTTTATTAAATTTTTTGGTAAAAACATATTCTTAAGAAAGTTTTTTGGCGAATAAATCTTATTAGGAAAATATATGGTGAATAAATCTTACTGGCAAACTTTTTAGTGAAAAAATTTTATTGGGAAAATTTTTTGCGAATAAGCTTTAAGGAAATTTGTATGTAAAAATTTTTTGGCGAATAAATTTATTTAAAAAAATATAGTAAATTATTTTTTTTACTGTTCGATTAAATTTTGTAAAAACTAGTGTTAGTAAACTTTTTAACCTTATGAAAAAATTATATGTTAGTAAAATTTTTAGTGAATATATTTTATTAGGAAAATTTTTGTAGAATAAAATTTTATTAGGAAAATTTTCTGTAAATAAATACTACTAGGAAAATTTTTGGTAAATAAATTTCATTAGGAAACTTTTTAGTAAATAAATATTATTAGGAAAATATTTGGTTAAAAAAATATTTTTAGAAAATTTTTAGTGAGGGCATTTTATTAGGAAAATTTCCAGTGAATACATATTTTATTAAAATTTTTGGTGAAAAAATATTTTTAGAAAATTTTTGGTAAAGGCATTTTATTAGGAAAATTTCCGGTGAATAAATTTTTTATTAAAATTTTTGGTGAAAAAATATTTTTAGAAAAATTTTTGGTGAGAAAATATTTATATTAAAATTTTTGGTGAAAAAATTTTTTTATTGAAAAATTTATTGAAAATATATTTTGAAGAAAATTTTAGGTAAATAATTTTATTAGGAAAATATTTGGTGAATAAATTTGTTTAACAAAATTTTAGGTGAATAAATTTTACTAGCAAACTTTTTAGTGAATAAATTTTATGTGGAAATTTTTTTGTGAATAAGGAAATTTGTATGTAATAATTTTTTTTGTGAATAAATTGAAAAAATAAATTTGCAATTTTTAAATTTTGTGAAAAATTGTTGCTATTAAAGCTTTAAAACTTGATATGTTCGTAAAATTTTTTAGTAAAATTTTTGAGATTGATTCTCATCAATGACTGGTTATTTCACTACAATTAATCACAGTCTTCTTTATTAATTTAGAACATAATTTGTGTTTGTATTGTAACATTTAATACTATTTTTTAGGAGGAAAAACTTGTATGGCATATGTTCAGTCATTTGATAATTTTTATTTAATTATTATTTTTTTATTTAATTTTGTTTGCCTTAAATTAACGTAACGTAAAATCACTTGTTTTTCTTTATTTTTTTTTCTTAATTTAAATTCCCATACCTGATTTAATTATATCTGTCAAGTTGCTTGGGAAATTCAATAAAAATACTGTTATACTTAAGTTAGTTTAAGAAACCATTTTTGAATAAAAACCAATTGTTGAATCTAAACAGAAAGAACCGGTTGTGTACCTCTTTTTTTTGCGAATCATTTATTGAAATAAATAAATAAAAATAAATAAATACAGTATCTTTTAAAAGACTAAAAAACATAAAATCATTTTTAATTTACTGCTTTAAAAAATATTAAGGCAAAACATTTTGGCGCCCTTGCAGGGACTGTGTTTTTAAAGTGTTTATTTTTAATTTTAATAATATTCGCGGCTACCACAACCGTATTTCAATACGCGAGTTAAAACAACTTCAACCTCAGGAGTCATCATCAATAATCCCGCAACAAGAGAATACATCATTACCAACATCTTCAAGGATTTCCAGATGCCCAAGTGCAATTGTATTCTTTGCCAAAAGGAAAGTGCCGAACGTCAGGTATTAAAGAACGAATAATTGTGTGAGACTTTGTATTTTTTCCTTTGAATTTTATTATAAAATTCATTTAACAAAAGTTCTATTCCACACAAAAATTATTTGTTCTTATACAAAATTATTTATTAAATTTTGCCCTAGTAGTGAAACACACAAAACTAGTAACATAAATAAAAGTGCTTTATTGTTCATCATAATTATCATTAAAAGTAAACAAAACTTCATTATTACAGTGCAAGTGTTTATTAAAAAATCACAAACGAATAAAATTCGGCCTCCTCGCTAGAATTTTAACCATCACTTTGTGTTCGTGCTCTTCTTTTCTCGTTCTCTTAAATTCTTTCCATAAAATTAAATTTTATTAAATTGTAAAATATTTACAATATTCCAATATTTAATTTTTCGTTACTTCACTTACTCGTTTGTTTAATTACTGTTGCGTTTGTTTTGTTTAATTTTCTTGTAATCGCTGCAAGCAAATAATTTCGCTAGCCAACACTTTACTTCGAAAAGGTAAACAAACGGACAGACAAACAGAACAAATAAATTAATAAAATTTAAAGTTTGTTTAAATAAAACAAGTGAGAAAAGTGAAAAGTTAATAAAAAATACATAAGCAAATAATATTGAGAAGTTTAATTAATAACTCAAACTTGGAAAATTTGTACATTAGTTTGTGAGAAAATAAAGAGAAATAAGAAGAGTTAAAATCATTATTATCCGACGGACATTTATCAAAGTGATCGCGAGTAAAATATTTATCAGTAAATAAATAAGAGGCTGTGATTTATTTGAACAATAAAGAGAAATAATAAAAGTAAATATCACTTCTAAAGCTATTAACATACATAGTTATTGTGAAAATAAAAAAATAAAAAAAATTGTGTTTTTTTCTCTTTGCGTTTTTGGTGGTTGTAGTGCAACCCAGCAAACATTTTATTAGCTAGTTGGTCGCAACAAGTAAAAATAATTTCTTTGTGTATTAATACAATACAGTTGCTTGATCTCGCTAACATTTAAGAAAAATCACAAAGCTTACCCAGCAAACAATTTTTAGCCATATTCTTGGTTTTTATTAAAAGTAAAAAAAAAAAAAATAATTTCACAATTGTTAACAAAAGTGGTATAACTAAAGAAATAGTCGAAACCTAAGTTTTCTGTACTTGTTAAAGTGGTTTATTTATTTGCGTGTAAACCGTAAGTTGATCTTGGAAAATTAATTATTTCATTTGTCAATTAGACAAACGCGTCTTTTTCTTTGAGATCCTTCCAGAAAATTTATCACAAATAAAGTTTTGGTTTCCTATAGCTTTTACTAAAAATAAAATAAACCTCGACTACAATGGCTGGCGGTAAAAAGCAAAAAAGCACAAATAATAGTCTTGAGAGTTTATATTTACAGAAAAATACAATTTTGACCAACGTTTCACGAATAAGGCGCTCTATTAAAGAAAAAACTATTTCATTTAATCAAAATGAATTGCAATGTCGTCTGGAAATTTTAAATTCATACATCGAAGATGCTATGGATATTCAGTCAGAGATCGATATTTTAGATCCGTCAAATAATGAAAGAACTGATATGGAAAATTTATGCGTTTCCACTAAAAGTATGCTCATGGGGTATTTAACTCCAAGAGAACATAGCTTTGCTGAAGCTTCTTGTAGTTTTCATGGCCATCACAACCGACTTCCAAATATGAAGTTGCCGAAATTTAGCGGAAAATATTCCGAATATAAAAATTTTATAAGTTTATTCGAGAGTCTGGTAGACAGCGATCCGACTCTGACTGAAATTGAAAAATTTAATCATTTAATTTCATGCCTATCAGATGAAGCTTTAGGTACAGTAAAGGCCTATCAAATAAGTGAGCAAAATTATTCCAAAGCCTTGCAAAGTTTAAAAAAGGTTTATGACAATCCGTGTTTAATATTTTTCGATAATATAACAAAATTATTTGATCTACCGGATATGTCTAAGCCATCTTCAGCAGGCCTGAGGAGCATGATTGATACGGTTTCGGCTATATATGGCTCACTTTTGTCAATCGGTGATGACAAAACAATTACTAATGCAGTAATTATCCACCTAGTAATGACAAAAGTAGATCCAATCACTAGATCAAAATGGGAAGAGCAGCTGGATTACGAGAAGCTGCCCCTGTGGAGTGATTGTGAGGCAGCACTAAATAAAAGATACCAGCACATTTCAGCTGAAGAAGCGTCAAATTCAAGACCGAAGCCTAATGCCAATTTTTCAAGAAAAAACGAATTTTTTTCTAAAAAGAAATCAAATACTTAATTTCGTGCCAAACCGAGTCACAACAAGCATCTTCGAAATGTCTATTTTGCAAATCTACACAACATTTTGTTTCTAATTGTCCTTCTTTCTCTGCAGTACCAGTGCAGCAGAGATTCGATTTCATTAAAGGCGTTCCTGCCTGTATTAACTGCCTAAAAATGGGACATACAGTAACTAAATGTAAATCATCTAAATGTAGAGTTTGTAGTCGCTCACATCATACATTATTACACATATATGCTGCAAATAATGCGCAATCATTGAGTGTTAATAGTTCTGAGTCTAACGAACCAACAACTAGTTCCAGAGCTTTTATAAACCATTCATCTTCTAAAAAAGATAATGTCATCTTGGCCACAGCCTTGGTTAGAATTAAAAATAAATATGGCCAATATGTGTTAGCCAGAGCTCTATTAGACTCCGGTTCACAAACAAATTTTGTAACCGAGGAACTATCTCAGCGGCTACAATTACGAAAAGAAGAAAGAAATCTCAGTCTTATTGGCATCGGTAAAACTAACTCTTCTGCCAAGTACAAACTCCAGGCAACAGTAAAATCTCGTATGAATTCCCATGAGTTTTCGTCAGAGTTTTGGGTTCTACGATCGATTTCAAATTATCAACCAGATCGTGTAATTTCTACCTCTGGTTGGAACTTGCCTGGTAACATGGAGTTAGCTGATCCATATTTTAATAAACCGCAAAAAATAGATATGTTGATCGGCGCTGAGATTTTCTTTGAATTATTATGCGTTGGTCAAATTAAACAAAATCCTAACATTCCAACACTACAAAAGACTTTACTAGGTTGGATCGTTTCAGGAAAATATAAAGAATTGAGAAATTGTAATAGTTCTTGCCATTTAAGTTCACTTAAAGAAGATGAAAATTCATTAGATTCTGTGGTTCGTCGTTTTTGAGAATTAGAAGAGATTCCTAAAAAAGCAAATATTTTGTCGTTAGAACATGAACAGTGTGAGATGAGGTTTAAAAATTCTGTTCAGCGATTGCCATCAGGCAGATTTAAAGTGGCGCTACCCTTTAAAGCGGATCCTAAAACTCTGGGATTTTCTTTTGAGACAGCTAAAAGACGATTTTTATCTTTAGAACGTCGGCTCTCAAAAGAACCACAAACAAAAGTGATGTATAATTCTTTTATGAAAGAATATATCGATTTGGGACATATGTCTATTGCAGACAACAAATTTCCCGAAAAACCTCATTATTTCATACCACATCAATGTGTACTACGCCCTCAAAGTTCTACTACAAAACTTCGTGTGGTTTTCGACGCTTCTTGTAAGACGTCTACACAAGTTTCTCTTAATGATCTACTTATGATTGGTCCAACAATTCAAGAAGAATTGTATTCTACTCTAATTCGATTTAGAATGCATAAATACGCGATTACGGCTGACATTGAGAAAATGTACCGTCAAGTCTTAATTGATGAGGCCGATAGAAACTATCAGTTAATATTACGGCGTGAAGATCAATCTCAAAATATTGAAATATACAAACTAAATACAGTGACTTATGGCACTTCATCGGCACCATTTCTGGCAATAAGATGTCTAACTTATCTAAGCGAATTATATGAAAATTCGTTATATATTGGGTCTAAAATCATCAAAAACGACTTTTATGTGGATGATCTTTTGACTGGTGCTGATTCGATTGAAGAACTTAATACAATTCGGTCTCAAGTAACACAAATATTGCAATCTGCAGGCTTCAACCTTACTAAATGGTTTTCCAATTATAATAGGCAATTTGATTCTTCTACATTGGAAAAGTCTGTGCAGATAGATCCCGATCTCACAAAAACTTTAGGCACTTATTGGCGTCCGAAGAGTGATGTATTTAAATATCACTTAGATGATTCATTCTGCAATGTCAAGGCAACGAAACGTAATATATTATCTGTTTCGGCAAGACTTTTTGATCCACTCGGACTTTTGTGCCCACTAGTAATTAAGGCGAAGGTTCTTCTTCAAGATCTTTGGCTAATGAAGTTGGATTGGGATGAATCAATTCCCAATCGTCTTGACACTTCCTGGGAAAATTTCAAAATTAATTTATTAAAAATCGATCAAATAGAAATCCCCAGATATGTCTTAACAACTTTGAAAAACAAATATCAAATACATGGTTTTTCTGATGCTTCTATGCGAGCTTATAGCTGCTGCCTTTATATCCGGAGTAGAGCTTCTGGTAAAACTTCTTGTAGATTGCTAACAGCAAAATCTAAAGTTGCTCCTCTGAAGACCAAGTCCTTGCCTAGGCTTGAGTTATGTGCAGCCCATTTATTGGCTAAATTATGGTCTAAAGTAAAACCTATGATTTCGTTCGAGATCGAAGACGTTACTTTTTGGACAGATTCAGAAATAACATTACACTGGATTCAAACTCATCCATCAACGCTGGCAACATTCGTATCAAATCGAGTTTCAGAAATCCAAGAACTATCAGATCAAGTTGCTTGGCGACATGTTCCAACTAAGGAAAATCCAGCTGATATAGTTTCAAGAGGATGTGATGTAGATGAACTAGTAGATTCAATTTGGTTTAATGGTCCTAAATTTCTAATACAGGAAAGAAATGAGTGGCCAGTAAATTCTCATTTTCAGTTGACCGCCGAAGAAGAGTCACTAGAAAAAAGGAATACTAATGTGTTTCTCGCTGTAAAAGAAGTTGAAGCCAACTGTATTATACAGTTGATTGAAAGATTTTCATCATATACTAAAATGATCCGAGTATTTACATACGTTTTCCGTTTCATCGATATTGCTCGAGGTAACAAATATCGCAACTTAGGAATGCCTACAGCGAAGGAAATGACTTGGACTTTTCTACAGCTAGTTGAAATCATTCAGAGAACTGAATACGCTAAAGAGCTGGAAAAGTTGAATAAGTCACAAGTTTTGCCTTCTAATTTACAAAGACTGAATCCATTTGTCCATGAGTTTAAAAACGAACATCGTTCATTTTCACTACTAAGGGTAGGCGGGCGGCTGCTTAACGCGCCAATTGCATACGATGCTAAATTCCCACTGTTGATGCCCAAAAAATCACATTTTATGACATTGTATTTGCGACATTTACACTTTAATAATTGTCATGCAGGAGTGAAGGCTTTAGTAGCTCTTTTGCGACACAAAATCTGGCTAATAAATGCCAGAGAAGAGTGTAGAAAAATAGTTCGAAGATGTCTGCATTGTTTTCGGTATAAACCGAAGTTGATGGGCCAAATCATGAGGAATTTGCCCGCTGATAGGGTGAGATCTCTGCGCCCATTCAAAGTGTGTGGCGTAGATTTTTGCCAATTAATATTACTCAAAAAATTCGTGGCCGTCCACCTATTAAAACGTATATTGCTATATTTGTGTGTTTTTCCTCAAAGGCTGTACATATTGAAGTAGTCACTGATCTCTCTTCCAATTCCTTTCTTCTCTGTCTTCAAAGGTTCATCGGCAGGAGAGGGCTCCCAGAAACGATCTACTGCGACAACGCCACCAACTTTGTCGGTGCCAATCGAGAGCTACTGGAGCTGCGAGAAGTGATGCTCAGCCATGCCGGCGAGATAGAGTCGTTTGCAGCCAACAAAGGAATCAGTTTCGTGTTCATTCCACCACGAGCACCGCATTTCGGCGGTCTATGGGAGGCAGCCGTCAAATCCGCGAAAGGACTGCTCGTCAAAACCGTGGGCATGGTGTTGCTGACAGTGGAGGAGCTACATACGGTGCTGGTTCAAGTAGAAGCTGTGCTCAACTCCAGGCCGATCGCCCCGGCCAGCAACGATCCGAACGACGGAGAGGCCTTAACATTAGCGCACCTTCTCATAGGCGAGAGCCTTCTTGCGCTTCCGCAAGAATTGCATCGAGGCGAAGTGGACAGGCTGACGTACTCCAAGAGATGGCGGCTTACCTGCGCACTCAAGCAGATGTTCTGGCAGTCTTGGGAGAAAGACTACGTCCGCAGCCTCCAAGCCAAAACCAAATGGGCGGAAGAAGAACCAGACCTCGACGTCGGCAAACTCGTCGTCGTGCACGAGGACAACACGTCACCAATGAATTGGCTGACCGGCCGAGTTCAGGCGGTAATCCCAGGCGCAGACTTCAAAGTGAGAGTAGTCGAAGTGAAGACTAAGAACGGAATTATTAAAAGGCCCGTCCATAAATTAGCTCTTCTTCCAATGGATTGGTCCGTTGGTCCTTCAATGGGGCCGGTGTTCAGTCATTTGATAATTTTTATTTAATTATTATTTTTTTATTTAATTTTGTTTGCCTTAAATTAACGTAACGTAAAATCACTTGTTTTTCTTTATTTTTTTTTCTTAATTTAAATTCCCATACCTGATTTAATTATATCTGTCAAGTTGCTTGGGAAATTCAATAAAAATACTGTTATACTTAAGTTAGTTTAAGAAACCATTTTTGAATAAAAACCAATTGTTGAATCTAAACAGAAAGAACCGGTTGTGTACCTCTTTTTTTTGCGAATCATTTATTGAAATAAATAAATAAAAATAAATAAATACAGTCTCTTTTAAAAGACTAAAAAACATAAAATCATTTTTAATTTACTGCTTTAAAAAATATTAAGGCAAAACAGCATAAATATTTTAGGAAACATTTTGCGTCAGTTTTTTTTTATTATAAAATTGCTAGTGAATATTTTTATAAGGAAAAATTCTTGATGAACAATTTTGTTAAAAAATATTATGCAATAAAAATATTATTGAACGGAAAATTTTTAAATAAGTTTTTTAAGAGATTTTTTTTTTGATGCCACACAATTTTAGGGAAAAATTATATGTAGGAAAAAAAAATTTATGTAGTTTTTTGGTGAAAAGTTTTATAAAACTTTTTTCTGAATATAGGAAAGATTGTAGGAAAGATTTTTAGTAAAAAAATTTGATCATAAGCTTTTGATTTGTAATTTTTAAGATTTTATATTTTTTGTAAAAAATCATATTTGAAAGTAATTTTTTGCGAAAATAATTTATTAATTTTTTATATAAAATTATTTGTAGGTAAAATATTTGCAAAAATATTTTTGTAGAAAAAAAATTGTTTACATAAATATTTCATTTTTTAAAGTATTTTTTTTTTTTTGTGGGAAAAATATTAAAAAAATTTTCGAAAATAATTTTCTATAAAAAAATTGCGTAAAAAATTTTTGGTGTAAAAATTACTGTGTGAATAACTCATCAGTATTATTATTAATATTATTATTATTATTATTATTATTATTTTAAACTTAATGGTCCCTTTTTGACCCTCTTACGTCCTCAAAGATTATAGGCGACCAATTGGTCATTTACGGCAATCTTACTTTCATTATTTCGTAACGCATCGCTCATAGACTATTACAAAATATTGTTTCGGTAAAAAAATTTAAAAGAACATTTTTTTTTCAGCAAAATATTTTTTGAACAAATTTTTTATAGGATTTTTTGTTATAAAATTTTTGCAATGTGAAGAAATTTTTTATAAATATTTTTTTGTAAAAAAATTACACTGTTCTGCAGTGAAATCCCAGCAAAAAAATTTGGGGTTTCGGAAGCAGTAAAATCTTTTCCTGCCATACAAAATCTCGTAATTCGTGATACAGATTTACGTCAGTACCTGGCCGTGTAGGCCATAACCCGACGATGGTCTTACCACTGGGTGAATACCATGCGTCCACCAACGCCCCCATGCAATATGAGTACAAATTTGATACCATGATTTTGTTCATGGTATCCCCCTTGGTTTGGAGCGGAGCCTATCTAAAACTCCTGCCGATCTTTGGGTCACGACACACGGTTGCAATGCAACTCCACACTGAGCTTGCGCTCTCCCCGCGATTTGGGTGTAAACCGCAGCCACCACGTTGCCCCCCGAAGGGCCGCACCATTGCCAGGCTGGAACCGTAGTTCCAGGGGCTCCTGACACCCGTGGTACCAGATTAAAGACTCCGGTCAGACTTCGTAACCAAGATTACTACCAGTTGGACCCCAGGGACTGGTGACCCAAAACAAAAAAAAAAAATCTCGTAATAGTAAGCACATATATTTTGCCTAAATAAATGCAATTTTGTATGACATAAAATGTTTTCAAAAAACTACGAATTTTTTACATTTCGCCTTACAGTAGTGCATACTAAAAAGCACAACTGTAAGGCAGAGATAATCAAATGTTGAACTTACGAGGAGAACTTAATACTGTGTGATTTTAGAACATCTAAACTGCGCTGCATTGAGCGCTTAAAAGGAAAAGCTACTAAGTGGGACATCGCAAACAAATATCATGTCATACGTAAGCAGGTTTGTAAGCAATAACAACTCGTCATTCCCATACAAAGCTGCATACGGCGAAGCAGTATTTTTTTCTGGGATCCTCCTGTTTAAAAAATTAAGTAAATAGGAAGTGCATAATAAGAATCTACTTTTAGTTTTTTCTATTACGTAGATTTTTTAAAGGGGCGAGGCAAATATTAATCCCTTAATCAAGCTTTCACATTAGTATTCATCTTAAATCGAGAACGCTTTATCCGTTTTACACCAAAAGAAATAACACCGGAAGGTGAAGGGTAAAATTATCTTTAAATTATTTAGATACATTTTTATCCGTTCAACAGTTATAGAATTCTTCGGAAATTTTTGATGAAAAGAATTTTTTTATACAAAATTAAAAAATATTTAAATTTTTTTTTGTTTTTGAAAAAATTATAAAAAAATTAAAAAGGCAGCACATGAATAGTAAAAATAAATCAACTTACTTCTTAACGCCCTCTCCACCCAAATCAATAACTTCTTGGTAAATGTAAGGTCTAGACTTAGCTGGAAATCCCAATTGTTCACTCAAGTCATTTAATTCGCCATAAATAATTTCCAAATCTTCTGGCCACATGTGCTTAGCCGCATCCATACGAAAACCAGCCACTCCCAAATCCAACAATTTATTCATATAGTTAACAATCATTTCACGGACATGGGGCACTGTTTGATTTAAATCCATCAATGTCACCAATTGACAATTTCTCACTTGAACGGGGTCTTGATAATTTTGTATATCACAAGGGGGATTGAAATCTTCCGGACCATAAGGAACGTCAGGATAATCACGTTTATTATAATTGACCACAGAACCAGCAGTGCCTCTTGTTTCACCATCATTATAGCCTATCATGTGATTTACCACTATATCAACATACGTGCGTACGCCAACGGCATTGCAGCGAGCAATCATATCGGCCAAATCAGCTTCGTTGCCCGACTTAGAAACCAGTTTATATGATACAGGTTGGTAGCGTGTCCACCAAGGATTACCCTCTGCTTCGATTACTTCATTAGGGGGAGAGATCTGCACACCACCATAACCCTGAGGACCCAAAAAATCTTCACACTCTCTGGCTATATCAGCCCAGGTCCATTCAAATAAATGAACTATGGTTGAACGATTATCCACGAAATTTGGCTCTTTTTGAGCCCTTGTTAAAATAAAAAATGTTAAACAAAGAAATAAATACTTCATACTGACAAGTTGCGTTTCTAAGTTTGAAATAGACTGATAACTTTTTCTAGTGTGATGAATTTTTATATGAAAAATTTGTTATTTGTATTTAAAGATAAAAATCGAATTTGTTTATTATGGCAGCGGAAAGTGTTCAAACAATGGTGGAGCTTTTCTGTTTATTAATTTAGTAAAGTAAATATTTATAAGCTGTTCAGTACAGTTACAGTAACTGTTTTTTAATAACAATAAAATATTGTTATTATTTGCGATCAATTGATCGTGATGCTTTTGAGTTTATCATAAAATAAAATATTGCAAAACAAACTAATTTGTAACAATATTTATTTAATAGATTCCATGTTTACTAATTCATGATAAAAAGTTAGTCTACACAAGTGGTGCCCTAACACAAACTATCGAATTATAGGGTTGTTTTAGGGGCAACACAAACCAGTGGTAAAACTACACAGGCCTTCTTCAGACCCTCTATAAGGCATGGTTAGACTTTCTCTCGCTATGACCCTCTCTTCTAAAAGATCTTTTGTCACTTCTAATAGATCTAGTACATATTCCTACTTCCCTTCTCTTAGAAGGGAAGCAAGATGTTCGATTTTTAAATCGTATCTCATTTTGTATAGCAAAAACATAATTTTCTATTTTTAGATTTCTCATTTATAGAAAACCTTTATCTAATTCAGTGCTGCTTGCTAGTCTATCAGCCTGTAGGTTGAGGGTTGAATTCCGCCAAAAAAATAAGAAAAAACTGTAAAAATTTCAATCAAAAATAAACTTAATCTGCTTAATAAAATTAAAAGAACAATAAAAATAATCTTGTCCAAAACATTTCAAAACCTTCTAAAATTTTCGGAAGACCTTTTGGAACAATTGACAGCAGAAGTGACATTGACATATGAAATGTTTCTGGCAACATTTTACCGAAACTGAGAAATTAAACATTTGGGCATTATTTCATGCGGAGTTTTTTAAACAACAGCTGATTAACATTTGTAAAACAATGTAGTTTAAAAAAAGGTTTACGTACAGGTTCAAATAAATACTCACTCGCAACCTTTGTACACATGTATATGAATTGCTTAAGAACATTCTGTAACAACAACTAAGGCAAACGATTATAGAAAAACAACTGCTCGTTTCTATTAAGTTTTGGCAACAATGTAATTCCACAAAGTAAAAATACAAATTTTATTCAATTGGCTATTTCGCAGTAAGTAATTCACATTGTCAGCGCCATCTCTGTTTAAAATATTCCACTTTCAAAAATTAAAGGTGCCGTGCCGTAAAAAATCATCTGTGTTTTAAAATATCCCACCAAAGCGCATTTAACCCGGTGGCATCACTACGACAGCTGACTATTTTTTGCCCGAATTATATTTGCGCCAGAGAATGTCAAAAACTTTTTTATACAGTGAAACTTCTTTTTAGTGAACTTCTATAAAATAAAGCCCTATTATGAATTCATTTGCAAAATACAGCTTTATCGTTTCAATGTTAGTGTATTTTCATTTCTTTATAGGGAATTTCCATGGAATGCATTTTTCTTTACATAGAAACAAGTTTGCAGATTAAAATATGAATTTTTTATACAACGAATCGATTTTCTTTCCCCATGTAGATTTATTATAGGGAAGTTCGACTGTATTTACAATTTTTTCTTTTCTCTTTTTTCTTTGTTTTGAAAAAAATATTTTTTTGTTTTGAAAAATTATTGTTTTTAATGTGTTTAATTAATAGTGTAAAAGTGAGATTTTAGCTGTAAGTACAGCTGCAGAAACAGTTTTTATACGTATTGTGAGTTTGTTTGCTTTTTTATCTAAAAAAGAGTGTAATTTTAAAAACTTACAACAATTCAATACAACAAAACTGTATGTTGTTGTATTGTTGTAATTTAGCTATAGCGATGCCACCGTGTAAAAATAAATACGCCTTGTATCCCACTTTTAAAAACTAAAGGTACTTTTATACCGGAAAGCGTACTTTCACTGTTTTTTCTCCACTTTCTCATGGAAACAAGATATTTTTGCTAAAAAAAGTATCCTATATTGGGATCAGGATACTTAGGTACCTCCTCATAAAATTTGGTTAAAACCCTTCCAGTGGTTTTTACGCGATGCGAACGCAAAAGAAAAGCAGACAGACAGACGGAAATGAGTTAATATTTTATTATATGTATATATAAAAAGTATTGTAGGTTTTAGAGAGAGAAAGAGGTCTGCACTGCCACAAGGCGGTATGGTTATTAATCGCGAAGGTTTCTCGGTAACTTCTCTTGACCTTTTCTTGACAGACTCAGGTGTTGACCTCACAGCCAACATAATAAAGAACGGATCCTTCTAAGCGAAGCCGCAGTTTCCGACATTATTTCATTAAAAAAAAACATTTGTTAATACCGCTCACTCAAGTTATTTGGCACGGTGTAACATTTACCCGACTCTTTTGAGAACCCTCCTACATAAAAAAAACTTCACTTAATTTCTCTAGCATTATTTTTTATAATTTTTTCCAAATAGTTTCGAATTTATTAAGAAAAAAACAAACAATTAAAAACAAAAATTATTTTTTATTGCAATTCGTGCTTCACATGCTTAATCCTTCTTGTCTGTCAAAACGATGCAAGTTAAGCGAAATAATATCGCAACAATTTACATGATTTATTGATTAAAAGTTGAAAGTGCCAAACAAGTTATCAGTAACAGTAATGCCTTAGTGAAGCAACTGCCTCTCTTCTATCGTTTTCTTCACCCCTTTCTATTACCAATAAATCGTTAACCTTATTTAAAAGTTGTAGTAAACTAGAACTCGTTTTATGTTAACAGAAAATTGCTATTTTTTAACTTTATAATAACAAAATTCGCGAAAGAAAACCGTATAGTTATGCTGCACACATAATCATACCAACAAAGAAAAACCTTTAAAAGAAAAACAACAATACATTTGCCTTCAAATAACTTTCTGATATGTTTGATACTCTACAGTCAAATCCTTAAATTGAGTTCAATTGCTTTAAAGGGAATAACAAAAGTAGTTAAACTCAAAGATGTACGAGTATGTACTCGCTGGTTCACTATTTAGGGGAAAATAATAAAAAATAAATTTCAAATAACAAATAAAAGCAAAAATAAAAATAAAGCATAAAGGTAAATAACCTACAAAACTAAAAATAAAAAAATTAAAAGAAAAATACAGAAATCAAAATTCACCCTCGATAATAAAAAAAAACGAAAACAAGAGAAAACTCCCACTTAAGCAGCTACACATTACACGAAATGTATTTATTGCTCATAACATAAAAATATATATTAAATAAAATAATCTACATACATACATATATATACCTCGGCAAGTATGGTATGTAAGTATGTATTGTAAGTTTGTAGAAAATTACGACACAAGCTAAAATTTAACTTTAACGACTTTATAAGCAAGTACGAGTAATTGTGGAAAATAAAATAACTTTTGCAAAAAAACATCTTCTACAAAAAGTATCTTAGTAAAAAAAACTTTCATTAAAAGTGTTTTTATAAAAAGTACTACTATGAAAAGTACTTTTAGAAAAAGTACTTTTAGAAAAAGTACTTTTATAAAAAGTACTTTTAGAAAAAGTACTTTTAGAAAAAGTACTTTTATAAAATGCACTTTAAAAAAAGTACTTTAATGAAATTTACTTTTACAAAAAATATCTTTAATAAGAAGTACACTCAAACAAGTTTTTCATTAACTGTTTGTAGTTTATCTATGTAGCTTTCAATTAAGATAAAAATTACGGTTGTTTTAGGAAGATAATTTTTTTTTAAGTTTCTATGACTGTTGTTAAAAAAAAAAACAATTGACAATAAAATACTTATTTTCGGTGTAGTCAAAATAAACAATTAGTTTTTATCTTGTTTCGGTATAAGTTCAATATTAATTAATTAACTATAAACAAATTTTGTCACTAAAAAAGTTCTATTTTACATATTTCTTCAGCTATAAAATCGAAATTTAAAAATATTTAATTGTTAGTGGGCCGTTTCTTAAATGAAAAAAAAAAACAGTCATTAAAAAAGATTTTGTATTTAAATTTACCTACACAATATTTTGAGTGTACGTTCTGCAAAAACAAGTTTTAGAAAAGGAATCTTTAAAAAAGTATCTTAAAAAATCTGGAGTGGCCTACATTCAACTTTACCATACCCAATGGAAACAGACATTTTTATGAATATATTACATACAGAATATAAGTTGAAAGTATATTCGAATCGAAAAATTAGTTATTTTCGGTTTGGGGTATTAAGTAAACTACCCCTTCCTCGTTCCCGATTATGCCCAAAATTTATACAGCTCTTCATCTCCATATACTAAATTTCATACGGTATGACCTGTAGAGCGTTCACAAAGTTTGGGGGTTAGAAAATTAGCCCTTGCCCCCTCCAGCTAATGCCCAAAAACTAAATTTCATAAAAATAGCTGCATACACTGTACCCACAGACATCATCGCGAAAATAGACGAAATGGATTCAGGAGACCTCAAAACGTATAAATCCGTCGAAATCCCGACCTCAAATTTTTTCATTATTACTATACTTTACCTTCCATATAAAGAACGGGGTTTTAAAAAGTACCTTAAAAAGGGCACTTAAAAGAAATACCTTTAAAGAAACTTTTTAAAAGTAACTCTTCAAAATGGAACATTTGAAAAGAACCCGTTAAAAGAAGTATATTTTATATAAGTTAATTTAAAAAAGGTTTTTTTTTTTTGAAAATTATATATTTACGAAAAATATATTTTTAAAAGAGACGGGTACTTTTTTAAAAAGTGTATTTTAGAACAGTACCTTTTAATAAAGTTATAGAATATTTAAAAAAGTTTTAAAAATATTTACTCCAAGGACTGTATGTATATGTATAAATGTATAAAATAACGCGAAAACAAATAAGTAGGACATTTGCATAAAATATCTTTTAAAAAAAAATATGATCTGCAAATGTACCTAATACGTAGTGTTTTTAAAACATTAACTTTTCGTAAAAATGTATAAAAGTACCTTTTTCAAAAGCATCTTCAAGAAGTGCTTCTAAGAAAATATATTTAAAAACATTTCTTTTTACTAACGATGCCTTTTAAAAAAGTACTATTTAAAAAGTAGCTTATAAAAATTATATTTAATACCTTAGAAAAGTACCTTTTTTAAAAACAAGTATTAACAATTTACTTAAAAAAAGAATTTTAATATAACTTTTAAAAAGTATCTCTGACGAAATTAATTTCAAATGTACCTTTTAAAAAAAGTACCTACACACACTGTTGGTACTTTTAAAAAGTTTACATTTTACATAATTACAATTACAAAAGTACTTTTTTAACAAGTAAATCTTAAAAAGACCATTTTAAGACCTTTTAAAGAAGTGCATTTAAAAAAGGTCTATTAAAAAACTACATTTAAAAAACCTTCTATAAAAGCATCTTTAAAAAAGTACCTTTTATGTAAGTGCATTGTAAAAACAAGTGTCTTAAAAATAATCTATCAATAAAGTACTTGTAAATGCAATAAATAATAATTAAAAATTATTCCTTTGTTAAGTACATTTAAAATAAAGTTAATTTTAAAAATTGCTTTTCAGAATGTTTGGCACATTCTTAGTAATGTTTGGTATATTCTTACAAAATTGGGTTTAAAAAATGTAATGCACTTTTTAAAAACATATTTTAAAAGGTACCTTTATAAAGAGGCTTTTAAAAATTGGTTCTTCTCAAACAATTATTAAGACATTCTTTTTAAAAAAGTAACTTTTAAAGTGAACATTAAAAAAGTACTATTTCAAGTTTAAAATCTTAAAAGTAACCTCACGATTATTGCATTTAAAAGTACATCTATAAAAATACTTTCTTAAACAATTATCTTTAAAAAAGCCCTTTAAAATGGACACTCTTAAATAAGGAACTTAAAAAAAAACTTTTAAATAATTCTTGCAAAAAATACCGACTTCAAAACAAATAGAAGGGCACCAATTCTAGACTAAAAATGTAAGAAGTAATCTGTAAGAATTAGATTTAAACCAAATAAGAGATGCGCCAAAATTAGAGGAAAAAAAGTCAAGACTATGTGAATGTCAAGCCTCTCCCTATTACTGTTCGAAAGTTAAGCTATTTTCACCAGCATCCGTCTTTTATGGGGACACCATTCAAGCCTCTGTCTATAACGGTTTAAAAGATAGTGTCACATAGATCAAATAACATCACCTATTGGGATACCCTTTAATTTACAATTTTAAATTAAAGACCTGTTTATAAATTTCAACTATCTGTCTATAACGTTTCAAAAGTTTGGCCATATACATATATCAAATTACATGAACTATTGGGACACCCTTTACATTATAATTCCAAATATTTATACTTGTTATTATACCAGAGAAAGTAGTGGACATTCTGCCTAATTCTAAAGTGTTTTTGTTTAACGGTTCAAAATATAGGGCCATATAGATCAAATTACATTATTTATGGGGACACCCTTTAATTTCTAAATTCAAATTGTATACTTGCTATAGTGGACTTTGCAATGCAGGTTCTTTGTAAATTTCAGCTGTCTGTCTCTAACAGTTCAAAAGTTTGGCCACATACATATAATTACATTAACTATTGGGACACCCTTTTATTTCCAAATTCAAATTATATACTTTTTGTTATAGCGGACTTAGCAATACAGGTCCTTTGTAAATTTCAACGGTCTGTGTACAACTGTTCAAAAGTATGGCCATATACATCAAATTAAATGAACTATTGGAGCACCCTTTAATTTAAAATTTTGAATATTTATACATTTTATTATAACGGTCATAGTAATCGACATTCTGTCAAATTTTCAAGGTTGTGTTTATAACGGTTCAAAAGATAGGCGTATATAGGTCAAATTACGTCACCTATGGGGACAACCTTTAAATTTTAAATTTATTTTTTTATTAATTTATGCTGTTGGGAGCTATAGCTATACGCAGTTTTTTACAACTTTAATTTGGTGCCCTTTACGGTTCTTAATACACGGAAAAAACATGTATGTTGTATGGGGACACCCTTTAATTTTTAATATAATGAACTGTTTTTCAAAACGGGACCAAATTGAAAGCAAAACCTTTCAAATAAAAAAAATTAAAATCGGTTCAGAAATGGCTGAGTTCTGCGGTTACATACATAAAAAAAAAAAAAAAACATTCATACGAATTGATAACCTCCTTCTTTTTTGGAGTCGGTTAAAAAAGTACTTTTTAATTTAACGACCTTTAAGCATTATATATAAATTAGTACAGTTAAGTTGCTTTAAACAAAGAATTTTAAAAATACTTACTAAAAATTATTACTCAGAATACCTTTTAAAAAGTACTATTTAAAAAGAAGCTTATAAAAAATTATATTAAAAACAATACCTTAGAAATGTACCTTTTTTAAAAACACTTATTAAAATTAAAAAAATTTTAATTTAAATTTTAAATTAAAAAAAAATTTTAATGTGTATATTTTAAAATAATTTTTTTTTAAAGTACCTTTTTAAAAAAGTACCTCTAAAAAATGTACTTTAAAAAATTAATTAAAAATTGCTTAAGTTACCTTAGAGAAACGCATAAAAACTACCTTTAAAAAGTTGATTTTATAAAGATTGACTTATGAAATTATCTTTAAAAAAGTACCTTCTACACTGCAACACCACGTTTACTCCAAGAGTGCCTTAAAAAACATCATTTGCTAACGTGCATATCTCGTGATTATTTTCATTTTTGTTTTTCTATGCCATCATGCACACCATTGACGTCATTAATTTGTGTGTCTGCAAGCATGCAAAGGCACGTTTATTATTTTTATTTCTGCTACTTGTACTACTTCCAATACCTTAATGTTATTTGTGTAAACCGCTATTGTTCCTGCCGTTGCTACTGCAAATGGCATTATTCCAATTTTTGACGAGCTTTTGTGTGAATGCGTTTATTTTCTGTTTCTGTTTGTTTGTGGGTTACTTTCGGTGCAGCTGAGAGAAAGTCAAACCGACCGAACCAGCAAACATCTACACAGTTAGTCAGTCGACCACCCAACCAATCAAGCAACCAAACTAAATTTTTGAAACCTGAGTTATTTTTCATTTTCATTTTTTGTACAACAATTTCCCAGTATTTCTCATTTTAATACTCGTAATATTATTACAACTACTCACTCGTATGTAAGTATGTCTGATTGCCTTGATAGAGATGTTGTGTATAGAAATTTACTTTATATTTTAACACTTTGACCTGCGCTCTCATTTTGTATTGATTTGCAACTGGGCTTTATTTGTTAAACGTAAATTGTCACAGATTCTTTTCTTTATCTTCATTCTTATATTCTCTTAATATTGTGTGATATTTGTTTAGTGTTTCATTAGAGCCTGAAAAACTGCTGACAAATTAGAAAGAAAAGTTGAAACATTTTTGTTGTTTTTTATCCAAGCTTTTAAAGCTTTAATATTTCTTTTAAAGCTATTTTATTTTGATCAAAACTGTAAAAATTAGTAAAAATAGAATAATTTCCTGTTAACATGGCTTTTTCTACAGACTCCACAAAAGAGGTAACTCGAACCTTTATTTAGTTTAAATAAATCAAAAACTTTATAAAAAAGATGCTTTTAAAATAATTCCTTTTTCAAAAAGTACTTTTTTCAAAAAGCTGCATTTAAAAAACAATTTTTTATAAAAAAAATTTACTTTACAAAAGTACATTTTATAAAGGGCATATTTCTAAAAAAGTATCTTTTAGAAAAATTACCTTTTATAAAACGTGCCTTTTATAAAAAGTACCTTTTTAAAAAGTATCTTTTATAAAATTATCTTTTATAAAATGTTCATTTTGTATAAGGTACATATTATAAAAGTACTAATTTATATATTTAAATAAAAAAATAAGGTACATATTATAAAACTACTTTTTATAAAAAAATATTTTTTACAAAAAGTACCTTTTACAAAAGTTTCTTTAATCGTATCTTTAGATAAAAAGTATATTTTAGATTTTAGATTTTTTGTACATTTTGCAAAAGTTCCTTTATAAAAAGTACCTTTTACAAAGTTTCTTTTGTCATATCTTATATTAAAAGTCCCTCGTTCTAAAAAGTATCTCTTCAACAAATAAAACTTAAAAAATACAGCTTAAAAATACCTTTTAAAAAAAGCATTTTAAAAATCTTCTGTTAAACAACTACATATAAAAAACCTTCTACAAAAGTATCTTTTAATCAGTACCTTTTATGTAGGTGCATTATAAAAAAATCTTTAAAAAAATCTTTAAAAAAATCTTAAAAAAATCTATCAGTAAAGTACTCGTAAATGCAATAAATAACTGCTAAAAATTATTCTTTAGTTAAGTACATTTTAAAAAAAATTAATTTAGAAAACTTGCTTTTCGGAATGTCTGGTTAATTCTTTATAATGTTATTTTTAAAAACATATTTTAAAAATACCATTTATAAAAGTGCTACCTTTTTTAAAAAGTATATTTTATAAAAATTAAAAAAAATACTCTTTAGAAAAGTTACCTTTAAAGTTACCTCTACGAAAACCTCTTATAATTAGTACCCTTCAAAATATACCGTTTTAAAGCGTACCTTTTACTAAATGTGCATATACCAAAAGTACCCTCTTTACTAAAGTAAGAAAAGTGCCTCTGAGAAAAGATGTGCATCTGTGAACAAAAAAGTTTGTTTAAAAAATACCTTTCACAAAATACACAATTAACATAAGTTCCATTTAGGATAATACCTTTTACAAAATGTACTTTGGAGAAAAAAATATATTAAAAAATGTTTAAAAAACTACCTTCACTTAAGTAGCATATTTATCTATACATATAATAAAACTGTAACAGAACCATTTCTGCACATTTTTATTGAAAACTTTGTTGCTGTTGCAGATAGAATCGAAATGGAATACAAAATTTTTGGAATTTTTGTCTGTCCGTCTGTGTTCTTATCACGTAAAAACGACCGGAGGAATTATAATAAAATATTGTAAGGAGGTACCTTAGTATCTCGGTTCAAATGGAGGATACTTTTTTCCCCAAGAATATCTCTTAATTTCCAAGAGAAATTAAGAGAAAAAGTAGTGAAAGTACGCAATTCTACCAAAGTTGCCAGCAATAATTTTAGAATTTTATATGAAGCTTTTGTTATTGAGAAATTACCAAGGAATGGTTACCTCTTTGTAAAGTAAATACATAAACCATAACTAAAACTTTATAAAAGTAAGAGTCCTAAAATTTGGTGTGGAATACTTACAAAGCACGATCGTCTTACATAAGTTATCTTTTACAAAAGTTATTTCTAGCAAAAAGAACTTTTTATAAAAAGTACCAGTTAAAAAAAGTACTTAAAAAATAATTTTACAAAAAAGTAAATTTAACAAAAAAAAAAACTTATATTTACATAAATGTAATATATCAAGAAGATAATTTTGGCAACGACTTTAAAAAAGTACCTATAACAAAAAGTACCTTCTACAAAATTTTAAAAAGTACCAGTTACAAAAAGTACTTAAAAAATAACTTTACAAAAAGTGAATTTAACAAAAATACTACTATTTGCATAAATGTAATATATCAGGAAAATAATTTTGGCAACAACTTTAAAAAAGTACCTATAACAAAAAGTACCTTCTACAAAATTTAAAAAAATAAATTTAAAAAAAAGGAGTATGCTAAAAAATTATCTTTTATAAAAACTGATTTAAAAAAAAGTACTTTTAGCAAAACTACGTGTTTCAAAATTTATCTTTTTCGAAAGACATAGTTCAAAAGTAATTTTTAAACTTTATTTACAAGTTTTTAAATATAACCATTCACAACAAAAAAAAACCTTTTGCTACAAACGTTCTCCTTCCAAGAAGTGTCTTTTGCATAAACTTTTTTTAAGAAGTACTTTGAGCAAAATTACTTATTGCTAATTTATCTTTATCGAAAAGTACAATTAACAAAGAGTGAATTTAACAAAAATTTTAAATATAACCTTTTACAAAAAAAACTTTTGCTTTTGCTTTTACTTTTACTTTTGCGCGATTGTTTCCTTAACGAAAAATACCTGTTATAAAAACATTTTTTTAGACGTAAATTTCACAAAAGTACTTTTCGTACAAACTACTTAAAAAAAAAATTCTTTTAAAGATTTTTAAAATCTTTCATTTAATTTAATTTACTGCTTTTTTATTTTCTTTAAAAATCTTTTCAAAAATGATTGCATAAATAATCTCTTATTCCTCTGTTTCTAGAAGACAGCATTATTTAACCTTATTTACCACTTTTGAATGTATGGATATTTAAGTGTTTGTTTTTTAAAACACAATCCTCTTTGCTCCACTAATAACAACGTTAGCAATAAATACATGCTTGTATGCAATCCTTTCTTTACAAAGTGTTGTAACATCCAAATAAAATGTACAATAGTGTGCATAAAAAAAGCAGTGCGTGTAATAAAAAATCTGGAGTGGCCTACACTTAACTTTACCATGCCTAATGGAAACAGATATTTTTATGGATATATTATTATAAAGAATATAAGTTCAAAATATATTCGGATCGAAAAATTAATTATTTTCGGTTTGGGGTGTTAGGTAAACTACCCCTTGCCCCTTCTCGATTATGTCCAAATCTTAAACAGTTTTTCATATGCATATACCAAAAGCACATACTGATTTTCATTTTGATATGTCATATGGTATGATCTTTATAGCTTTCACATAATTTGGAAGTAAGTAAACTACCCCTTGCTCCCTCCCGATTATTCCCAAAAACTATACAGCTCTTCATCTTCATACACCAAAGGCTCATACTAAATTTCATTTTAATATAGCAAACGGTATGACCTGTACGAACTCCACAAAAATATTGGCAAACACAACACTGGACTGATCTACTAGCACACCGAGGCACACATTAAAATGGATTGCTTCAGAACATAAATAAAACACAATTGATTCCGTAATAATTATAAGTTTTTGGACTAAAATTGTTAGTTTTAATTAAAAGGTATTTAGAAGTAACATCTTTTTTGGATCGTTAAATGAGAGCGCACTGCTAATGTTTTTGTGCTTCTATAACTTAAACATGAAAAAGCCTCTTATACGAGAATGTATAGATGTGTATTTATCTATATTTGAATATACAAAACAAGAAATTCACTATCAAGAGGCTCACACGTCAAGAGGCTCGTCAGTATTTGTTGATTTTTAAAAAATAAACATAAAGACAAACACATAGATGCGAGGGTAATTTGATAATTTCATGACTTCGTTTTTTTATTTTTGTGTTTTATTCTTAAGACACTAACTGCGAAGCCTTTTGCTTGTCTGTAGAGAACTCCCAAAGTTTTTGGCGGAAATCGAGCCCGCAACCACCAGACTGATAGACCAGTGCTCTACCAAAAGATATTATTTTTGACAAAAACATTTTATTTCTCAACATAGAGTCCTTTAAAGTCTATATATTTAGTCCAGCATAATTTAAGTTTTTTATTCCCTCCAAATAATAAGATTTATCAAGGCCCACGAAATAGGCGTATGTTGCAATGACGACCACTTCAATTGACCCAAGTCTCTTACGCACCTACAAATTATTTTACAGCTTACCATTTCCTAAATTTTTAAAAAAATTTACATTTTACATGATCTATAAGGTCCAGTTAATACCTACATACCTAAATGGTGCTTTAATCTGCAAATTATGTTTTAAAATCATCGAGTTATAAGCATTTTAAAATTAAAATTTTTCAGCTTTCGAAACCCTGGTCCATTTTTTCAAAATATTTAAAACAATTTTCAGCAAATTTTATTCAATTTTTTCCCATAGTTAGTAAGCGAAATTTAAAATATTGTTGAAGAGATTTCAAGATTATATCTTTTCGGAGTTAACAACATTTTTTTTGATAGAAAAAAATGGGGTTTTTCACAGTAGGTTCCATCTTCGCTCTAAGGGGTACCTAGTCACGTTTTTAAGGACATTGGCTTTATTATCTCGAATTCAGTACTACTTACGTATTTTATTGCATATAAAATATTATAAACAGTATCGCCTTCAATTTGATGTATGATACGAGCAAATAGCTTTAGCCGTTCCAGAGATAAGGGTCGCCAAGGTCGCCAAACTGCAAACAAAAATCGAGATCTTCAAAACTCTGAGGCCTCAGTGGCACAGGTTAACATCTTCCAAACTTTGGCAATCTTAAAATCTAACAAAATGAAACATTTTTTTTAAACCACTCTAGTTTGTACGTTTAAACCAAATTTCGTATAAAATTGATTATCTTTTGGTAGAAGATGGAGGTCCTTCAATTTGACCTATTTTATTTACATCGAAATTTTGATTTTAGCCTTTATGTTCTAAAATCCCAAAGCTGAGATCGAAAAAAAAAGATTGCTGTAATATTACTCCGAATTGTTGCTGAAAGTATTTCAAGAGTCCTAGTTCATATGTGGACTTTATGGGCAAAATATATAAAGGGTGTTTTTTATAGAGGTATAGAACTTTAAGTTGGCATTACTTTTCAAGATGGTGACCGATTTAACAGCTAGCAAGTGATTTATTCTCAGTTTGGTTTGGCAATACATCATGAATAGACTCACTCCTCAACAACGCTTGCAAATAATGCAATTTGGTCCCAAAACGAGATTACCGTTGTTCCCGATTTTCATAAGCGAATTTTGTTTAGCGATGAAACGCACTTCTGGTTGAATGGCTATGTCAACAAACAAAACTGCCACATTTGGAGTGAAGGTAATCCTCAAGTGTACGTCGAAACATCGTTACATCCAGAAAAACTGACTGTTTGGTGCGCTTTATGGGCACGATAGTGGCCAGAACGTTGCAGTCGATGGTAATCGGTATAGAGCCATGATTACTAACTTTTTCATTCCTGAATTGAATAACCATGATGTCCAGGAGATGTGGTTTCAACAAGACAGCGCAACATGTCACACAGCTCGTGCCACAATAGATTTATTGAAAGACACGTTTGGTGACCGCCTAATTTCACGTTTTGGACCTGTGAATTGGCCTCCAAGATCTTGTGATTTCACACTGCTAGACTACTTTCTGTGGGGCTATGTAAAGTCATTGGTCTATGCGGATAAGCCACAAACGCTTGACCGTTTGGAAGACAACATTCGCCGTGTTATTGCCGATATATGGCCACAAATGTTGGAAAAAGTCATTGAAAATTGGACGTCCAGATTGGACTACGTCCGCGCCAGCCGTGGCGGTCATATGCCAGAAATCATATTTAAAATGTAATACCACAAGATTATCTTTCGGATAAATAAAATTCATGTCAATAGAATAATCCATCGTTGTTGTATTGCAACTTAAAGTTCTATACCTCTATAAAAACACCCTTTACAAATAAATTCCAATTTTGGGATTTTCTGTCTTTAATCTGGGATGTGCCTTAAGATAATGTTGTAGATAGATAATTGAAAGCTACTTTTTTCGTATTCCTTTATCTGAGTTTGGTTGGTTAAATAGATGATATTCACAACTTAATACTACCCAAAGTTGATAGATACGAAGGATGCTGATGACGGATGTGGCTGTCTAGAAAATTCTGCTAATGTCTAAAATTAAACATTTTCCAAATTTTTCTTTAATATTAATTAATCTATTTGTAATTTAAATTATTTTTTCTTAGAGAGAACAAAACAAAGTTTTTTCTAATACTTTTTTCTTATACTTTATTTTTCTTGTGTATATAAATGTAGATAAGGTAATTTGCTCTCAAACAGAAAAAGATTCAGCTCAATATCTTCCTCGCGTGCAAAACTATGGGTTCCTAAATATGAGTACTCCCATATGTATCAGTTTATGTTACGTAACAGTAGCATAACATAACATAACATAACATAACATAACATAACATAACATAACATAACATAACATAACATAACATAACATAACATAACATAACATAACATAACATAACATAACATAACATAACATAACATAACATAACATAACATAACATAACATAACATAACATAACATAACATAACATAACATAACATAACATAACATAACATAACATAACATAACATAACATAACATAACATAACATAACATAACATAACATAACATAACATAACATAACATAACATAACATAACATAACATAACATAACATAACATAACATAACATAACATAACATAACATAACATAACATAACATAACATAACATAACATAACATAACATAACATAACATAACATAACATAACATAACATAACATAACATAACATAACATAACATAACATAACATAACATAACATAACATAACATAACATAACATAACATAACATAACATAACATAACATAACATAACATAACATAACATAACATAACATAACATAACATAACATAACATAACATAACATAACATAACATAACATAACATAACATAACATAACATAACATAACATAACATAACATAACATAACATAACATAACATAACATAACATAACATAACATAACATAACATAACATAACATAACATAACATAACATAACATAACATAACATAACATAACATAACATAACATAACATAACATAACATAACATAACATAACATAACATAACATAACATAACATAACATAACATAACATAACATAACATAACATAACATAACATAACATAACATAACATAACATAACATAACATAACATAACATAACATAACATAACATAACATAACATAACATAACATAACATAACATAACATAACATAACATAACATAACATAACATAACATAACATAACATAACATAACATAACATAACATAACATAACATAACATAACATAACATAACATAACATAACATAAATCAGTAACATAAACCGATAAAAGTGGAATAAATTTAAGAAAAGAGACCACATAGCGCCATCCCTGGAAAGTGTATGGTAACCAGCTTTAAAACCTAAGCTGAGATACTCCTCTGCTATGCTATGCTCATGCCGAATTTTGATTCAATCAGCCTAGGCCTTTACAAATGGCTCAGTTATTTCCAAAATATTTTATTTCTGCCCCACTGTGCATTGTCTTGATGAAACAGCACTTTTTTCTTTGATAGATTAGGTGGTCCTTGCTTAAAATCAATACTGAATATGTATAAATGCTTTGAATAATATTCACTAGCAATCGTTTTATCCTTTTTAAGGTAATCGAGGTAACGACACCGCTTGCATCACAAATTGCTGTTAACAGTCAGAATCACCTAACCTTCTTCGGTGCATGTTTACCCAAGGAAACCCATTGTGCTATTTGTTCTCTGTTTGTTTTGTTAAACAACAGTAATTATTTTTGGCAAAAATTCGCTTTATTGTGAAATGCTGTGAAGTGTTCACATGGTTGCGCCTATGGTCTAACAGCCATGGCGCGGAGAGATTTTTAAACTCTAAATAATCGTAGATAATATAATGTACCGACCATCAGCCACCTCTCGCATGTTCTTCTTTGGTCGTCCCAGATGATTCTATTGATTTTATCGACAATTTCGACTACCACGACCTAAACGTTTGGTTTTTTTCGGTGATGGTTTTTTGCGTAAACAATTATGTTTAATCAGAGACTTACTTTTTTTTATTTTTATTAAAATTAAGGAAAGATCTCAATGGCTGTCAAAAAAACAAAACAACTAATAGATACTGCCAGTAGTCTAATACTAGATAACTGCCCTCATCCGCTGAGGTCAGTTATCTAGTATTGTGAACTTGGCTGCTGCAAGTAATGCAGTACCATTAAATCAGTAAAATTGCGTACTTTCACTACCTTTTCTATATTTTCTCTTTGTAATGTTGTTCATTGCAAACAAGTCTTATTACTGAGATCTTAAGATGGTTCTTGTAACCAAACCCAACCATGTTGTCTAAGATAATCATTTGCCAAATGTCGAAATAGAAGGTATAAAGACACTACTAGCCCTCGGAAAAAGCTGCATATCACCTTTAGTATCATCATAACGGGCACTGTCTGGTTGGACGCATGACGGTACGTGTAGATTTCGCTGGTCGTGAGAGCTGCAGACGCTGTTTGGATGAGCAACAAGTCCTGTAGTATATAATTTTGCATAATAACTTACAACTTGTGTTTTTTTATTTTTAATTTAGATTTACAAGGTGTATCGGCATTGATGTCGCCAATATTTTGATATGAGTATCTGAATTGGTGTCATAAAAAAGGCGCATCGATGCTTCCCTAGTTTCTAAGCTTCATTTATTTTTATTTTATTTATTAAGGCCTAAAATTTCTACATTGCATTCTCATCTTTGGAACTAATCTAAAGTTGCACTTTCTTCTCAACAATAAAGACAACAAAATTGATTTAGTTAAGTTTAATTCTAATAAAAGCGTTACACAAACAAACTAATTGTAATTGCTCTTTTTGGTAGAAGCGATAATAGACACAGTAAAGTAATTGAATATAAATAATTGAATGCGAAACTAAATGCCAGCAAAGAAAAACTGTGAGAATGAAAACAAAAATCTGCTAAATAAAACGGGCAGTGATCGGCACTAGTAGTTAACAAAATCCGAAGCTTTTATTGTTTAACATTTTGGACAATCGCGAAAATTTATTAACATTTCCTTAAAAAAAAATAAATGTTTGTGACTTTGAAGAAAATAGCAATATTTTTGACAAAAGCCAACAAGGTCACAGTTCTGTTTAAATCATTAGTTTTTGTGCCGTATACTGCACTCGACAACCTACAAACACAAATACAAACTTTCCTTTACTCACTTTTAGAGATGTTTTTTTGTTTTTGTTGCTGTTGTGACTACAAACAAGAAAAACGGACATCCGATTGCGTGCCAAATGTCTGATTGCAAATAGAAACACACTCACACACACACATCTAAACATTTAACAGTATGAACAAATTAATGAACAGCTTTGTAAAAAATAAAAAAAAAAACAAAATAAACAGAAAATTTATACTAAAATTGCTGACATAAAAATAAAGTTGGTTGTAATCAAAAAAAAATATCATTAAAAAAATTAAAATATAATTATTTTTAAAGAAAGTAAAAATAAAAAATTTCTTAAATTTTTTTTGGGTTGAATTTTATATGTAGCTGTGAAGTGTTAATGAACGATTTATTAAATTCATTTAGTACATGGTATAATAAAACAGGTATATGCAAGACAAATTCAAAATAAATCAGTGAAGTGCGAGTTAGTCTCACACACGTAGGGTTCCGTACTATGTTAAGTACGACTTTAAAAATTCAAGTTGTTAATTTTTTATGTCTTATGGGGCACTTTTTAATTTTAAAATTAAATGGCTTCATTATTGAAACATCCTTTGAATTTTAGTAATTGTTTTTATAGCGGACATGGTAATAGACTTTCTATAAATATATCAGGAGCCTAGCTATTGCGGTTCAAAAAATAAGGTAATATTCGTGAAAAACATGACACTAGTGGACACCCTTCACTTTTTAGTAATTGTTATATCGGCCGAAGTAACGCATCTACTGTAAACATTTCAAGAGTCTACGTATTACGGTTTAAAAATAAGGCTATTTACATGAAAATCATGTCACTGTCGGAACACCCTTTAATTTTATTATTATTTGTTATAGCGACCATTGTAATTCCCTTTCTATAAATATATCAAGAGTCTACATATTACGATTAAAAAATAAGTCATTGCACGTGAAAAACATGACACTGTCAGAACACCCTTTAATTTTTAGTAATTGTCACATCGGCCATGGCAAAATATCTTCGGTACAAAATTTTAAGATTCTACCTATTACGGTTCAAGAAATAAGGTGTTATACATGAAAATCACGTCACTGCCGGAAAACCCTTTAATTTGTATTATTTTTTATAGGTGTCATGGTAGTACCCCATCTGTGAAAATTTCAAGTCTACCTATTATGGTTCAAAACTTGGGCCTTATACATGCAAATCATGCCACTATCGGAACACCCTTTAGTTTTTAGATTTATTTTTTTAGACTTGTTTATATAGGAAACTACTCATACAGTTCAAGAAGTAAGCACATATTCGTGAATAACACATCTCTATCGGAACACCCTATAAGTTTTAGTATTTTCTACTAAGCGGCCACAGTTATATACCTTCTGTGAAAATTTCAAGCGTCTTCCTATTACGGTTCCAGAGATAAAAGGCGCTGACAGACGGACAGACATTGTAGCAAAACAATAGGGTTCCGTTTTTACCCTTTGGGTACGGAACCCTAAAAACTAAGCAACCAGTTTTTGCCCGACAAATTTTTTTACTAAAATATAATTAAAAAAATATAAATAACATGAGCTGTGTTCGCAAACGCTTCTATATAATAAAAATTATTAATAAAAATAATTAAACATTATAATAAAGAATAAAACTGGTTTAATTTAAATAATTAAAATAAATTATATGGAAAAGGAAGCATTTTTCAAAAACTGTTTTAAATATTTAATACTCAATGTTCGCTTTATAAACAAGTAAACAAAAATCAACATAAAAATTAAAGGGTGTTCCGATAGTGAAGTGACTTGCATGTATATTTCCTAAGTTTAGAGCGATAATAGGTAGAATCTTGAAATTTTTACAGGAGGTGTATTAAGGTCACTATAAACAATAGTAAAAATTAAAGGGTATTCCGACATTGACGTGGTTTGGATGAATATGGCCTTATTTTTTAATCATAATAGGTAGACTCTTGAAATTTTCACAGATGGGGTATTACTATGACCCCTATAAAAAATAATAAAAATTAAAGGGTTTTCCGGCAGTGACGTGAATTTCATGTATAACGCCGTAATAGGTAGAATCTTAAAATTTTGTGCAGAAGATGTGCTGCCACTGCCGATGTGACAATTACTAAAAATTAAAGGGTGTTCTGACAGTGACATATTTTTCACGTATAGTGACTTATTTTTTTTATCATAATATGTAGACTCTTGATATATTTATAGAAAGGGAATTGCCATGGTCGCTATAACAAATAATAAAATTAAAGGGTGTTCCGATAGTGACTTGATTTTTACGTAAATAGCCTTATTATTAGTTGTTATTGTTTGGCTGCAGGTCTTAGTAAATAAATAAAAAACTTTTGTGATTTTTATTTAAATATTTATTTTTCCCAATATTTCGATTAGCGTCGCTAATCATCTTCAGGGGTCTGGATAAATACATAAAACAATTATTATTAATATTAAACAAAAAACAAAAACATAATATAACGAAGATAATTACATGTAAAAAAATAATAAAATAATTAACACAAAAACTTCACGAAAACCCTTGTGTCTATTCTTATTGGATTTCTTTTACTAAACTAATTTGTCGATCGTTTGTGTTTGCTTATTATTTGTCTATATATGTGTGTCTGTAATTGAGACGAAGTTCTGGGTTAACATTAATTATATGTAGCATCTCTAATGTGTATCTCCTTGAGTAATTTCTCTCTTCTTGTAATATTTGTACTCCTTCAAAATGTGGTTTGTGATTTGTTAGCGTACAGTGGGCTGCTAGTGCAGTTTTTTGTTCAAGTGGTTTGTCAATAGCTTTTTGGTCTGATTTGTGAGATGATATTCTAGTCTTAAGTTTTGTTTTTGTCGTCCCAACGTATACTTTGTTGCATATATTGGGCCCGTCACCACTGCACGGAATTTGGTACACAACATTTGACTTTTCTTCCTTTTTAATTTTTGATTTTGTTTTACTAAACAACTGGTTTACAGTGTTGTCCGTTCTAAATGCTAGTTCAAATTTTTCTTCGTCATAAATATCTGAGTTTTTCCATCTTTCAGAGAGTCCAGAAATGTATGATATACTTTTATATCTTTTTGGTTCTTTTTCCTCTTGTTGTTTGTTGTTTCTTGAACGTTTTATTAAATTTTGAATAGTCTTTATTGGGAAGTCATTCATTCTTAAAATTTTAAAATTTTAAAATTCATTCATTCTTAAAATTTTAAAATTTTAAAAGTGTATTACCTTATTTCTTGAACCGTAATGGGTTGGCTCCAGATATTTTTATAGAAAATGTATTACCATGGCCGCTATAACAACAATTAAATGTAAAGGGTGTTCCAATAATGACGCAATTTTGGCGAATTGACTTTAATTTAAAATTAAAGGGAGCCCCATAAGACTTAAAAAAATTAACAACTTGAATTATTAAAGTCGTACTAAATATAATACGGAACCCTACGTGAGTGAGACTAACTCGCACTTGACTGATTTTTTTTTTATTTCATATTAAACAAAACTAGTTTATAATAAACGAAAAACAAATATTTTTTTAAACAACAAAATTCATCTTTTTTTTAGAATTTTGTTAATTAAAATTTCGAAATTTTAGCACCAGTAGGGAAATGAAATTTAAATTAATTTTTTTTTTAATTCTTTGAAGGACGAATTTTTAATATTCATTAAATTAAGTAAAAGTTGCGACAAAAAATACACACACATTAATAAAACCTATTACGCTTGTTCCCTTCTGCAATGAATAGAACTATCTTCACTTCGGCTTCACGCAGAGAAAAAACATAGTTATGGTACGGTCACAAAAACCGTCTGATGTTCCTTGCAAATATATATGGCTGAGATAAATAACTTATAGTGTTTTAATCACAACTATGGTCATGATGAACAAGTTTTTTACTATTTGATCATTAAATGTTTACTGCACCCAAAAAAAATAAATATTGCTATAGCGGTAACAGTTATACATCTGCTGTGAAAATTTCAAGATTCTACCTGTTACTGTTCCAGACATAAAAGAAGCTGACAGACGGACGGACAGACATTGTAGCGAAAACAATACAGTTACGTTTTTACACTTTGTGTACGGAACCCTGAAAAAGAAAACAACGTAAGTAGATCAAAAACTTTAACCGACAGTGATAGAACATTTTATTTTCTGTCACCCGGTATAAAAATTTTCTTTATCGTATGTAACTATTTGAAATTTTTATTTAATCGTCATTCCGTTCAGCCCAATGTGCGTCTGTCTGTTAAATCTTAATGATATGGCCTGCTAGTACGAGTAATAAAAAAGATTTTTGGGTCTATTAAACTAACGAGCAGCATGTATTCTTATACAACTTAATTGTTTTTACTTTATCTATTGATATGCTTTCAGTGATTCCTGTAGAAACCGTTTACATTTCATCATCATTAGTAAGAAAATGTTGAAAAAAAAAATTTTTGTATTGCACACACTCGTATTTGCCTAAATCAGCATTTTGATTACATGTATTGTCCATGACAACATGCAAATTTTATTCTCGTCATTTTCATATTTTAAAAAAGAAAATATTTCACAATGTATGTAAGTAAATTAAAATAAAATCAGCGAAAAAACGATAGGAAATCCCAATAGAATGTCAATGGAAATCAAATTACAATAAACGTAATGGTTGCTTGCACTCAAAAAGCAAAAGTTTTAATTTAAATTTTAAATTAAGTTTATAAAATGAATTTCTTTAAAAAGAATTATAAGGAATTCTATTACTCGATTAAAAAAACATTACAAAAAATAATAATTAAATTGAAACCCTCCCTTAGAAAATGTTTGTTTAAGAAACTGAATTTCCTTCATTTAAAATTACTCTTGTTCTCTCCCTATTTCCTTCCTTCAACATACAATAAGTGAATACTCACTCAGCACCTCGTTTCCTTTCAATTTAAATAAAACACCTCCCTTGAGGGGCGAAAAATTATGATGCATTTAACATTTAATAGACATATTTTTTGGAAAACAACTTATGTCCATAATTATTTAGGGGATAGAATGTAACAGCGTTTTCTCAAGGGTTAATTATATAATTCCACAACAACATTAACATGCATTATGACGAATTTAATTTGACACTTTTATTTAAAAAAAAACTTTAGTAACAACTCCTTGAACAGAATTAAAAAAAAAATGTTAACTAGAATAGTAGAAAATTAATATGGGAGCGACAAATGACATTGCGACCAATGATTTATATTAAGTCTTCTGTCGGGTGCTAAAGCAAGCCTGTTCTCCTAAAGAATCTTATGATTGCAGTTGATTCAATAAGCAAAAATAAGATTTTCATATAAAAAATACAGGCCGTGACGGATTTTTGTCCTTTTTTCGATTAGACGCTAATTTAAGAAGATACAGCAAATTAAGATTTTCATATAAAAAATAGACTTTTTATGAAAAATATAGGATTAGACGCTAATTTAAGAAGATACAGCAAAATTAAGATTTTCATATAAAAAATAGACTTTTTATGAAAAATATAGGTCGTCACGGATTTTTGTCCTTTTTTCGATTAGACGCTAATTTAAGAAGATACAGCAAATTAAGATTTTCATATAAAAAATAGACTTTTTATGAAAAATATAGGATTAGACGCTAATTTAAGAAGATACAGCAAAATTAAGATTTTCATAAAAAAATAGACTTTTTATAAAAAATATAGGTCGTCACGGGTTTTGTCCTTTTTTCGATTAGACGCTTATTTAAGAAGATACAGCAAAATTAAGATTTTCATATAAAAAATAGAGGTCGTCACGAATTTTTGTCCTTTTTTCGATTAGACGCTTATTTAAGAAGATACAGCAAAAATAAGATTTTCATATAAAAAAATTTATTTTTTATGAAAAAATATAGGTCGTTATGGATTTTTGGCCTTTTTTCGATTAGACGCTTATTTAAGAAGATACAGCAAAAATAAGATTTTCGTATAAAAAAATTTATTTTTTATGAAAAATATAGGTCGTCACGGATTTTTGTCCTTTTTTCGATTAGACGCTTATTTAAGAAGATACAGCAAAATAAAGATTTTCATATAAAAAATAGACTTTTTATGAAAAATATAGGTCGTCACGGATTTTTGTCCTTTTTTCGATTAGACGCTTATTTAAGAAGATACAGCAAAAATAAGATTTTCATATAAAAAAATTTATTTTTTTATGAAAAAATATAGGTCGTCATGGATTTTTGTCCTTTTTTCGATTACACGCTTATTTAAGAAGATACAGAAAAATTAAGATTTTCATATAAAAAATAGACTTTTTATGAAAAATATAGGTCGTCAGGGATTTTTTTCCTTTTTTCGATTAGACGCTTATTTAAGAAGATACAGCAAAAATAAGATTTTCATATAAAAAAATTTATTTTTTATGAAAAATATAGGTCGTCATGGATTTTTGTCCTTTTTTCGATTAGACGCTTATTTAAGAAGATACAGCAAAAATAAGATTTTCATATAAAAAAAAGACTTTTTATGAAAAATATAGGTCGTCACGGATTTTTGTCCTTTTTTCGATTAGACGCTTATTTAAGAAGATACAGCAAAAATAAGATTTTCATGTAAAAAATTTATTTTTTATGAAAAATATAGGTCGTCATGGATTTTTATGAAAAATATAGGTCGTCATGGATTTTTGTCCTTTTTTCGATTAGACGCTTATTTAAGAAGATACAGCAAAATTAAGATTTTCGTATAAAAAATAGACTTTTTATGAAAAATATAGGTCGTCACGGATTTTTGTCCTTTTTTCGATTAGACGCTTATTTAAGAAGATACAGCAAAAATAAGATTTTCATATAAAAAAATTTATTTTTTATGAAAACTATAGGTCGTCATGGATTTTTGTCCTTTTTTCGATTACACGCTTATTTAAGAAGATACAGCAAAATTAAGATTTTCATATAAAAAATAGACTTTTTATGAAAAATATAGGTCGTCACGGATTTTTGTCCTTTTTTCGATTAGACGCTTATTTAAGAAGATACAGCAAAAATAAGATTTTCATATAAAAAAATTTATTTTTTATGAAAAATATAGGTCGTCATGGATTTTTGTCCTTTTTTCGATTTTTTCGACGCTTATTTAAGAAGATACAGCAAAATTAAGATTTTCATATAAAAAAAATTATTTTTTATGAAAAATATAGGTCGTCACGGATTTTTGTCCTTTTTTCGATTAGACGCTTATTTAAGAAGATACAGCAAAATAAAGATTTTCATATAAAAAAATTTATTTTTTATGAAAAATATAGGTCGTCATGGATTTTTGTCCTTTTTTCGATTAGACGCTTATTTAAGAAGATACAGCAAAAATAAGATTTTCATATAAAAAATTTATTCTTTATGAAAAATATAGGTCGTCACGGATTTTTGTCCTTTTTTCGATTAGACGCTTATTTAAGAAGATACGGCAAAACTAAGATTTTCATATAAAAAAATTTATTTTTTATGAAAAAATATAGGTCGTTATGGATTTTTGTCCTTTTTCGATTACACGCTTATTTAAGAAGATACAGCAAAATTAAGATTTTCATATAAAAAATAGACTTTTTATGAAAAATATAGGTCGCCACGGATTTTTGTCCTTTTTTCGATTAGACGCTTATTTAAGAAGATACAGCAAAAATAAGATTTTCATATAAAAAAATTTATTTTTATGAAAACTATAGGTCGTCATGGATTTTTGTCCTTTTTTCGATTACACGCTTATTTAAGAAGATACAGCAAAATTAAGATTTTCATATAAAAAATAGACTTTTTATGAAAAATATAGGTCGTCACGGATTTTTGTCCTTTTTTCGATTACACGCTTATTTAAGAAGATACAGCAAAATAAAGATTTTCATATAAAAAATAGACTTTTTATGAAAAATATAGGTCGCCACGGATTTTTGTCCTTTTTTCGATTAGACGCTTATTTAAGAAGATACAGCAAAAATAAGATTTTCATATAAAAAAATTTATTTTTATGAAAACTATAGGTCGTCATGGATTTTTGTCCTTTTTTCGATTACACGCTTATTTAAGAAGATACAGCAAAATTAAGATTTTCATATAAAAAATAGACTTTTTATGAAAAATATAGGTCGTCACGGATTTTTGACCTTTTTTCGATTAGACGCTTATTTAAGAAGATACAGCAAAAATAAGATTTTCATATAAAAAAATTTATTTTTTATGAAAAAATATAGGTCGTCATGGATTTTTGTCCTTTTTTCGATTAGACGCTTATTTAAGAAGATACAGCAAAAATAAGATTTTCATATAAAAAATTTATTTTTTATGAAAAAATATAGGTCGTCATGGATTTTTGTCCTTTTTTCGATTAGACGCTTATTTAAGAAGATACAGCAAAATTAAGATTTTCATATAAAAAATAGACTTTTTATGAAAAATATAGGTCGTCACGGATTTTTGACCTTTTTTCGATTAGACGCTTATTTAAGAAGATACAGCAAAAATAAGATTTTCATATCAAAAAATTTATTTTTTTATGAAAAAATATAGGTCGTCATGGATTTTTGTCCTTTTTTCGATTAGACGCTTATTTAAGAAGATACAGCAAAAATAAGATTTTCATATAAAAAAATTTATTTTTTATGAAAACTATAGGTCGTCATGGATTTTTGTCCTTTTTTCGATTACACGCTTATTTAAGAAGATACAGCAAAATAAAGATTTTCATATAAAAAATAGACTTTTTATGAAAAATATAGGTCGTCACGGATTTTTGTCCTTTTTTCGATTAGACGCTTATTTAAGAAGATACAGCAAAATTAAGATTTTCATATAAAAAAATTTATTTTTTATAAAAAATATAGGTCGTCATGGATTTTTGCCCTTTTTTCGATTAGACGCTTATTTAAGAAGATACAGCAAAATTAAGATTTTCATATAAAAAAATTTATTTTTTTATGAAAAAATATAGGTCGTCATGGATTTTTGTCCTTTTTTCGATTACACGCTTATTTAAGAAGATACAGCAAAAATAAGATTTTCATATAAAAAAATTTATTTTTTATGAAAAAATATAGGTCGTCATGGATTTTTGTCCTTTTTTCGATTAGACGCTTATTTAAGAAGATACAGCAAAAATAAGATTTTCATATAAAAAATTTATTTTTTATGAAAAAATATCGGTCGTCATGGATTTTTGTCCTTTTTTCGATTAGACGCTTATTTAACAGCAAAATTAAGATTTTCATATAAAAAAATTTAATTTTTATGAAAAAATATAGGTCGTCATGGATTTTTGCCCTTTTTTCGATCAGACGCTTATTTAAGAAGATACAGCAAAAATAAGATTTTCGTATAAAAAAATTTATTTTTTTTGAAAAATATAGGTCGTCACGGATTTTTGTCCTTTTTTCGATTAGACGCTTATTTAAGAAGATACAGCAAAATTAAGATTTTCATATAAAAAAATTTATTTTTTATGAAAAATATAGGTCGTCATGGATTTTTGTCCTTTTTTCGATTAGACGCTTATTTAAGAAGATACAGCAAAAATAAGATTTTCATATAAAAAAATTTATTCTTTATGAAAAATATAGGTCGTCATGGATTTTTGTCCTTTTTTCGATTAGACGCTTATTTAAGAAGATACAGCAAAAATAAGATTTTCATATAAAAAAATTTATTCTTTATGAAAAATATAGATCGTCATGGATTTTTGTCCTTTTTTCGATTAGACGCTTATTTAAGAAGATACAGCAAAAATAAGATTTTCGTATAAAAAAAATTATTTTTTATGAAAAATATAGGTCGTCACGGATTTTTGTCCTTTTTTCGATTAGACGCTTATTTAAGAAGATACAGCAAAATAAAGATTTTCATATAAAAAAATTTATTTTTTATGAAAAATATAGGTCGTCATGGATTTTTGTCGTTTTTTCGATTAGACGCTTATTTAAGAAGATACAGCAAAAATAAGATTTTCATATAAAAAAATTTATTCTTTATGAAAAATATAGGTCGTCATGGATTTTTGTCCTTTTTTCGATTAGACGCTTATTTAAGAAGATACAGCAAAAATAAGATTTTCATATAAAAAAATTTATTCTTTATGAAAAATATAGGTCGTCACGGATTTTTGTCCTTTTTTCGATTTTTTCGACGCTTATTTAAGAAGATACAGCAAAATTAAGATTTTCGTATAAAAAAAATTATTTTTTATGAAAAATATAGGTCGTCACGGATTTTTGTCCTTTTTTCGATTAGACGCTTATTTAAGAAGATACAGCAAAAATAAGATTTTCATATAAAAAAATTTATTTTTTATGAAAAATATAGGTCGTCATGGATTTTTGTCCTTTTTTCGATTAGACGCTTATTTAAGAAGATACAGCAAAAATAAGATTTTCATATAAAAAAATTTATTCTTTATGAAAAATATAGGTCGTCATGGATTTTTGTCCTTTTTTCGATTAGACGCTTATTTAAGAAGATACAGCAAAATAAAGATTTTCATATAAAAAAATTTATTTTTTATGAAAAATATAGGTCGTCATGGATTTTTGTCCTTTTTTCGATTAGACGCTTATTTAAGAAGATACAGCAAAAATAAGATTTTCATATAAAAAAATTTATTCTTTATGAAAAATATAGGTCGTCATGGATTTTTGTCCTTTTTTCGATTAGACGCTTATTTAAGAAGATACAGCAAAAATAAGATTTTCATATAAAAAAATTTATTCTTTATGAAAAATATAGGTCGTCATGGATTTTTGTCCTTTTTTCGATTTTTTCGACGCTTATTTAAGAAGATACAGCAAAATTAAGATTTTCGTATAAAAAAAATTATTTTTTATGAAAAATATAGGTCGTCACGGATTTTTGTCCTTTTTTCGATTAGACGCTTATTTAAGAAGATACAGCAAAATAAAGATTTTCATATAAAAAAATTTATTTTTTATGAAAAATATAGGTCGTCATGGATTTTTGTCCTTTTTTCGATTAGACGCTTATTTAAGAAGATACAGCAAAAATAAGATTTTCATATAAAAAATTTATTCTTTATGAAAAATATAGGTCGTCACGGATTTTTGTCCTTTTTTCGATTAGACGCTTATTTAAGAAGATACGGCAAAACTAAGATTTTCATATAAAAAAATTTATTTTTTATAAAAAAAAAATATAGGTCGTTATGGATTTTTGTCCTTTTTTCGATTACACGCTTATTTAAGAAGATACAGCGAAATTAAGATTTTCATATAAAAAATAGACTTTTTATGAAAAATATAGGTCGCCACGGATTTTTGTCCTTGTTTCGATTAGACGCTTATTTAAGAAGATACAGCAAAAATAAGATTTTCATATAAAAAAATTTATTTTTTATGAAAACTATAGGTCGTCATGGATTTTTGTCCTTTTTTCGATTACACGCTTATTTAAGAAGATACAGCAAAATTAAGATTTTCATATAAAAAATAGACTTTTTATGAAAAATATAGGTCGTCATGGATTTTTGTCCTTTTTTCGATTACACGCTTATTTAAGAAGATACAGCAAAATTAAGATTTTCATATAAAAAATAGACTTTTTATGAAAAATATAGGTCGCCACGGATTTTTGTCCTTTTTTCGATTAGACGCTTATTTAAGAAGATACAGCAAAAATAAGATTTTCATATAAAAAAAATTATTTTTTATGAAAACTATAGGTCGTCATGGATTTTTGCCCTTTTTTCGATCAGACGCTTATTTAAGAAGATACAGCAAAAATAAGATTTTCATATAAAAAATTTATTTTTTATGAAAAATATAGGTCGTCATGGATTTTTGTTCTCTTTTCGATTAGACGCTTATTTAAGAAGATACAGCAAAATTAAGATTTTCATATAAAAAAATTTATTTTTTTATGAAAAAATATAGGTCGTCATGGATTTTTGTCCTTTTTTCGATTACACGCTTATTTAAGAAGATACAGCAAAATTAAGATTTTCATATAAAAAATAGACTTTTTATGAAAAATATAGGTCGTCACGGATTTTTGACCTTTTTTCGATTAGACGCTTATTTAAGAAGATACAGCAAAAATAAGATTTTCATATAAAAAATAGACTTTTTATGAAAAATATAGGTCGTCACGGATTTTTGTCCTTTTTTCGATTAGACGCTTATTTAAGAAGATACAGCAAAAATAAGATTTTCATATAAAAAAATTTATTTTTTATGAAAACTATAGGTCGTCATGAATTTTTGCCCTTTTTTCGATTAGACGCTTATTTAAGAAGATACAGCAAAATAAAGATTTTCATATAAAAAATAGACTTTTTTATGAAAACTATAGGTCGTCATGGATTTTTGTCCTTTTTTCGATTACACGCTTATTTAAGAAGATACAGCAAAATTAAGATTTTCATATAAAAAAAAGATTTTATGAAAAATATAGGTCGTCACGGATTTTTGTCCTTTTTTCGATTAGACGCTTATTTAAGAAGATACAGCAAAATTAAGATTTTCATAATAAAAAATTTATTTTTTATGAAAACTATAGGTCGTCATGGATTTTTGTCCTTTTTTCGATTACACGCTTATTTAAGAAGATACAGCAAAATTAAGATTTTCATATAAAAACTTAGACTTATAGACTTTTTATAAAAAATATAGGTCGTGACGGATTTTTGTCCTTTTTTCGATTAGACGCTTATTTAAGAAGATACAGCAAAAATAAGATTTTCGTATAAAAAAATTTATTTTTTATGAAAAATATAGGTCGTCATGGATTTTTGTCCTTATTTCGATTAGACGCATATTTAAGAAGATACAGAAAAAATAAGATTTTTATATAAAAAAATTTATTTTTTATGAAAAATATAGGTCGTCATGGATTTTTGTCCTTTTTTCGATTAGACGCATATTTAAGAAGATACAGAAAAAATAAGATTTTTATATAAAAAAATTTATTTTTTATGAAAAATATAGGTCGTCATGGATTTTTGTCCTTTTTTCGATTAGACGCTTATTTAAGAAGATACAGCAAAAATAAGATTTTCATATAAAAAATTTATTTTTTATGAAAAATATAGGTCGTCATGGATTTTTGTCCTTTTTTCGATTAGACGCTTATTTAAGAAGATACAGCAAAAATAAGATTTTCATATAAAAAAATTTATTTTTTATGAAAAATATAGGTCGTCATGGATTTTTGTCCTTTTTTCGATTAGACGCATATTTAAGAAGATACAGAAAAAATAAGATTTTTATATAAAAAAATTTATTTTTTATGAAAAATATAGGTCGTCATGGATTTTTGTCCTTTTTTCGATTAGACGCATATTTAAGAAGATACAGAAAAAATAAGATTTTTATATAAAAAAATTTATTTTTTATGAAAAATATAGGTCGTCATGGATTTTTGTCCTTTTTTCGATTAGACGCTTATTTAAGAAGATACAGCAAAAATAAGATTTTCATATAAAAAATTTATTTTTTATGAAAAATATAGGTCGTCATGGATTTTTGTCCTTTTTTCGATTAGACGCATATTTAAGAAGATACAGAAAAAATAAGATTTTCATATAAAAAATTTATTTTTTATGAAAAATATAGGTCGTCATGGATTTTTGTCCTTTTTTCGATTAGACGCATATTTAAGAAGATACAGAAAAAATAAGATTTTTATATAAAAAAATTTATTTTTTATGAAAAATATAGGTCGTCATGGATTTTTGTCCTTTTTTCGATTAGACGCATATTTAAGAAGATACAGAAAAAATAAGATTTTTATATAAAAAAATTTATTTTTTATGAAAAATATAGGTCGTCATGGATTTTTGTCCTTTTTTCGATTAGACGCTTATTTAAGAAGATACAGCAAAAATAAGATTTTCATATAAAAAAAATTATTTTTTATGAAAACTATAGGTCGTCATGGATTTTTGTCCTTTTTTCGATCAGACGCTTATTTAAGAAGATACAGCAAAAATAAGATTTTCATATAAAAAAATTTATTTTTTATAAAAAATATAGGTCGTCATGGATTTTTGTCCTTTTTTCGATTAGACGCTTATTTAAGAAGATACAGCAAAATAAAGGTTTTCATATAAAAAATAGACTTTTTATGAAAAATATAGGTCGTCACGGATTTTTGTCCTTTTTTCGATTAGACGCTTATTTAAGAAGATACAGCAAAAATAAGATTTTCATATAAAAAAATTTATTTTTTATGAAAAAATATAGGTCGTCATGGATTTTTGTTCTTTTTTCGATTAGACGCTTATTTAAGAAGATACAGCAAAAATAAGATTTTCATATCAAAAAATTTATTTTTTATAAAAAATATAGGTCGTCATGGATTTTTGTCCTTTTTTCGATTAGACGCTTATTTAAGAAGATACAGCAAAAATAAGATTTTCATATAAAAAAATTTATTTTTTATGAAAAATATAGGTCGTCATGGATTTTTGTCCTTTTTTCGATTAGACGCTTATTTAACTATAGGTCGTCATGGATTTTTGTCCTTTTTTCGATTACGCGCTTATTTAAGAAGATACAGCAAAATTAAGATTTTCATATAAAAAATAGACTTTTTATGAAAAATATAGGTCGTCACGGATTTTTGTCCTTTTTTCGATTAGACGCTTATTTAAGAAGATACAGCAAAAATAAGATTTTCATATAAAAAAATTTATTTTTTATGAAAACTATAGGTCGTCATGAATTTTTGCCCTTTTTTCGATTAGACGCTTATTTAAGAAGATACAGCAAAATAAAGATTTTCATATAAAAAATAGACTTTTTTATGAAAACTATAGGTCGTCATGGATTTTTGTCCTTTTTTCGATTACACGCTTATTTAAGAAGATACAGCAAAATTAAGATTTTCATATAAAAAATAGATTTTATGAAAAATATAGGTAGTCACGGATTTTTGTCCTTTTTTCGATTAGACGCTTATTTAAGAAGATACCGCAAAATTAAGATTTTCATATTAAAAAATTTATTTTTTATGAAAACTATAGGTCGTCATGGATTTTTGCCCTTTTTTCGATCAGACGCTTATTTAAGAAGATACAGCAAAATAAAGATTTTCATATAAAAACTTAGACTTATAGACTTTTTATAAAAAATATAGGTCGTCACGGCTTTTGTCCTTTTTTCGATTAGACGCTTATTTAAGAAGATACAGCAAAAATAAGATTTTCGTATAAAAAAATTTATTTTTTATGAAAAATATAGGTCGTCATGGATTTTTGTCCTTATTTCGATTAGACGCATATTTAAGAAGATACAGAAAAAATAAGATTTTTATATAAAAAAATTTATTTTTTATGAAAAATATAGGTCGTCATGGATTTTTGTCCTTTTTTCGATTAGACGCATATTTAAGAAGATACAGAAAAAATAAGATTTTTATATAAAAAAATTTATTTTTTATGAAAAATATAGGTCGTCATGGATTTTTGTCCTTTTTTCGATTAGACGCTTATTTAAGAAGATACAGCAAAAATAAGATTTTCATATAAAAAATTTATTTTTTATGAAAAATATAGGTCGTCATGGATTTTTGTCCTTTTTTCGATTAGACGCATATTTAAGAAGATACAGAAAAAATAAAATTTTTATATAAAAAAATTTATTTATATGAAAAATATAGGTCGTCATGGATTTTTGTCCTTTTTTCGATTAGACGCATATTTAAGAAGATACAGAAAAAATAAGATTTTTATATAAAAAAATTTATTTTTTATGAAAAATATAGGTCGTCATGGATTTTTGTCCTTTTTTCGATTAGACGCATATTTAAGAAGATACAGAAAAAATAAGATTTTTATATAAAAAAATTTATTTTTTATGAAAAATATAGGTCGTCATGGATTTTTGTCCTTTTTTCGATTAGACGCTTATTTAAGAAGATACAGCAAAAATAAGATTTTCATATAAAAAATTTATTTTTTATGAAAAATATAGGTCGTCATGGATTTTTGTCCTTTTTTCGATTAGACGCATATTTAAGAAGATACAGAAAAAATAAGATTTTTATATAAAAAAATTTATTTTTTATGAAAAATATAGGTCGTCATGGATTTTTGTCCTTTTTTCGATTAGACGCTTATTTAAGAAGATACAGAAAAAATAAGATTTTTATATAAAAAAATTTATTTTTTATGAAAAATATAGGTCGTCATGGATTTTTGTCCTTTTTTCGATTAGACGCTTATTTAAGAAGATACAGCAAAAATAAGATTTTCATATAAAAAATTTATTTTTTATGAAAAATATAGGTCGTCATGGATTTTTGTCCTTTTTTCGATTAGACGCATATTTAAGAAGATACAGAAAAAATAAAATTTTTATATAAAAAAATTTATTTTTTATGAAAAATATAGGTCGTCATGGATTTTTGTCCTTTTTTCGATTAGACGCATATTTAAGAAGATACAGAAAAAATAAGATTTTTATATAAAAAAATTTATTTTTTATGAAAAATATAGGTCGTCATGGATTTTTGTCCTTTTTTCGATTAGACGCATATTTAAGAAGATACAGAAAAAATAAGATTTTTATATAAAAAAATTTATTTTTTATGAAAAATATAGGTCGTCATGGATTTTTGTCCTTTTTTCGATTAGACGCATATTTAAGAAGATACAGAAAAAATAAAATTTTTATATAAAAAAATTTATTTTTTATGAAAAATATAGGTCGTCATGGATTTTTGTCCTTTTTTCGATTAGACGCATATTTAAGAAGATACAGCAAAAATAAGATTTTCATATAAAAAATTTATTTTTTATGAAAAATATAGGTCGTCATGGATTTTTGTCCTTTTTTCGATTAGACGCTTATTTAAGAAGATACAGCAAAAATAAGATTTTCATATAAAAAATTTATTTTTTATGAAAAATATAGGTCGTCATGGATTTTTGTCCTTTTTTCGATTAGACGCATATTTAAGAAGATACAGAAAAAATAAAATTTTTATATAAAAAAATTTATTTTTTATGAAAAATATAGGTCGTCATGGATTTTTGTCCTTTTTTCGATTAGACGCATATTTAAGAAGATACAGAAAAAATAAGATTTTTATATAAAAAAATTTATTTTTTATGAAAAATATAGGTCGTCATGGATTTTTGTCCTTTTTTCGATTAGACGCTTATTTAAGAAGATACAGCAAAAATAAGATTTTCATATAAAAAATTTATTTTTTATGAAAAATATAGGTCGTCATGGATTTTTGTCCTTTTTTCGATTAGACGCTTATTTAAGAAGATACAGCAAAAATAAGATTTTCATATAAAAAATTTATTTTTTATGAAAAATATAGGTCGTCATGGATTTTTGTCCTTTTTTCGATTAGACGCATATTTAAGAAGATACAGAAAAAATAAAATTTTTATATAAAAAAATTTATTTTTTATGAAAAATATAGGTCGTCATGGATTTTTGTCCTTTTTTCGATTAGACGCATATTTAAGAAGATACAGAAAAAATAAGATTTTTATATAAAAAAATTTATTTTTTATGAAAAATATAGGTCGTCATGGATTTTTGTCCTTTTTTCGATTAGACGCATATTTAAGAAGATACAGAAAAAATAAGATTTTCATATAAAAAATTTATTTTTTATGAAAAATATAGGTCGTCATGGATTTTTGTCCTTTTTTCGATTAGACGCTTATTTAAGAAGATACAGCAAAAATAAGATTTTCATATAAAAAATTTATTTTTTATGAAAAATATAGGTCGTCATGGATTTTTGTCCTTTTTTCGATTAGACGCATATTTAAGAAGATACAGAAAAAATAAGATTTTTATATAAAAAAATTTATTTTTTATGAAAAATATAGGTCGTCATGGATTTTTGTCCTTTTTTCGATTAGACGCTTATTTAAGAAGATACAGCAAAAATAAGATTTTCATATAAAAAATTTATTTTTTATGAAAAATATAGGTCGTCATGGATTTTTGTCCTTTTTTCGATTAGACGCATATTTAAGAAGATACAGAAAAAATAAGATTTTTATATAAAAAAATTTATTTTTTTTAGACGCTTATTTAAGAAGATACAGCAAAAATAAGATTTTCATATAAAAAATTTATTTTTTATGAAAAATATAGGTCGTCATGGATTTTTGTCCTTTTTTCGATTAGACGCATATTTAAGAAGATACAGAAAAAATAAGATTTTTATATAAAAAAATTTATTTTTTATGAAAAATATAGGTCGTCATGGATTTTTGTCCTTTTCTCGATTAGACGCTTATTTAAGAAGATACAGCAAAATAAAGATTTTCATATAAAAAATAGACTTTTTATGAAAAATATAGGTCGTCACGGATTTTTGTCCTTTTTTCGATTAGACGCTTATTTAAGAAGATACAGCAAAAATAAGATTTTCATATAAAAAATAGACTTTTTATGAAAAATATAGGTCGTCATGGATTTTTGTCCTTTTTTCGATTAGAAGCTTATTTAAGAAGATACAGCAAAATAAAGATTTTCATATAAAAAATAGACTTTTTATGAAAAATATAGGTCGTCACGGATTTTTGTCCTTTTTTCGATTAGACGCTTATTTAAGAAGATACAGCAAAATAAAGATTTTCATATAAAAAATATACTTTTTTTGAAAAATATAGGTCGTCACGGATTTTTGTCCTTTTTTCGATTAGACGCTTATTTAAGAAGATACAGCAAAAATAAGATTTTCGTATAAAAAAATTTATTTTTTATGAAAAATATAGGTCGTCACGGATTTTTGTCCTTTTTTCGATTAGACGCTTATTTAAGAAGATACAGCAAAAATAAGATTTTCATATAAAAAAATTTATTTTTTATGAAAACTATAGGTCGTCATGGATTTTTGTCCTTTTTTCGATTAGACGCTTATTAAAGAAGATACAGCAAAGTTAAGATTTTCATATTAAAAAATTTATTTTTTATGAAAACTATAGGTCGTCATGGATTTTTGCCCTTTTTTCGATCAGACGCTTATTTAAGAAGATACAGCAAAAATAAGATTTTCATATAAAAAAATTTATTTTTTATGAAAAATATAGGTCGTCACGTATTTTTGTCCTTTTTTCGATTAGACGCTTATTTAAGAAAATACAGCTAAAATAATATAAAGAATAGATTTTTTTTGAAGACTGATTTTCCTTTTATAATAAAAAACAATTTGGCATTTTATAAAAATTAACTATTTGTTACAAAGTTTAAAAGTTGTGTGATTATGTTTTATTTAAAAACTAATTCTATTATTATAAATGTAACATAAGAAAATGTTGTTCTTTAAATATTTTCAATAAATTTTCGAATTTAAAAGGTTAACAAAATTATTGTGTTTTACTTTACTTAAATTTATGCTTACTACGGTTGTGGAATACCGGTTTTGTTGCTAACTTTAAAGCTCCTTTATTATCCACGTTTAGCACAACACTTTCTTCTCCGTCATTCTGAAAATCTTTTGGCAAATCTTCTAAAGACCACGTTCCTTTTTGTTCTAATAACGAAATTTCTTTTTCCATCGCCGCTTTCCATTTACTACTATTTTTAGTGAATAATGCCTTTTCGAAAGTTCTTGTAATTTGTGTACGATGCCTACTGTATCTATCTAATATGTTTTTTGCTAGACCATGCGTAATAATACGATTATAATATTTTACTTTTTATTTGAGGTACCACTCCCACTATCCTAATCCAGTCTGTATTCAATGCACATTACGCTGAGGTTTACTTGTGCACAGTTTCAAGACTCTACCTATTAAAGTTATCCTGGTACACTGTAATAATTTTTCACTTTGTATAGGAGATACCACGCCCACTGCCCCAATCTAGTTTGTATTTCGGTAGACTATGTGCCTTAGCATAGGAGTGACTCGTGCAAAGCTTCAAGGCTCTATCCAATGCAGTTTTCTAAGTATACGATAATAATTTCCCACTATGTATAGGGGGTAACACCACGCCCATCAATCCAATTCAGTCTGTGTTTCTCTACACAATGTTTCTTAATATGGGGGTTACTGATGCAAAATTCCAAGACGATACCTATTGCAGTTCTCTAGATACAGGATAATAATTTTTTACTTTGTGTAGGGGTACCACGATCATTGTCCCAATCCAGCCTATGTTTTTCTAGAGCATTCGCATAGGTATGAGGGTTACTTGTACCTACCTTTAAGACCATACCTATTATAATACTCTATGTAAACGATAATAATTTTACACTTTGTATGGGTACCTCCCATTCCTCTGTCCCCATTCATTCTATATTTGGGTAGATTATACCGATTGCACAGGGGTTACTCATGCAAAGTCTCAAGGCGCTATTTATTATAGTTCACCATGAACACTATAATGATTTTTAACTTTGTATGGAACTTTTACGCCCACTATTCCAATCCAGTCTATATTTCTCCATACTATGTATGATAATATAGATAATACTGGTGCAAAATTTTAAGGCGCTACCTATTAGTTTTATCTAGCAACACGATGATACATATTTGTTTTGTATGGGAGGTTACACGCCCACGTCGAATATCAAAAAATAAGTACCATATTTTAGCAACCTAATAACAAACTGTGAAAATTTCAAAAAGATCCGTTCACTGGTGTAGGCAGCTATATATTTCCGACAAACAAACAAATAAGCATACAAACAAACACATTTTATGCTTTATATATAGATATTAATGGCTTTAAACCCTGGTGCCTGCAGGTGATGGGCGGCCTTATAAATATTTAAATTTCTCATAAGCCTACGACATGTCTGTTAATAATGGTGACACACTTATTTCATATCGTGACTTTCATAATATTGATATCTTGACAGTGTTAATGACCAATTGACATTTCTTCAATAGAATATTAGACACATATTTAACTTACATGTCCCAGTAAAAACTAAACACCTTAAAGCCAGTCATCAACATTGGTTTAACCCCGAAATAAAAACACTCATAAAAAACTGGGATGAAACTTATATTCGTTGGAAAAGATTCAAAACGGATGATCTTAAAGCTATTCATAAATTTGCTCGAATAAAAGTTACAAAGTGTATCCAACTTGCAAAATCCCTGTATTATCAAAGAAAACTATACCACTCTATCGACAGCAAAGCTAAATGGAAAGAAATACGTCGAATTGGATTTGGTCAGAAAAGCTCTTCGCCGCGCAACCTTGATGTTGACGTTAACTTCTTGAACAATAACTTTGTAAACGTTAACGTTCCTTCACAAAAAAAAAAAGTCATTTATGATGACCTATTCTGTGTTTCAGTAGAAAATCCCTTCAGTTTCCGCTGTGTTAAACAAATAGAAGTTCTTGAAAGTTTCTCAGCTATTGAATCAAATGCACTTGGCCTAGATGAGATCAATCCAATTTTTCTTCAAGCTATAACTCCGAGACTATTACCTTATTTTGCATATCTATTTAACATCATTCTTACTAAATCCTCTTTTCCTGAAAAGTGGAAACTTTCAAAATCATACCCATTGCCAAATCTGAAGACGAATTTCGGCCAATAGCTATTCTCCCATTTTTATCAAAAGCGATTGAGTATCTCATGGGTAAACAAATTAACAATTACTTGACTGGTAATAATCTGTTATCTGATGCCATATTCTGTAATTCTCGTAGCTAAATCTATCGCTAAAATTCTAAAAATGCACAAACACATTATCAGTGTTGTTCTAAGAATACTCGTAATTTGTTGGTGCATATTTAGAATTTTAGCGATAGATTTAGCTATGAGAATTACAGAATATGGCACCTGAACGGCAATCTGGGCTTATGAAAGCTAGAAGTTGTATAACTGCTCTAGTAAATGTGGTGGAAGATCTTAGAAAAGAATTGGATGTTGGAATGGCGGCTTTCTTGATAATTTTAGATCATAGTAAAGCTTTCGATACAGTTGATCACACAATCTTAACAACAAAACTTGAAAAATTGTACCACCATTGCAAATGTAAATTACTGTGTGAATCACAGAAATAACGACCTTACTAAAGTTAATGATTGGGCTAATGCCAATGGTTTATATATAAACCCCTCCAAATCTAAATGTATATTGATTTCAAGATTTAAAAAACCGTATGACTTATTTGAATCAAAAATCAATGACAACAAAATTACACTAGTTAACTCAGCATCTAATTTCGGGGTCACTTTTAACGACAAACTTACTTGGAGTAATCATATTAATATTACAGTTGGACGGATCTATAATAATTTATAGGCTGTTAAAGACTCGCATCCATTCGTTATCCGTATATTATTAGCCAAATCTTATCTCATTCCAGTGCTTTTATACGGTTGTGAAACTTATGCGAACTGTGATTGTGATGACGATGATAAGTAAGCTCAAAGTTGCTTACAATAACATTGCAAGATATATTTTTCAAAAAGGTCAATATTTGCGTTCCAGATCTCTGGTATGCATTTTGAGGTTCTTTTAAAATATAAATGCCTTACTTTCCTACACAGAATTATAATTATAAAACAACCATCATAACTTTACAATAGAATTCAGTTCGCTCCATTTAACCGCGGTAGAAAAATTTTTCAACAAAAATATTTTTTGTTTACATCACTAGTGTTTGGAATGGTCTACCTAACTATACTCATAATTTAGGCAACGCAAATATATTTAAAAGGGAGTTACTTAAAATGTTTTCATAAATATTGTTTTTTACTTTTCTATTCTTTTATTTAACAATCCATTATTATTTTTATTATTTTATTTATTATTATTGTTATAATTGTAGCGAATATTATTATTATTTTTATATTTTAATAAACAATTTGTAATATTTTTTTGTATTCTCACTGGCTTATAAGATTTACTATCTTGTTGTGCTAGAATCACAATTAATAAATCAAATCATGAGCAAGTGGTCCTATTCGAACACAAACTAGCTTACTGAACACATGCCTACTCAAGTACATAAACTTCGCTTTACCATTCGTATTAACTGAACCTACCTTTAACTATAGATAACTTTATTTATAGGCAAGTTGTGAAAATCGCCCTTAGTTTTGAATTTTACCGAATTAAATTTAATGACTTCATAAAAGAAGCCCTTCAAAAACAGGCTGCAAAGAAGAATTTTATTTAAGATTATCGAAGCAAAGCAAAATCAAAATGCAAGTAAAGAAAATTCAAAAAAGCCTAACTTATATCCTTTTATATTTTTGTTTACTTTTCTTCTTTTGAAAGATATCTAAAATGGTTGTGTTGGCCATTTAATACTCACCAGCCATTATTATTATTTTTAGATTTAAAAGAAGGCTGCTTATTGCTGTTTAGATAAAATTAAAAACACAACACTTTACCTCTCCCGTTTAAATGTGTTACACTGATAAGCTGCTGACCAAGCAAAAACCATATTTGAAAGTTATTTTACGATTGCTATAAAATTCAAGAATTTTAATTAGATTTTTTAAGAATAAAAAGGAAACAATTTTAATAGAGCTTTTAGTTTTTAAGGGTTTTTGTTTTAGCAAAAGATTTATGCAAAAAAAAATTATTAAAACTCGATGCCTTATGGTGCAAATATTTTTTATTTAATTTAATTTAATTAAATTATAATTTTTTTTAAAGAAATATATCCTTCAAATGCTTTAAATGTAACAAAAACCTTTTAGCATGTGGTAATCTGCTGTAAAAGTTTTATAAAAAAGAATCTCCCATTTTTTTTTTTTGAAAACATTTCCAATATAAATAAACTGCAAAAAATTATTCAACAAAAAAGTATAAAGTATTATAAAACCACAAACAAAACATGGATACATTCATGTCTATGTAATGTTACAGCAAACAATATTATAAATTTCATGTAACACATTATTGTACAGGGTGGTCTAAAAAGAATTATTTTTTTTTTTTTTTAAATCATATATCATCTTGACTGTCGCCATTTATTTTTTTCTGTTTGAAATATTAACTGTCAGTGAGTATCACACTTAAATGGGTCATAATAATAAATCCATTTACGCTTGCACAGTATTTAGGAAATATTGCAAACATATTTCCAAATTGCCTCATTTGAACTGAGCTTTGTTGTGGGTTAAACTCTTCGAAACATAACTGTTTTTGGAAGTCCACAACCATGGTGTTTTTGTTGCCACCACTATAAATATATGTAGGACTAGCTGTGCCCACACAAGTTTCTGCTTTGAAAGTAATCCACACCAAAGACTCTTACGTATTACTTTATATAAAGGTACCCATCTTCTATATATATAAAACAGGATGTGTGTATGTATGTAACATATGGACTCGAAAACAGCACCGTGAAATAACTCCCAAATGAAATAACTCCCAATGCAATAACTCCCAATGAAATAAGTCCAAACGAAAATGAAATAACTTCCAAATTAAAAAAAAAACGAAATAACTCCCAACGCCAAAATGAAATAAGATCCGTGATCTTAAAATGAACTTAACCGTTAATTCAAAACAATTATATTTAAAAAAATGAAATAACTCCCAAATGAAATAAGTCCCAACAAAAATGAAATAACTCCCAATACAAATTATATTTGCTCCCGGGCACTGTTTAACTGTGTTAACCTCTATGGTATAACAGGTACCTTCCGATGAAGGAGGTCCATAACTTTGATATCATACCATATATCATAGATATATGACCAAAGGCCGGCTATACAGACAATATTTTGTTAGCGAAGTCGCTGTTCCATATACCATAGAGAGATCATTGACCCATCCCGGCCTATGTAGCCAGCCTTCAGCCGTATGGAAGGGTTTAACCTCTATAGTATAACCAACACCGGCCTCGCTTACTAAAGTTTTCCTGCATAGCCGGCCTTTGGCTGGGCGCAAGGATTTTCTTCTCTATGGTATGACAAACACCGGCTTCGCTGACTAAAAGTTTTCTCTGTATCTAGAATAATGCAATTTTAGTCAAATGAAATAACTCCCAATCAAAATAAATGAAATAACTCTCAACAGAATTAAGTTGGGAGTTATTTCATTTGGGAGTTATTTCATTGCGAAATAATTCCCGATGAAAAATTATGAAATAACCTCCAAAAAATTGGGAGTTATTTCATTATGAAATACTCCCAATTTGTATGGGATTTTTGAATTTTTTGTGGGAGTTATTTCATTTTTTTTTTTGGGATTTATTTCATTTGGGAGATATTTCACGTTACCCTCGAAAACGGCTATTCCGATTTTGATGAAATTTTCAGGGAATCTTCAGAATATTCAGGCGGGTGATACTGTGAAGTTTGATTTTTGATTTTCGGTCTGCGGGAGGAGGGGCGTGGCAAAATCCAATTTTCATATAGCACCAACAATGACATATACGTATATTTTTTTTTTGCTTTTTTTAATTTTTTTTTTTTTTGAAAGTCGTTCTGATGTTTTTCATAACTAGATATCAAACTCTTAAATCGGTTATGTAGTTCCGAAGATATTTACAAAAAGCCTATGTAAATAATGATCTAATATTAAAATTTTAAAACTTTCGAAATGTTGCATTCAAAAATCCGAGTTTTCGGTTGATTAACAAAGCATTTACATCATTCGATAACACAAGATATTCCGGGCTTACTAAGGTGCAATATTGCACAATAAGTTAAAAATAATATTATATATTTATATTCCAAGATCAATGTCCGCAGATGAGCTGAACGCACGCTTCATATCTTTGGAACGGAGTCGAGAAAATCACACTACCGATGAACATGCATGTTTGTTGCAAGACCCGTCTGCCCAAGCATTCTCAAAACAACTTTTGGACATCGGAAATGGAAAAATTCCAATTAATCGCGCCACGAACGAGATTTCGTTCCCGCCTAACTTCTGTCAAAGGCAAATGAATATTCAAGCCGTTGTCGACAAGGTATTCCTAAGTCTAACTTCCTCCTACAAAAATCCAGATTGGCTGTGCGTACCTGCTATTTTGGCACCATAAAATGATGATGTAGACAAGCTCAATGAGCAAATTCAATTTAAGCTGCGCAGGAAAATTAATCATATACAAATCGATCGACACAGTAACCGTTGAAGAATAAGCCGTAAATTATCCCACTGAATTTTTGAATTCATTGGAACCACCCGGAATGCCACCGCATGTACTAACATTAAAGTTTGGATCACCGGTAATTCTTATTAGCAACTTAAACGCACCAAAGTTATGCAACGGAACTAGATTGACAATCAACAATTGTTCACCAAATTTAATGGAGGCAACAATCATCGGTGGCAGATTCAAAGGCGAAGACGTACTTATTTCACGAATTCCGATTTATTATTCCAATTCAAGCGGCTCCAATTCGCTTTGCGTCTTGCCTTTGCTATTACCATCAACAAAGCACAAGGCCGGCCAATCATTGATTATTCCTGGCATAATTTTGAAAAATTCATGTTTTTCACACAGCCAGTAGTATGTGGCTTGCTCCCGAGTTGTCACACCAAAAATGTATACGTTTTTACACCAAATGAAAAAACAAAAAACATTGTCTATCCTCTGGGGTTAAGATGAAGTAATAAATAAATATAGTTTCCAATTTGCCTTTAATACATGCGTTTGTTTTTTTATTGAGCCCATATCTACACCATATGTATGTTATTCTGTAAGAAAAAAAACTTTATGATAGGCATTCCATGGATTTTTATTTAAAGGCCGTAAATTTCGTTAAAAGCTCAATTTAAATCAATTTAAATGCAATGTTTGCTTAGAGCCACCAACGCCGATCGGGTCAGCTAGTCCCTGTATAAAATTCTAAAAATTATTGTAAAGCTCTGAAAAAAGGTGTTTAAAATATTCTAATAACAATGTAATTCCGCAAAGTAAAAATATAAATCAAATTCAAATTTTCTTCAATTGGCTATTTTGCAAGTAATTCATATTTTGTCATTATTTTAAAACAGCGCCATCTGTTGCACAGCCGAGTTTAAACCGAGTTTAAAATATCCCGCTTTCAATTCATATTTAGTCATTATTTTTAAACAGCGTCATCTATTGCGCAACCGTGTTTAAAATAAACCGCTTTTAATTCATTTTGTCCTTATTTTAAAACAGCGCCATCTGTTGCGCTTTTAAAATTGAAAGATCTCTTAAAGTATTCAGTAATTTTAAATCGGTAAAAATTGCGTACTTTCACTGATTTTTCTTCACTTGCTCTTGGAAATAATTTTGATGGAAAGAAAGTATCTTATATTGGAATATGGATACTGAGATACCTCCTCCATATAGAGGTATAGAACTTTAAGTTGGCATTACTTTTCAAGATGGCGACCGATTTAACAGCTGTCAAGTGATTTATTCTCAGTTTGGTTTGGCAATTCATCATGAATAGACTCACGCCTGAACAACGCTTGCAAATAGTGCAAAAAACGAGATTACTGTTGTTCCCGATTTTCATAAGCGAATTTTGTTTAGCGATGAAGCGCACTTCTGGTTGAATGGCTACGTCAACAAACAAAACTGTCCTCAAGTTAATGTCGAAAAACCGTTACATCCAGAAAAACTGACTGTTTGGTGCGCTTTATGGGCTGGTGGAATCATTGGTCCGTACTTTTTCAAAAACGCTGGTGGCCAGAACGTTGCAGTGAATGGTGATTTTGTATAGAGCCATGATTACTAACTTTTTCATTCCTGAATTGAATAACCATGATGTCCAGGAGATGTGGTTTCAACAAGACGGCGCAACATGTCACACAGCTCGTACCACAAAAGATTTATTGAAAGACACGTTTGGTGACAGCCTAATTTCACGTTTTGGACCTGTGAATTGGCCTCCAAATTGAATTAATTTCAATACCTTTTTTTCAACTGCATCGTTAGACGATTTCTTACTTTTCTAGGCTTGTCAACAACATAACAGACTGATGTTAGTAAAAAAAAGTTAGCTCTTGTTATCGGTTTGGTTGTATGATAAGCGTGAATATATATTTTCATTTTGACTGCCGGCCCACGGAGGCGCCATAGGGAAAAATATTCGATTTTCGAAAAATACGAGACCTATGGGGACACCCTTTAAATTTTAAATTTATTTATTACTTTTTTTTTTTTGTTGGGAGCTAAAGTGATATGCAATTTTTTATTTTTATTTTAAATTGGTGATCTTTACGGTTCTTAATACACGTCAAAAACATGTACATATGTCGTTTGGGGACACCTTTTAATTTGAATAATTGAATAATGAACTGTTTTTAAAATGGGACCCATCTGTAACCATAACCTTTTAAATAAAGAAAAATATTTTAAAATCGCTTCAGAAATGGCTGAGTTCTGCGGGCACATATGTATATAAAAAAGCAACAAATTTACATAACGTATTTAAAATCAATTTATTGCTAGCCCTACTTTTAAAACTAATAATTAAAACATCTGGTAGCACTAAAATTTAGTACTCGCGCCATATTAAAAGGGAATTTTATTCTGAAACGAACTAAAATGGCAAATGATTTTATGTTTTTTAACCGACTTTATCGCCTGAATGTTGCTTTTTTATGTTGTGCGCGCAGAACTCAGTCATTTTTCTTTATTAGAAAGGATATGCTTACAGATTGGTCCCATTTTAAAAGAATTTTAGAATTTTGGAAATTAAATGGTGTCCCCATACAACATACATGGTTTTTACGTGTATTATGAACCGTAAAGGGCCCCATTTTAAAATTTAAAAAACTGCGTATCACTATAGCTGCCAATAACAGAAATGAATAAAAAAATAAACTTAAATATTAAAGGGTGTTCCCATATCTGACGTCAATTTAAATATAAGGCCCCATCTGTGAACTATGGTAGACAATCACTTGGAAATTTAGAACTAGAAATTAAACATTTTTATAATTATAAATTAAAGGGTGTCCCAATAGATGTAATTTGATGCATATGGCAAAACTTTTGAACCGTAACAGAGAGACGGTCGAAATTTACAAAGAACCTGCATATCTAAGTCCGCTATAACATCAAGGATATAATTTAAATTTGGAAACTAAAGGGTGTCCCCATAATTGATGTAATTTGACCTATCTGGCCCTATCTTTTGAAGTGTTATAGACAAACACTTGAAAATTATACAGAATCTCCACTACTATGTCCGGTATTATAACATATAAAAATATTTACATTTATAAATTAAAGGGTGTCTCAAAAGTTGATGTAAATTGATGTATATGGCCAAACTTTTAAAACGTTATAGACAGATAGTTAAACAGTGATGCAATTTTCGCGAATATGACTTTAATTTTAAAATTAAACGGTGACCCATAAGACATGAAAAAATTAAAAATTTTTTAAGTTGTACTAAACATAGTACGAAACCCTACGTGTGTGAGTGTAACTCGCACTTGACTGGTTTATTTTGTCTACCACTGTGTTCGCTAACTGGGCAAACTTTAACATGTGTGTTTGACTAATTTTTTATTTTTTCTTTTTTTTTACTACATTTCTAGTGGGGTGGGGTGGGGTTAAACACATAAATTGAATTTCAATAGTTTACATTATACGAATACTCCCTTGCTATCTTTTCGTTTGCTTTTGCATTTTGAACAAGTTTATCATTGCTTCTTCTATTATTCGTTTAGCCATTTAACATGTGCGATGCTTTAGTTGTATTGTGGTAGTTTTCCTATTGTAGTTATTGTTATTGCACATGTCCTTTAACAATATAAAAGTTTAAGTTTTATTTGCCATCATGCTATAGAGAGAAAAAAAGCAGAAAATCATCTTCAGTTTTTAAGAAATTCTAAAGGATCTTTGATAAATGATAGTAAAAGCATATGTTTGACATTGTTTGAGTTAAGTGAGGTTAAGTTAAGTTAATGTATAAAATATTTAAAAAATAAATGGATACGTTAATATAGAAAGGCCCTAACTAACATTTTTCCTACTTTACAGAAGAAGGAAAAAACGTAATAAAAATCATGGTTTTGTAGTCGCGAATTATTTTTAGATGAAAATTTACAACAACATGTGAAGGTTTTTTGTCTTTTTTCAAGCTTATAATGATCCACTTCGAGGTACCTTTTTCAATAGTTTTTTTTTTTTTGACAGATCACGTGTGAGTCGTGACATGCTGTCATGTTATTTTTGTTTAGTATTGTTTGGCTTTTCATAATGAAAAGACTTACGCCTGAATCGCTTCGCTCTATGGGGTCTTGAATAGTTCCAAAAAGATCCCACGTTTTCGAGGCAAATTTTGTTTAGCGATGAGGCCCATTTCTGGCTTAATAGTACATACCCAAATAAAATTACCGCACTTGGGACGAAGAGCAACCTGAAGAGATTCAAGAGCTGCCACTTCATCCAGAAAAACCAACGGGTTGGTGTGGCTTGTGGGCCGGTGGAATCATCTGTCCATATTTCTTTAAAAATAATGCCGGTGCGAACGTAACCGTCAATGGCGACCGTTATAGTGCCATGATAACCGACTATTTGATGACTGAAATTAAAGCTAGTGATCTCGGCGATATTTGGTTTCATCAAGACAACGCCACTTCCCACACATCGCATCAAGCAATGGATTTATTGAGAGAACATTTCGGTAAGCACATAATTTCACGATTGGCCACCAAGATCGTGTAATATCACACCGTTAGACTTTTTCCTTTGGGATATCTAAGGACTAAAGTTTATGCGGACAAACCCGTTTCGATTCAGGCCTTGGAAGAAAACATCACGCGTTTCATTTGCCAGTTACCTGTCGAAATGCTCGAACGAATTATAGAAAATTGGACTCAACGGATGGACCATCTGCGACGTAGCTACGGCCAACATTTGATAGACATAATCTTCAAAAAATAAATGCCAAAGGATTTTCTTTCAAATGATAATAAACATTCCCCATTAAATTGGAATTTTCTGTTTTTTTTTTAAGTAGGGAACCTTGAAATGGTTTACCCTTTATTTTCTGACAGGCATTAATTTGCTAAAAGTTATGCAAATTTACTTCGAAATTCGGGGTTCAGTTCGAGAATGTTTTATTACAATATTCTAGTCAGTGATGAGGCTCCTCAAAATTGTTGCATTTGGAGTAACGAAAATCTACAAGAGTTTCTCAAGACACTGTAGCATTCCCAAATGATCACTGTTTAGTGAGCTTTTTAGGCCGGCTGGAATAATGGGACTTTATTTCGACAAAAAATAAATCTGACGAGTAGTAAAGAGCCATAATTGACTATTATTTTGGGCTCCCAACTGCATCTGATGTTTAGTGAAAACATAGTTTTTAAAATAAACAGTGCCAAATGTCATACATCACGTTAAACAATCAATTTTCTGATAAAAGCAATTTAAAAATGCGATTTTGCTCAACATGTTCCAGTCTACCGAAATGCGATGTAATGACTTCTGATTGTTTCCTCTGGGGTAACTTTTTAATTTGACATTTAGTTTTTGTAATGCGTACGATCCCCCTGGGGGTACTAACTGTCACTGCAGGACTAGCAAAAGCTTTAACAAACGCCAGGGTTCCTGGAGCCTGAATCTGAAAGAACAGGTACCACGAGAACCGGTGACCCCACAGAGAACCTCTCATCTCTGCGACCGGTTGTAGGTGAGGTCCCTTTTGGGGTTCACGTTGTGGTAGTGGTAAGGATCGATGTACGCAGAGATGGTGCATTATTGATGAAAGTTTGCTATTGCACTCTCAACAGAAAAGAGTTCGGATATATATGGTGTTATGGCTCTCAGTTATGGGGTACTGCCTCAGCTTCAAATTTAAAAAAAAATCAAAGGCGCGAAAACAAGATTTTACGTATAATTACAGTCGCACCCTGGTATATTAAAAACTCTAACATCCACAAAGATCTAAACGTGCAACTAGTTAAGGCAGTAATAGTGAAACATGCAAGAACGTATTTAAAGAAGCCACATCCTGAATGATCGTGGTTACTTTCGACTAAGAAGGAGGAATATTTCTTCTCTTAGCGGAACATCAGAGATTATAAGAACAACCGTGCCATAATACAGTTTTTCTCTAGCACTGGCTGGATTTCAGTATATATATTTTAATTTTATTTTTCTAATTTTTTTTTGTTAGTTTGAGGATACAATAATATGGAATAATAGTTTTACATGGATCTTTGACTTTATTTTCTTTTCAGCTTTTATCCTATTCTGTGGCCTTCCTTCGTTGAACGCTTAGGTATGCCGAATATTATTACTTTGGGAGACAGGAAACTAACTCATGATTTGTCACGTAACTAACTCTAAAGAGAGAGAGAGAGAGAGAGAGAGAGACCGGTTCGGTTTCAAACTTTTGCTATAATAGGAACCTGTCATTTTAATATGATGATGGCCTAAGAGGGGGTCAATTGGCACTGTTATGTTACACTGTGATTTGTGTTAGATCAAACTGTCTGTATCCTAGCTCTAGGTGTTGTTAATTTTTAAATCAGTTATATGATGACTTCTCTGTTCACCAAACACTACTCACAAGTTCATGTAACACTTCTAATTGACTAATCATGGGATGAGTACAATTTCAACACATTCTCACCAATTTTCCACAGGGAAAGAGTGTCAAAGAGTGCATAATACTTTACAAAGTGACACAATATGTGGAATTGTTCTCTCAGCCTACTGACAGCGCAACAGTTAAATATTATTTATTTATTAAATATTACAATATAATTACAAATTATATTCTAATCCCAGTAAAAAATATATGGATTAATCCATAATCGAGCAATAAAGGAGTAATGACTTGTTCATCCATTTGGAGTAATAAGCGAGCTATCGAAATTTTGTTTTGTTTTGTAGTTTATGCCTCGCTAAATACTCCAAATGGATCAATAAGGGATGTATTAGTTCGTTTTTGGTTTTTTTTCTCTTTGACACAACCGCCAATTGTTGATGTTTTCATTTTGTTTTTCTATTTAGTCAGTTTAGTTTTAAAAAGTGAAAGACGTGTTATTAAAAGAAGCGAGAAGGTACGGGTATAGTAACAAATTGTTAAAAATATGTCAAAATTTAGTTTCTAAATTTGTATTTTATATGAATGTTTACTCCCGTTATGCTCTTTTAGGAGACAAAAACGATTACTTCCTTTGTGCTATTTTAGGAGATAAAAACGATTACTCTCTCTGTCATTCTCATGATCAAAGGGAGTACTCCATAAGGAGCTTAAAAGGAGTACTCGTGTCTGCGGACATGCTGTGTTAAAAATCCAATGAGGTCCGGAGTTTTATGGAGTAATCCATTACTCGCAAAGGAGCGCTCCAAGATTACTCTTTGGATGATCCTATTTTTTACTGGGATTTAAATTATGGAGTATAGTAACGAAGACTTTTACTCGTTGTAGTGAAACACCCATAATCTTTGTTGGGAATCGAACCCACAACTCCCATATTGATTGACTAGCTCACTACATACTAGCCTACCGGCGCACCCAACAGTTAAATATTTAAAGGCGTTAGCTCCACTAACCATTAAGACAAACTCTCATTGGCTATATTTAAAAAAAACATTGGTGTTATTGAGGTTGTAAAGAAAACAGTTAAGTGACTTGATTGCAATGAAAATTCGAAACACAAACTGAAGCTGTAATTGATTAAGAGGGGACAGTTCCATACATTTTTTTGCTGCTTCTAAACAAAACACATTCCTTCATTATAAGTAGTGTTTGGTTTTATTCATCGTTCGTTGGCCAATAAATCGAAGAAACCAGTAGTGGTTAAACCATCATGTAGTTGCACTAAGCAATTATTTACGAAAAAACCATACAAGTTTATAAATATTATCGTTTCAGTTCACGAAGGGTTTTAGTACTATTTAAACAAGAATCCTTAAAAAAAAGTAATTTAGTTTTTACTATGCTGACATCCTTATAACCGCACAATACAATGACATTTTGTTCTAAATATATTTCGTTCGTCTACTTTCTGCAAAAATGCAAAAATAGTTTCTAAGCTCTTGGAAATATTTTGTTGGGCCTCATTAAGCACACAAGTCAGTGACCCAATTTGTTGTTGTGCATCTTCATCGGTGATAAGTGAAATGCAGTGATTTATGAAAGAAGCTTTTAAAAAGTAAAATTTCTGAGAAATGTCTTAACAATTGCTGTTATTTTGCTTTTAATTGTTTAACACAAACGTCTTGATTTTAGGTTTAATAGAGTATGAGATTTGATTTGACAAAAAAAAAGATAACGAAAAATGATAATGTCTTTTTAGTTATGAAAACCTAAAGTGAAGGATTTTGTAAGAAAGAAAAAAAACCTGTCTGTATAAGAAAGGCTTTATTTTGCAATGTAAAAAAAATATTTTAGTATAGAAAATCTGTTTACATTGCAATACTGCATGTTTCTTTATGATCTCTATAACGCGGCACCAAAAAATGATTTACCAAACATTAGCAGCATATTAATATAACTCATGTTCATTAACATCTCGCCTTTTGAACTATCGGCAATTATTTTTTATTCATAACTAGCTATTCCCGCTGCGCTTCGCTACCCACATCCTCAAAAACCAAAGTAAACACTTGAAAGTATGGCCAACCACACACTTGAAATCGCAAATTTTCCATAGAAAGGTCTATGAGGGTACAAGGCTCTTCCGCCCTAATCACCAAGCTTTAACTTAAAAACGCACGTTTTCAACACTCTACATATTATAGTTCCCTATTTTAACGACTATAATACGAGGGCTGCTATATATATTTCTGATCAAATAAAGAAAATGCAAATATTTATTATAAAAAAAAAATCGAGATGTGTGAGAGCTCCCATTGTCATGGTGAACAATGATTCGTCTTCTCTTGTTCGTTTTTCGAATTTCTCCAAAGACTTCAGGCAAACAAATTGTGGTGTACCAGTCAGTATTAGGGACGTAACAATTATAAGATAAATCACAAAAAATTCATTTTTAACCATTAATATTGATAAATTTATAAAACGGTTATAATTAACCATTTCTATAAGATATATTTTATTCTGGTCATCGCAACCAATTTTAGTGAGAGTTTTGTTTGTTTTGGTTATAAATAACCATTATATCAACCAAAAAAACCATTATATCAACCGAAAAGATTTTTTGGTGAAAAATAACCATTACATAAGTTTTAATTTTATTTTTTTTAGTTATCATATCTATATAAATAAAATCAAATGGCGTTCGTTGTTAATCGCAACACTTAAGAATAAGTTGTTGTCATTAGTATAGACGTTTTTTATATAAATTTACTGATTTTCTTGAGACAAATTCAGTATCAGTAAATTTTTATTTTGATTTTTGAATTGTTAATGATAACCAAAACAAAGAAATTATTTTTATAATTGTTATTTTTAACCAAAAAAAAAATTTTGTTGACAAAATAAAACTTTTTTTGTTGATATAATGGTTACTTATAACCAAAAACAAATATTTCTTACTTTAATTGGTTACGATAACCAAAATAATATATATGCAATGATAATGGTTAAAAATAACCAATATTAAATAAAATGAATTTTTTCGTAACCTTTTTATCTGAAATAAAATAAATCAGTCAAGTGCGAGTTAGTCTCACACACGTAGGGTTCCATACTATGTTTAGTACAACATTAAAAATTCAAGTTGTTAATTTTTTCATATCTTATGAGGCACCCTTTTCTTTTTAAAATCAAAGTCACATTCGCAAAAATTGCATCGCTATTTGAACACCCTTTAAATTTTAGGAATTGTTGTTATAACGGCCATGGTAATACACTTTCTATAAAAATATCAGGCCTACCTATTACGGTTCAAAAACTAAGGTAATATACCTCAAAAACATGTCACTGATGAATCAGCCTTTAATTTTTATTATTTGTTATAGTTTCCATAGTAATAAACCTCTTGTAAAAACTTCAAGAGTCTACTTATTGTTGTTCAAAACTTAGGCAATATACACGCAAAGCACGTCAGTCTCCGAACACCCTTTATTTTTAAGGTTTAATTTAATAGAAAGCGAAAATAGAGTTAATTACTGTATGCAAATTTTAAGTGGGTGCCTCCTATAGCTCAAGAAATAAAGACATAACGGCAAATAACACCTCACTTTGGGAACACCCGATAAGTTTTAGTATAGTGGCCACAGTTATACACCTTCTATCTATTATGGTAGAGTCTACCTATTATGGTTCAAAACTTAGGTCTTATACATGCAAATCACGCCACTATCGGAACACCCTTTAATTTTTAGGTTTATTTTTTTAGACTTGTTTATATAGCGAACTAAGTTTTAATTACTGCTTGCATATTTTTAGTATATTCCTCCTACAGTTCAAGAAACAAGCACATATTCGTGAATAACACCTCTCTATCGGAACACCCTATAAGTTTTAGAATTTGCTACTATAGCGGCCACAGTTACACACCTTCTGTGAAAATTTCAAGCGTCTACCTATTATGGTTCAAAACTTAGGCCTTATACATGCAAATCACACCACTATCGGAACACCCTTTAATTTTTAGGTTTATTTTTTTATACTTGTTTATATAGCGAACTATGTTTTAATTACTGTTTTTAAATCTTGAGCCCATGCCTCCTACAATTCAAGAAATAAAAACATATTCGTAAATAACACCTCTCTATCGGAACACCCTTTAAGTTTTAGTATTTGTTACTTTATGGGCCACTGATATACACCTTCTGTGAAGCGTCTACCTATTATGGTTCAAAACTTAGGCCTTATACATGCAAATCACACCACTATCGGAACACCCTTTAATTTTTAGGTTTATTTTTTTATACTTATTTATATAGCGAACTAATTACTGTTTTTAAATCTTGAGTCTATGCCTCCTACAGTTTACGAAATAGACACATATTCGTGAATAACACCTCTCTATCGGAACACCCTATAAGTTCTAGTATTTGTTGCTATAGCGGCAACAGCTATACATCATCAGTGAAAATTTCAAGAGTCTACCTATTACGGTTCCAGAGATAAAAGGCGTTGACAGACGGACAGACGGACAGACATTGTAGCGAAAACAATTTAAACTTTGTGTACGGAACCCTAAAAATAACAATTATGTTCGGTCCCTGGTCAGAATTCACCGTCCTACGTTGCTCAAGCGGAACAGTCGCCACACGACCAGTTTTGCCGAAGAAACCGGTGACCATTTGCTTCGAAGTGCTTCTTCCACGAACCACTTTCGTTGGATTTGGCTCGTCTTTGAAGACCCACACGTCTTCGGGCTCATACACATCGATCCATTATTCGTAGCCTGTGTCGATCTTATAAACGTCTTTTGAAGCACCGCGATCGTATTTTTGCAATATTTCTTTGCACCTATCGACACGAGCCTTTTTAAGAGTGACTATACGATGATATAGCAAATCGACAGTTATTAGTTGACAGCCCAAAATTACTACCGCACAGTGGAAAATTTGCAGGAAAATGCGGTAAAAAATCCAAAACTTTTGATTAAATTGAAATTTTGTCAACGGTTTTTTGTTTAGTAGCTGCACCGTTAAGTATAAGGCTAGGGACGAGACAACAACTAAAGATAACCGTAAATGATCTATTGGGTAATTGAATTCTTAGATCTAAGGTCTGTTTTGTTCTCCTCTCCCCCGTCACCTATATATTTATGTCTGCTAACTGATCGAAACTTTTACTTGGCTTTAAATACTATACCTACTCATTATTTTAAGAGTAAAAATGTGCAGGTTTTACTGAATACACAGTACAATAAAAATCTTACCTTTCAACCAGGGATGGTAAATGAAATTTTCAAATTTTACCGTCTTTTTAAATTGTACTTTTTGTGATAAAATTGTATTACTTAAACAAATTTTGGTTGTGAAGTTAAATTTAAATTTAAAATTAAATTTCGGATGGCGAGTCATCGACAATCACACTCATTTGTGTGCATCGATACGGAAACAGTACCGGTAGCTACTTAACTGATAGAATTGGTCTTAGCATGCAAGTGCTAAACTTAGGTTAGCACCAGCGTTCTCAAGTTTCCTGAGATAATAATGAAATTAAAATAAAAATAAAAGATATTTTATTTTCCAATGTTTTTAGGGATATCGCTCTCGTGGTAGCCCCTCTAAACAGTCGATAAAATGCTTGGATAATTAATTGTAACTGGTTCAAGAAAAGGTTTTTGGGTTAAAATATATTTTAAAGTTTTGCACGCTTACCTATATGCATCTATTTTCGATAGGATCGTCATTCTTACTAACTGTGCCCACACATGTTGTGTGCGTCCGGACAATATTTTGTTCGATTTTGCTATGAAAGTAATCTACACTAAATTTTAATAGTACTTCACGTATACGTATTTACTTTATATAATGGTACCCATCCCGGGATAAAATTCTAAAATTTATATAAAATTCTAAAATTCTAAAAATTATTGTAAAGCTCTGTAAAACTTGTTTAAAATATTTTTATAATAATGTAATTCCACAAAGTAAAAATACAAATCAAATATAAATTTTATTCAATTGGCAGTAATTTGGCAGTAAGTAATTCATATTTTGTAATTATTTTAAAACAGCGCCATCTGTTGAGCAACTGTGTTTCAAATATGCCGCTTTCAAAAATAAAAGGTGCCTCCTTAAAGTATTTTTCATATTTTGTCATTATGTATTTTAAAACACCGCCATCTGTTGCGATACCGTGTTTAAAATATGCCACTCTTAAACCGGATATTGCGTACTTTAACTGCTTTTTCTCCTTTTTCTTTTGGAAATATGATATTTGTGCGGAAAAAAATATCCCATATTGGAACCAGGATGGTAAGGTACCTCCTTACAAAATTTTGAAGTTTTTACGTGATGCGAACAAAGACAGAAAGACAGACAGAAAACGAATTTATTATATTATATATTTATATTTTAATTGTTGTTTGTGTAATTACAAATGTAATTTTGAACTTGACACTCCAAACTATTTAACACATAAAGGTTGAAAAGCTTTTAAATTATACCAAGTAAGCCATTGGTGTACCATTTTCAGGTTTGAAATGTACCAAAAAAAGTAACAAAATTGTACCAACTTTACCAACCCTGATTTCAACACACCATGCAATTACTTTTTATGCTATTAATTGAACAGCAGTTCTTTTCTCTTTAAATTATTTTTCTTTCTCTTATTTTTTCCATCATTGACGTCATTAATTGGGACATTAATAAAAAATATGTAGATGTTTATGCTGTTTTACAAAAATATCTACAAGCATTGACACTGTACAACAGTTAACCACAAAAGATGAAAAATAGAACCAAATAATATGATGCCTGTTTAAATATTAGTACGAAACTATCACCAATCACACATTCGCACATACACAGCAAAAAAAAAAAATATTTTCATCAAGTAAAGGTTTTAATCAGATTAAAATTTAAACAAATAATTAATTAAATCAATTATTTTTTTAATAATGAAATTTTTTTGTTCTCTTTTAAACCAATATATATTTGAATTAATTAAAAAATTAATTAAACTTTAATTAAAAACTAATGAAAACTTTTAATTGCTGCAAAAATTTATTTCTGTGTATGATAGTTATTTTATATTTTCATTCGAATATACATAAATAACTGTTATATTCTCTATGTTTACTTTTACATAGTAAACTGTTATACCACAAACGTTATAACATCTTCAATTTTGTTCTTGCTGTGTTTTATTATTTTTTTTATTATCGTTATTAACAGCATCAGTCAAACAACAACAGTTAAACGAATGTTTCTGTTTTAAATTCTTTTTTGTTGTTTTTATATTTTGACATCAGAAGGTCTAACTGACCTTGCTTGTATATTTATGGGATTTGATAGTTTTAATAAATGTATGTGTAAGGATTAAAGACTTTATTATACGCATATTGGCTGTGATGCTGCTGGTTACCAAAAATAAGTCTGAATGTGGTTTATTTTGGAATAAATACTTTGTATTTAAAAGATATTTGATAATAATATTTACTTGATATGTATTTTTCACATACACACATGTATACAAATACATTGTATATGTTTGCACAATTATTATACCCTTCATCACAGCTGGAAAGGGTATACATATATAAGCTTGTCATTCCAAGTGTAGTTTCTACAATATTCATTTCCGACCCCATAAAGTATATATATTCTGGATCCTTATTGACGTCCGTGTTGATATTGAAATGTCATATGCCAAGAGAGGTACAGAAAATTTAAGCCCATCAATCTGCCGGGCATAGTTTCGAAAATTTTGGGATTGCGATTCAGCAACATCAGACCATCACATTGGAGGCTGCGGGCAAAAAACGACGCCTACCAATATTTTTTCATGTTGTTTTTTTTTAATTTTTTTCGGTTTTAATGATTTTCTTTTGCCTTTTTTTGTTCAATAAAGAATTGACCATGCCAGGTAGAACGCAAGTAGTGCATACAGATTTCAGGGGATCAATAACCCCTTGTGAGGAACGATTTTGTGTTTATATTTAGGTTAGTAATTCTGTATTTTTCTGATTTGTATTAAAGGTCTTTATAGAAAGCAATACATATAGACGTAGAAAATAGAACCACTGGTAACCAGGAGCAGTCGACAGCCCCATTGGAGGGCGTAAAGGTTATAATTTTTTAAACATATTTTACAAAAAATTAAAAAAAAAAAATTAAGAAAATTTTAAAAACTTTTACAAAAATATTTTTACAAAAAATAAAAAAAAATTACCAAAAATTGTTAACAAAAGTTCTTAAGGAAATTTTTTATTATTTTTTTTTACAAAATATTAAAAAAAAATTAAAAAAATATTTTTACAAAAAATTACCAAAAATTTTTAACAAAAGTTTTTAAGACAATTTTTTATTAATTTTTTAAGAAATATTAAAAAAAAACTTAAAAAAATTTTTACAAACAATTTTGATAAAAGTTTTCCAAAAAAATTCTATAAATTTTTTATTTCCAATAAAATTTAAAAAAAAATCAATAAAATACATAAAATTTTCTATAAATTTTTTATAAAAAATTTTGTAATAAATTTTTTACAAAATTTTGTAATAAATTTTTTACAACAAAAATTCTATAACACTTTTACAAAAGATTTTTCTATAACATTTAAAAAAAAATTAATAAAAAAAAATAATAAAATTTTTACAAAAAGATTTTTTATATTTTTTTTTCCAAAAAAAAAATATATATAAAATTTTTCAAAAAAAATTATCTATAAAATTTTTCAAAAAAATTTTCAATATTGAATATTTGAAATTTTACTAGTCGAACTGTTTATTTTACATACAGATAAAAAGTCAAGCTTAAAAAATTTTCCATAAAATTCTTACAAAAACAATTTTCTGTAAAATTTTTACAAGAACAATTTTCTATAAAATTGTTAAAAACAAATTTTTACAAAAAAAATTTCTATAAAATCTTTCCAAAAAAATTTCTATAAAATTTTTACAAGAAAATTTTCTATACAATTTTCACAAGGGTAGGAATTACGGGTGACGATATATACCGTATACGAAATTTTGCTGATTAATGGAGTTCTTTTTCTTTAATGCTTTAATAGATGAGTTTGTCTCTTAAATTTAGCCAATTTTTTACCTAATTTTGTATAAATAAAATCACCACGGTGAAGGGTATAGAAGATTAGCCGGTCTTACTTATTTTTTTATGTTGCTGATAATTTTTTTCAAATGTAACAAAGATTGTAAATTAGTTTTTGCTCCACATTAAAATCCGTCCCTTGCCAGTTTTTCAAATCAATAGAGTGCAAACATTGCTTAGACTGACTCATGTCTATATGTCACTGGGAATATGTCATAACTACAACGATTTTCAACGGAAACATTTTTCTACTTATGTTTGGACCGAGTTCTAAACTTCTTAAACCTGTCACTTATTACGTGATCCCCCCAATCGCGGATGCCTATTCTTTCTTATCTGATGCTGGGTTAGGTTTTCCATTACATGAACTGTAATTCCTGCACTGTCTTTGACGCATCGATCCCTTTTGCCAAAATGTATTCAATAGAATTATCTCTGAGATAAACTTCTGAGTCTATAGTGAGGCGAAACTATCCTTGTTAGTCGACATTTTCAATTCATTGTGCATGTACGTCTGTAATTAAACCGGACAGACATTGTAGCGAAAACAATAGGATTACGTTTTTACCCTTTGGCTACGGAACCCTAAAAAGCAAAAAATAGTAATAAAAATAACAAAAATAAAAAAATTAAGAAAAAGAATTCAAAAATTTCTACTACTAGTTTTAATTTAAAGAATTTGTTTTATTTTTTTATTATTTCGTGAGAATTTTTCGCATTTAAATAATTTTTCTAGAATTTTTTTTTAACAAAATAAGATTAAATAATATATACCGCATCCCATCTGTGTTCACAAATAAAATCAGTTTGTTTACATAAGTATTGTCTATGTATATATAAATGTGTATATGTTTGTGTATATATATGCAATTTTGTTTTCCGTTTGTTTACATTCTTTAGCTTGAGTAGCAACAAACAATAATAAACAGAAAACAAGTATCAAAAACTGTTTTTCTCGTCTATAAAGAAGCTCTCACACTTCTATGTGTCTCTCTCTCTCTCTCACACACATTTCTTTGTCTCTCTCTTTCTCTCTTTTATTATCACATACTCATTTTTCTTTATTTGTTGGTATTTTAAGAGTTGTATTTACAGTTTATTTAAGAGCAGAATTATGTGGTCCAAATATGGTGAACATTAATGTTATCGGGTTAACTGTTGTTAATAAATATTTAAAAAAATCATAAGGACATTTATAACATCGCAGCAGAAGCAAATGGGACATCGACGCAGTGTGCACTGCATTACACTGTTTTATTGTTACTAAAATTATGTGTGCTCTAATGAAATCGGGGATTTTGATCCCGATACCAGCACGTTTTTGAATTTAATACGCTTTTTATGGTTAAATGGCCGGTAAAACCCTATTCGCATTTAAGGAAAAATTTCTTTTTTTTTAGCAGAAGTGTTTGTATGTGGAATGAATTACCTGCACACGCAGAGAAAACAATGGTTGTGGTATGGTCACAAGAAACATATTATGTTCTCTGTAACAATATATGATTACGATTTAAAAATTTTAGTTGTTTTTCACATTGGGTTTGGTCATGATTAAAAAGTTTTGGTTAAAATTCCATCATTACGTGGTTACTGCACCCTTTATTTTAGAAATTAAACGTTGTCCCCATAAATGAGGTAATTTTGCCTATATGGCCCTGTCTTTTGAACCGTGAAAATTAAGCAAAGTGTTCACTAATTTGTCTGGTATAATAAAAAGTATAAATATTTAAATTATAAATTACAGGGTATCCCAATAGTTCATGTAATTTGATGTATATGGCCAAACTTTGAGCCGTTATAGACAGACAGTTGAAATTTGCAAATAATCTTTGTGGCCAAGTCCTCTATAACAACAGGTATTTAATTTAAATTTGTGTATTAAAGGGGGTTCCAATAGGTGATGTTATTTGATCTGTGTGACCCTATCTTTGAAACCGTTATAGACAGAGGCTTGAATGGTGTCCCCATAAAAGATGGATGCTGGTGAAAATAGCTTAAGTTTTGAACAGTATTAGGGAGATGCTTTTTTGGCACATCTGGTTTAAATTTAATTCTTACTTCTTACATTTATAGTTGAGAATTGGTGCCCATCTATCTGTTTTGAAGTGGGGGTTTTTTTTGCAAGAATTATTTTTATTTTAAGGTCTATAAATTAAGATCTTTACAGACCAATAATAATAATAATTACATAAGCTTTACAATTAATATCATTAGTGAATAACATGTAAAAATAAAATAATCGATGAAATTGCAAAACTCATTAAAATTTTTTAAATAATCTTCTTAATGGATCAGCGTTTGCATAATTTTTTTGAAAATATTTAATGTGACTTAAATTACGAGTATATCTAGACGGTACATTAATGTTCATATTTCTGGGTAGGAATTCTGAACAAATTATTAAATTATCAAATTTATTAGCAATGCTACATTAAGCACTAATCGTATAATACATTGTAGGCTGAATGCCAAAAGATTGTCTATTAGATTTTATCACAAAACACCACAACTCTTTTGGGTTGCTTATCCCTTCTTTCGACAAGAGAAAATACTTGTAAATTCCCTAGCTCACTTGCAATACTATTTTAAATTATGCATAAACAATATATGATAAGTCACCTTATCACTTTGTTGCACATATAAAAAGTTGGCTACAATTTTCGTACATTTATACCACAAAAGAGAAAGTAAACAGAGATTATACAAAGTAAGAGAGATAACACGTTTTTTTTTAAATAGAGAGCAAATTTGTTATTGGTTAAAAGAGAAAACTTTTAAGCTTAATTTTTTTTTTTTTTTTTTTGTTGAAGTTTCTAATCAGGGCTGCCAGGTGAGTTTAAGAAAAAATCGTCAAATTTGTGTTAAAAAAAATTAAAAAATTCATGTTTTCTACTTTAAAAAATTTTCAAAAAATTGGAAAACTATTATATTTTTGTTAAAAATTAAAATTTTATTTTTATTACAAATAATTAAAAGAAAACATAAGAAGTATTGTTTAAAGCTGGCTTAGAATCGATATTTAAATATTTTCATAAAAAAGTGTTTAACAAAGATAAAAAGATAAGTGTTTGCAAAAAGATAAAAAACTATATTATACATTAAGGTTTTTTACGGTACCGTGAAATATCTTCCAAATGAAATAAATCCCAAAAAAAAATGAAATAACTCCCAACAAAAAATTCAAAAATCCAATAAAATTGGAAGTTATTTCATAATGAAATAACTTCCAATTTGTTGGAGGTTTTTTCATAAGTTTTCATTGGGAATTATTTCGCAATGAAATAACTCTTAACTTAATTCTGTTGAGAGTTATTTCATTTATTTTGATTGGGAGTTATTTCATTTGACTAAAATTGCATTATTCTGGATACAGAGAAAACTTTAGTAAGCGAAGCCGGTGTTGGTTATACCATAGAGGAGAAAATCCTAGCGCCCGGCTGAAGGCCTGCTATACAGGAAAACTTTAGTAAGCGAAGCCGGTGTTATACTATAGAGGTTAAACCCTTCCATACGGGTGAAGGCCGTCTACACAGGCCGGGATGGGTCAATGATCTCTATATGGTATATGGAACAGCGGCTTCGCTAGCAAAATATTGTCTGTATAGCCGGCCTCTGGTCATATATCTATGATATCAAAGTTATGGTTATGGACCTTCTTCATCGGGAGGTACCTGTTATACCATAGAGGTTAAAACAGTTAAACAGTGCCCGGGTGCAAATATAATTTGTATTGGTAGTTATTTTATTTTGGTTGGGACTTATTTCATTTGAAAGTTATTTCATTTTTTTTTTTTTTTTTTGTAAAAATATAATTGTTTTGAATTAACGGTTAAGTTTTTGGATCTTATTTCATTTTGGCGTTGGGATTTATTTCGTTTTTTTAATTTGGAAGTTATTTCATTTTCGTTGGGAGTTATTGCATTGGGAGTTATTTCACGGTACCGTTTTTACCAATAAATATCTGTTATTAACATTTTTATTCAGTCAGTTTTTTTACATTATAATTAAAATTTCATAAATAATACCTTCAACCAAGTAATTTTCTAAAGAATTTCAGTTTTCTAAAGAATTTTGTTTTACTTGACACACGAATAGCGCACTGTTGTAATATTTTTGTAATAACTTGTTATATATTAGAATATAATTAATAAGTATATATTATCTACTTTATATGAAATTCACTGTACCAATATTCATGTTTCGTAAAGCTTTAATTATCAAATAATGAATACAAATTTTATTCGACACATTGTTTTAGATTTAGTCGTTTTGTAACTATAAAGAAATAATGTTGTTTTACTTAAAGACTAGCTATGCTCGCCACTCCACAGTAAAAACCCTTACTTTTTCAGTGCCGCCCTAAACTATGTTATGGTTATGTATTTACTTCTTAAAACAGTGCCATCTGTTAGTGGTTAGTGCTTCAGTTATGGTTTATGTATTTCCTTTACTACTAAAATGACTGCGTACTTTTACTGATTTTTCTCCACTTTCTCTTGGAAATAAGATATTTTTGAGGAAAAGGAGTATCCTATATGGGAATCGGGATGCCAAGGTACCTCCACACAAAAGTTTGTTAAAATCCATCCAGTAGTTTTTACGTTATGCGAAGGCAAAGAAAAGCAGACAGACAGACAGATTTTAATTTATTCTTTCTTAGACGGAATAGAACGAACTCAAGCTTGACTACAAATTTCATTGTATGTAACATACATGGGACTAATTAATTAGATTGAGTAATTAATTGACAATTTTGTTACCATTGAATTCTAAATAATGCTAATAAATTTTTTTTCCTTACCATTGTTTTCATTAATGGTAATGGTTTTTAATGAAAAAGTTTCATTAGTAATTATTTAAAAACAAAATATTTACCATTAATCAATGATTAAATTACAAAAAAGCATTATCATTATTGGCCACATTTGCAATCAACTTTTTTGTAGTGATGTTTTTAAATAAGTCCCACCTCCATTCTCTGCTCTCCTATTATTTGAATTTTTTCAAATAAAAAGAAACAAAACTGAGATAAACTATAAAAAATTTCTGAGAAACAAATTTTTAACGAGAGTGAGTAGTAGTAGTAGTAGTAGTAGTAGTAGTAGTAGTAGTAGTAGTAGTAGTAGTAGTAGTAGTAGTAGTTGTAGTAGTAGTAGTAGTAGTAGTAGTAGTAGTAGTAGTAGTAGTAGTAGTAGTAGTAGTAGTAGTAGTAGTAGTAGTAGTAGTAGTAGTAGTAGTAGTAGTAGTAGTAGTAGTAGTAGTAGTGCTTTACTAAATTAAATAAAAAGTTACAGATTTAGACAAAGCATAACCAAACATGAAATTGATACTTCATAACTATTAAAACTTACTGGGATCAAAAATTTGTATTTAATAAAAACAAAGATTTTTTCATCAATTATAATTAGTAATTATAGAATTTCATTACATTTCCATTACCATTGGTAAAAACAATTGTAATTAAAAATAAAAAAGTATCATTACATGGTAGTTAAAATATTTTTCATTGTAACTACTTGAAATAATGCCAATGAAAATTCAATGCTAATGAAAAAATCCCAAGTATGGTATGTAACATAAATAGTTCGACTAATAAAATTTCAAATTTTCAAAATTAAATATAAATTTTTATAATATTTCAATGTAATTCCACAAAGTACAAATACATATCAAATACAAATTTTCTTCAACTGGCTATTTGGCAGTAATTAATTCATAATTTGACATTATGTTTTTTTAAAACAGCGCCATCTGTTGCGCAAATATTTTAATTCCGCTCATAATTCATATTTTATCATTGTTTTAAAACAGCGCCATCTGTTGAGCAACCGTGTTTAAATTGCCTAAAAAAATAAAAGATACTTTAAAGCATGCAGAGCCTTTAAATCGTTAAAAATATGCTTACTTTCACTGCTTTTTCTCAACTTTCTCTTGGAATTAAAAAAATTTTGCGGAAAAAAAAGAATTCTATTTTGAAATCAGAATACTAAGGTAACTCACAAAATTTTGTTAAAATCCATCCAGTAGTTTTTACGTAATGCGAACACAGACAGGAAATGAGTTACAGGA